>CAMRHE010000316.1:502500-505000 GCA_947044405.1 Leptodactylus fallax | reverse complement strand
TCACACCTGATATCAGATCAGACAGGGTACTGGGGGGGACTTACATTTCGTACATCAGACAATCGGCGTAGATAGGTTCCCTCCATGTCTTCTATTGTCTGTCTATGGGCATAGTGTCTGTGGTCAAGATGGGGGCTAAATTGTAATGTGAGTAATATCTGTACAATGCTGCAGACTATGTTGGTGCTATATATATAATCAATAAACATCTGAGTGAGACCTTGGCCGCCTGCTGTGGCGGCGATGTGTCTTTCAGCAGTGTGTAACCTTGTTATCTACTGAACAGTATTATTTTACATACATTTTCTGTGATGCTAAATCTCTGACATGGCGCTAGAAGGTATTTATTATTATATTATTATTTATTATTATTATTATTCTGATCCATTAGGTTTGTTTTTTTATTTGGACACCGACCAAAAATATATATTTTTTTCTTTTTAACTTCAAAGCTTTTTCCTTCTTGACAGAATAAATATACAAATGAAAGTTGTTGAAATTGGGTGCACTTGTTAGTTCTGCCACTAGGTGGAGGTCTAAGCTTTATATGATGGTGGTTGGCAGTTTTTAGTTATTTTTTGCTACTTACTATATATACCATTTACTTGTGTTATCCCTCATTGACAGTATTTTACATGAGCGGCTCTCTGCTCTAGCTCATGTGGGGTGGGGGCTCATGTTGGCCGTTTACCCCTATATCTGTTTGACCAAATGGGGAATATGGTAAGAGGTTTTCTCACTGAGACATCTCTTTCTAAAGGAAGACTGTTCCTAGAAAAAAGACCAATTTTTATTTTTATTTTTTCAAGTAGTTTAAAAAAACAAACTACTAAATCCTGCAATTTTCACTCCCATCACTAATCATGGATGGACACTTGCCAATTCTGTAGAGGCATTCTATGCAGCAGCTACCTCCCTTACATCACAGACTGGATTACTATAGATAATGCCTCTATAGATAACACCACTGACCCATCATTGCTTCCACTAATGACAATAGATGATAACGCTTATCTATTCCCTCTCCCTGCAAGGAATATGTCCAAAAAGTTCTCCCATATTCGTCAGTGAGTTGGCTCCAATCTATGTGGGATTGATTCTGTTACTGTACTGGCTGAATAGTCTATATGATGAAGACATTCTTACTATATTCTGCTGCTTCGATCACAGTACTTGCTATTTTTTCTGTCTTGTTTTATATATAATATATGTGTGTGTGTACCAGTAACAGAGATTTTGTGCACCCTGGTGACCCGCACTGACTCCAGTATCCCGGGGGCTGTAGTGGGTTTCCGCATTACTGAGTAGGTGGTGACCTCAGACATTAGGTCTGGGAGGATATTGTGGTTTTAGGACTATTCTGCCCATCCGGTTTCAGTGAAATAACCTGCAGGGTAGTTATTTTGGCTTCTGTGACTGCACAGGCCGCACCTGACTCATTGAGGAGTTAGAAGAGAAGCGATGTGGTCAATCTCTCCAACTAGAAGACGTAAGACATGCCGCAGGTCCGGTCTGTATACATCCCAGCTCACCCCCGTGATGTAAATCTTCATATGCCGCTGCATGGTTACAGCAGCTGGCTGGCACAGAGGGGCGTTTAGCTTGGCAGTTAAGGTAATAATCGTTAAACATTAACTCTTTAGGATGTCAAATTTAAAGGGGAAGTTAGTTTTTTCGAATATGTCATTATTATAGGATATGGGCATAAAATGGATCCTGATTCTGTTCTGTATCTCTTAAAGGGGTTTTCTGTCCCCGGGTGTCAGACCCTCACAGATCGATGACCTGTCCTAATGATAGGTTATCAATTAATTAATTCCCACTCTAGCCGTGCCATTTTCATTACGTTTCGAAAGTGGATTTGGCTTTGCTTGGGGGCAGGAGTAGGCAGCCTTGGACAGTCCATCTGCTATTAAACTACAAGTCCCAGCATCCCTGCTTGCTCTGCTCTTCTTGGAACATGCTGGGAGTTGTAGTTACACAGCAAAGGTTGCTGATTCCTGCCTGGATTGGCCTCCTGGGCATCCTTGGAACAAATCCAAGGAATACACAGAGACAGACCGAGACTTCAGACCTGGGTACTTTTTCTAGTAAATCTTGGCTCTGCTGCGTTTCATTTTTTTCAGTTTTCCTTATACTCTGGGTGTCAAAAATGGTTATTATTCCACCGATTCTCTCTTAATGGGCTCATTGTGGATGTGCTCCTAAATTATGGGATAATCTGATTTGTCTAGAAATTTGTCAATATCACTAGAATTTAGGAAAAACCTCTTCCATAAGATTGTACAGGAGTCCTCGGCATGGGTCAGGCTCAGTGGTGGTGTCTGTAGTGATTCATTGACGGTCCCTTGGCAGGGGCAGTAAGTCCTTGTCTGGTCTCCGTCCAGCCCAGTTTGTGTACATAGTAAAGTAACGGCATTTAGTTCTCCCTGTAGAGCGCCATGGCCACCTTCTCCGCCAGTTCTTGACTGGTGTCCAGCCTCACCATAGGCTTTGCATT
>CAMRHE010000316.1:0-497500 GCA_947044405.1 Leptodactylus fallax | reverse complement strand
CACCGAGACGCTTTACCTTTACTCTCCTAAATATCAATCACGGAGCAGACATAATTATCGCACACTTCCCATGATTTGCACGTACTCTTCCTGCTCACGTTAAATTTTATTTTCTGTACGCGTGCCAAGTTTTAATTAAACTACCTAAATGGCCTAACAACTTATGAATCTATAATCACATCTCCAGCAACAATATTGTCTGCGCTCCAGACACCGTATTCATCACCTGAAAGCTGGCAGAAAATGAGGATCACATGATGAGGAGTGATGTATTGTGCGGCTGCCACTAAACCAGAAGATGGGGTCATCGCACACCGCCTGCCACAGTCCTATTGTGGAAGAAGTAGCCAGGGAGAACATATGCAGAAAACTGAGTCAATTGTGTAAAGGGAGTTGCATAGAACATAATGAATGAGAAGAAACTGAATTAAATTCTCAGTTTCTCTTTGAGTCTTTAAAGGAATTTTCTGGGCTAAAAATATTGATGAACTTATGCTAAAGAGAGGTCACTAATGTCAGATTTGTGGGGTCTGACACCCATCCATTAGCTGTTCTCAGCAGCTGATATGCAGAGAATGGAGCAGAAAGCAGACAGCGCCGTTCTGTGTAGTGGCGGAATGGAGTCAACTGCGGCTTAGGTTCTCTTTCAAATGAATGGTATCTGATCTGCAGTACCTGGTCTGGCCAGTACGTAGAGAACAGCGCTGTCTGCTTCCTGATCCATTCTCTGTATATCAGCGGGTGAGCACAACTGATGAAGCACCCCCCACCCATCTGATAGTGATGACTTATCCTTAGGATAGAACATCTGTATTTTTATCTCAAAGAACCCCTTCTTGTGCTGGGGATTGATGCTAGAGGTGTGTTTCATAGGGTGTCACATATGTGTTTCACTGTAAACAGCGGGGAGTGTTCTGCTGCCCTAACCGTCTAACTTTTCTGTCTGTAGTGGAAGTTTTCTGCTACAGCAAGCTGCCTCCCAGCAAAACTCCCAGTTAGCACTGTTCAGCACAAGTCTGGGTGTGTGATCTCCACTGATCCTAAGAATAGGGCATCAATATCATTTGCCCGGAAAACACCTTTAACTATTGAGCGACAGTGGTGGTCTTAAGGCAATGCATTGAGTAGTATTCAGTCCTGTGGTCCGCAGCTATCACGCTATACTTACAGGGGTTATACCATGAAAATGATTTATCCACTATTTGTAGAATAGTGGATAAATTGCTGATCGATGGAGGTCCGACCGCTGAGACCCCCATTATCCCAGGAATGGGGGTGTTTTACTCCAATTTAGAAACTAGCAGTAGACACAGAATGAACCAGGAATGTGCATTCTGCGTCCGCACCTACGTTCTGAACGAGATCGGTGGTCGGACTCTCAGAAATGAGCAGTTTTTATCATGTAGGATAAGAGATGAATCAGTAGCGCTCCTAAAGTCAGTGTAGCCCTGGCCTTAGGGAGGGGAAAATGGAAATATATTGGTCAGGCGGCATGTTATAGAGCAGAAGGAGCTGAGGTTAGGAGTCCAGTGGGCGGTCCTACTTGATTGACAGTCTTTCCTATGTATATACGTACAAGGAGAACTGTTAGTGGATAGACCCGCCCCATGGACTCCAAAGCCCAGGATGAGCAGAATCTACTGTATACAATGCTAGTATGTAGGAGAGCCATACACTATACATTGAGCAGTCTACAATATCCATTTCATCTATTGGCTTTAGAAACGATCACAAAACTGCAGAAAACTGATAAATAAATACGTGTCCGATTATAAACGGCGAGTTCTGCAGGCGCCAGAGTGACGCTCTATTCTCCGTCCTTATTTAATATGCCAGTATTCTACGTACCTTGGCAGAAAAGATCTCGGAGAAGATCCTTCATCCGTGTATGAAAGGCGCGCACCTCCGTTTTGATTTATTGTACAATAGAAAGTGCTTAAAAGGTGGTGAATAATGGCTGAGGAGTCTGGCATCGGAGCTGAAATTGAGGTGTCAGCACTGGCGAGGCCTCACTCACAGGGAGATGGATGGCTGCTGTGGGACAGGGGCCCAGGAGGACTCTGACTCTTAAACTACTGCCTTCATTTCTTGGTGTTTAATTTTATGTGAGCGTCTGTGTGCACACACACGTACTCACACTCACTATCTATCTGCACTTTACATGTTGGATTGTTGGCAATTGATGTCTATGGCAATCCCTATTACTTTGCTTCTTGATCCTAAAGCCTGCAGGTACGGTATGTTCACACACCACAATTTTCCTGTGACATGTGAAGAGACCATAATTTAGCCATTTGTGGAAGCGTAATGTTGTCTGTCCTATCTTGATCGATCAATAGATAGGACAGACAACATTACAATGAAAAACCAAAGTTTTCATTATACTGGAACTTGGAAGGCGGCCCAGTCACCCAGTACTCTGCTGAAGCAAAGGGTTTGTTTTAGGATGGGTTTTCAGGGGTCCGCTCTCTTTGCAGCCACATTAGTGTTACATTGCCACAGACCTTGCTGTTTTATGATATATGTATGTGCATCTGCTGTCCGGTCTGCTTGCACTATTTACTGGTAAAATATCTGTGAATTAGTGCATCGAATTTAGGGCAAGCAGGAAAGTGCTGTATTGTCTGCACCAACTGGGCTCTGGCAGCAATTCTGTACAGTACAGGACAGTGCTACATGTGCTATACTGCTGTCTATTCTATATGTGCTGTACTGCTGTCTATTCTATATGTGCTATACTGCTGTCTATTCTACATGTGCTATACTGCTGTCTATTCTATATGTGCTGTACTGCTGTCTATTCTACATGTGCTGTACTGCTGTCTATTCTACATGTGCTGTACTGCTGTCTATTCTACATGTGCTGTACTGCTGTCTATTCTACATGTGCTGTACTGCTGTCTATTCTACATGTGCTGTACTGCTGTCTATTCTATATGTGCTGTACTGCTGTCTATTCTACATGTGCTGTACTGCTGTCTATTCTACATGTGCTGTACTGCTGTCTATTCTACATGTGCTGTACTGCTGTCTATTCTATATGTGCTGTACTGCTGTCTATTCTACATGTGCTGTACTGCTGTCTATTCTATATGTGCTGTGCTGCCCTCTATTCTACGCTGCGTGCTGTACTGCTGTCTATTCTACGCTGCGTGCGCTGCGCGGCCCTCTATTCTACGCTGTGTGCGCGGCCCTCTATTCTATGCTGTGTGCGCGGCCCTCTATTCTACGCTGTGTGCGCGGCCCCTCTATTCTACGCTGTGTGCGCGGCTCTATTCTACGCTGTGTGCGCGGCTCTATTCTACGCTGTGTGCGCGGCCCTCTATTCTACGCTGTGTGCGCGGCCCTCTATTCTACGCTGTGTGCGCGGCCCTCTATTCTACGCTGTGTGCGCGGCCCTCTATTCTACGCTGTGTGCGCGGCCCTCTATTCTACGCTGTGTGCGCGGCCCTCTATTCTACGCTGTGTGCGCGGCCCTCTATTCTACGCTGTGTGCGCGGCCCTCTATTCTACGCTGTGTGCGCGGCCCTCTATTCTACGCTGTGTGCGCGGCCCTCTATTCTACGCTGTGTGCGCGGCCCTCTATTCTACGCTGTGTGCGCGGCCCTCTATTCTACGCTGTGTGCGCCCGCCCTCTATTCTACGCTGTGTGCGCGGCCCTCTATTCTACGCTGTGTGCGCGGCCCTCTATTCTACGCTGTGTGCGCGGCCCTCTATTCTACGCTGTGTGCGCGGCCCTCTATTCTACGCTGTGTGCGCTGCGCGGCTCTATTCCCCACGCTGTGTGCGCTGCGCGGCTCTATTCCACGCTGTGTGCGCGGCCCTCTATTCCACGCTGTGTGCGCGGCCCTCTATTCCACGCTGTGTGCGCGGCCCTCTATTCTACGCTGTGTGCGCGGCCCTCTATTCCCACGCTGTGTGCGCGGCCCCTCTATTCCCCACGCTGTGTGCGCGGCTCTATTCTACGCTGTGTGCGCGGCCCCTCTATTCTACGCTGTGTGCGCGGCCCTCTATTCCACGCTGTGTGCGCGGCCCTCTATTCTACGCTGTGTGCGCTGCGCGGCTCTATTCTACGCTGTGTGCGCGGCTCTATTCTACGCTGTGTGCGCGGCCCTCCTATTCTACGCTGTGTGCGCGGCCCCCTATTCCACGCTGTGTGCGCGGCCCTCTATTCTACGCTGTGTGCGCGGCCCTCTATTCTACGCTGTGTGCGCGGCCCTCTATTCTACGCTGTGTGCGCGGCCCTCTATTCTACGCTGTGTGCGCGGCTCTATTCTACGCTGTGTGCGCGGCCCTCTATTCCCACGCTGTGTGCGCGGCCCTCTATTCTACGCTGTGTGCGCTGCGCGGCTCTATTCTACGCTGTGTGCGCGGCTCTATTCTACGCTGTGTGCGCGGCTCTATTCTACGCTGTGTGCGCGGCCCTCTATTCTACGCTGTGTGCGCGGCCCTCTATTCTACGCTGTGTGCGCGGCCCTCTATTCTACGCTGTGTGCGCGGCCCTCTATTCTACGCTGTGTGCGCGGCCCTCTATTCTACGCTGTGTGGGCTGCTCTGGCTGTGACCCCTGCCCGGCTCTCTCTGTGGCCCCTGCGCTGCCCTCCTCTGTTCTTCTTATAGCCTATCAGATGTTTTTCACTCTTTTATACTGTTTTTGTTTTTTCTTTCTTTTTTTCTTGAGGGACAGGACTTTGTAACCTATTACCAGTTCTCCATAGAATTATAGCCTCAAATTCTGATATTGTGAAGATACATGGGGTTGCCGCAGATACAATTAAGTGTTACCTGCGATACTTATAATGACAATAATACATTTTCTTTATATAACGGCAGCATTTATAAATCATACTTGTACATTTATGTTAGTGCCTTTCCATTTCCCTGGTTTCATACTAGTATTAGTCTTACTATGTCATCGTACTGATCTGCCAAACACGATGACTGAGTAAACCTTGAAACCTTGGAGAACAAATAATGTCCTAAATAAGTGACCGGTCAGACCCTATTTACTTGACTACAACCTGGATTTATCCGGTAAAGCGGTCCATTATGTTATCAGGGGTCTCAATAAGGGGGAGGG
The DNA here is from genome assembly GCA_947044405.1 of Leptodactylus fallax. NCBI lineage: Eukaryota > Metazoa > Chordata > Amphibia > Anura > Leptodactylidae > Leptodactylus > Leptodactylus fallax. Next base: position 492,420 of record CAMRHE010000316.1, on the reverse strand, counting down.
GAGCGTCTGCCTCATTGTGCGGTGTATTTAATGCACATAAAGGGCCAATCACATTTCCATTTGCTATAATGCATAGTGTAAGTGGCGGTTTACATGCCAGAAGAGATCCTCGGCAGACCTTTATTAGATTTCCATTTTATCACTGATTGATGTTCATGATCATATTATTATATCCTGTCATTCATTTACCGTATAAAGATAGAGGAGCGGCAGATTTAGATGAGATCTCTGAGAAATGCAGGTACCAAGGTTCAAGTGCTTTACAGGATATGAAAAGGGACATTTATCATGATAAATAAGCCCGGAAAGATGGAAGTAATGCACGTAATGGATAAACATCTGCGGCACTAATAGAAGATGTAGACCAGGCCTAGGCGTAATGCAGGGAAACCTTTCCCGAAGCCCCTTGCATAATAAAGACCACCACTGACCAAATCTATATAGAGCTAGATAGATATATAGCTATAGATAGAGAGATATATATGCCAATTTTCATTTTTAAGTTTTCGTTTTCTCTTCCCCACATTCCAAGCTCTATCTATCTATCTATCTATCTATCTATCTATCTATCTATCTATCTATCTATCTATCTATCTATCTATCTATCTATCTATCAATGCATATCTCTATCTATCTATCTATCTATCTATCTATCTATCTATCTATCTATCTATCTATAAATGTTAACCTTGTATGGGCTTATAGGTGGTTGTGGTTAGCCATAGAGATATATAAAGAGTTATAGAGGGCATAATTTTACATACATAAACTTATTAAAAACTGGGGCCCTATTCAGACAACTGAGCCAATTCTGAACCACCTTCTTCATGGCGGGTTTGCATTGTGTGTGTGTGTGTTATGTTTTTTTTTTTTTCACTACCTTTTCACATGAGTGGGTAAGTCAGGACCATGAACACAGTTTTTATAGGATTATGTTTATTCTATTATCATATTAATATATTAAAGTTTATATTAATATAGTTGCCATATTTCTGTTTTGTCCCATTCAACTGAACCAGGATAAGATTAAGGCCCCACATGACATCCCGCAGCAAAAAAGCACTGCAGGAAAAACCGCGGCGGCAACACATTGCGGTTCTTCCGGCAGCGCCTTGCACAGAAAGTTCAGAGGTTTCCTCTGTGGACTTTCTGCTTCCATTATACCTACAGGGAAACCACCGGCGTTTCCGTGGGTATAATTGACATGCCGCGATTTCCAAAACCGCAACAGCTTTGGAAATCGATGCGTGTCCGCTCCGCGTATTTTACCACAAAGTAGGCCACTTTGCTGTGACTGTAAAATGCTGCGGCGTTTACGCCACGTGTGACCCCGCCTATCTCTTCACTACCCAGTACAATCACTAACAAATTTCACTGCTTTTAACCGTGAAAGGGCTGCAGTGCTTGTGGGAGCACCCTCACCCCTTCCAACAACTGATCGGCAGGAATACATCGAGCTCCATGCGATCTGGTGATCAATATTGTGATCTTAGAAAACCTCTAAGTCAGAATCTGAAATTTTGATGTATTCTTTTTGTTTTATTGATTATATTCTTACACGTTTTATTCTACACAGTTATTAGAAATATTACAATACATAAACATTGACGTTCCATAAATACAATGGAGATTTATTAGTTTTATGTTGGAGTAATTTTTCCCTCATCCAGCAGAGGTCACTGTAGCTTTACAAATAGTCATATATATATATATATATATATATATATATATATATATATATATACAGTCATATGAAAAAGTTTGGGCACCCCTATTAATCTTAATCATTTTTAGTTCTAAATATTTGGGTGTTTGCAACAGCCATTTCAATTTGATATATCTAATAACTGATGGACACAGTAATATTTCAGGATTGAAATGAGGTTTATTGTACTAACAGAAAATGTGCAATATGCATTAAACCAAAATTTGACCGGTGCAAAAGTATAGGCACCTCAACAGAAAAGTGACATTAATATTTAGTAGATCCTCCTTTTGCAAAAATAACAGCCTCTAGTCGCTTCCTGTAGCTTTTAATCAGTTCCTGGATCCTGGATGAAGGTATTTTTGACCATTCCTCTTTACAAAACAATTCCAGTTCAGTTAAGTTTGATGGTCGCCGAGCATGGACAGCCCGCTTCAAATTATCCCACAGATGTTCAATGATATTCAGGTCTGGGGACTGGGATGGCCATTCCAGAACATTGTAATTGTTCCTCTGCATGAATGCCTGAGTAGATTTGGAGCTGTGTTTTGGATCATTGTCTTGCTGAAATATCCATCCCCGGCGTAACTTCAAATTCGTCACTGATTCTTGGTGTACATTATTCTCAAGAATCTGCTGATACTGAGTTGAATCCATGCGACCCTCAACTTTAACAAGATTCCCGGTGCCGGCATTGGCCACACAGCCCCAAAGCATGATGGAACCTCCACCAAATTTTACAGTGGGTAGCAAGTGTTTTTCTTGGAATGCTGTGTTTTTTTGGCGCCATGCATAACGCCTTTTTGTATGACCAAACAACTCAATCTTTGTTTCATCAGTCCACAGGACCTTCTTCCAAAATGAAGCTGGCTTGTCCAAATGTGCTTTTGCATACCTCAGGCGACTCTGTTTGTGGCGTGCTTTCAGAAACGGCTTCTTTCGCATCACTCTCCCATACAGCTTCTCCTTGTGCAAAGTGTGCTGTATTGTTGACCGATGCACAGTGACACCATCTGCAGCAAGATGATGCTGCAGCTCTTTGGAGGTGGTCTGTGGATTGTCCTTGACTGTTCCCACCATTCTTCTTCTCTGCCTTTCTGATATTTTTCTTGGCCTGCCACTTCTGGGCTTAACAAGAACTGTCCCTGTGGTCTTCCATTTCCTTACTATGTTCCTCACAGTGGAAACTGACAGGTTAAATCTCTGAGACAACTTTTTGTATCCTTCCCCTGAACAACTATGTTGAACAATCTTTGTTTTCAGATCATTTGAGAGTTGTTTTGAGGAGCCCATGATGCCACTCTTCAGAGGAGATTCAAATAGGAGAACAACTTGCAATTGGCCACCTTAAATACCTTTTTTCATGATTGGATACACCTGGCTATGAAGTTCGAAGCTCAGTGAGGTTACAAAACCAATTTTGTGCTTCAGTAAGTCAGTAAAAAGTAGTTAGGAGTATTCAAATCAATAAAATGATAAGGGTGCCCAAATTTTTGCACCTGTCAAATTTTGGTTTAATGCATATTGCACATTTTCTGTTAGTACAATAAACCTCATTTCAATCCTGAAATATTACTGTGTCCATCAGTTATTAGATATATCAAATTGAAATGGCTGTTGCAAACACCCAAATATTTAGAACTAAAAATGATTAAGATTAATAGGGGTGCCCAAACTTTTTCATATGACTGTATATGTATATATATATATATATATATATATATATATATATATATTTTTTTTTTTTTTATAAATGTTTTTGCTTTTAGGATTTGCTCTAAAACCAAATCAGAAAAAAGCCTAAAATACATTTTAAGACTTATCTGACAGCATGAGATGGGTCATTTCTGCTTTCAAAAGACTTTTCCAGTACTTTACTGGTTATCTTGTCATATTTGTCAAAGGCAGAGGACGAGTCCGTGAACAAATCTGATTGGTTATACCTTGACTTATCAATTTTATGCTTTTTTTTTTTTTTTTTTCTAATGTAAGCTGAGTCATAAATAAAGACTGATGTAAAATGCAAAAATGCAAACTAACAGATGTGTTTTTTTGCAAATTGATGAATTTGCATGCGTTGGCTGAATATGCAATAACATTGATTAGCTGTGGGAGACGAGGTTTTATGTAGAGGGGATTATCATCTTTGTTTTACGTCTGCCGCTTGGTCTTTCGCTGTCCGCGCCTCTTATCGCAGGTTGTATGCGCTTTTCTATGTTCCTAAACCTTGTGACTGTTCAATTATTTGTAGTGACAAAATATTTTAGCTAGGACTCATTTTCCAAGATTGACTGTAAATGCTTCAGAAGCAGAGGTAGACGTGAGGGATTTTCTGAAGCATGCTCATGGTACCAATATCGCATATTTCGAGTTTTTGCTCTCTAAGGGGGTAGGTGGTTACGCTCCATTTTGGGCACTTCACTGCTTTTCACAATCCCCAGTTTTCCCATTTAATTGTGTTTTTATTAGAACCTGCCTATATAACTAATTTTAGTGCTTTGTCTCTTATTTGTTAATTTGCTGCAGTTTTTGATAACTTACATCTTAATGGGGTTTTCCAGGATAAAAATATTGAAAACCGATCCCAAAGATTAGGTCATGAGTATCAAGCTAGTGGGGGGGGGGGGTCCAGCATCTGGCCAGCTCACCGATTAGCTGTTCTCTGCAGCTGATACACAGAGAATGGAGCAGGAAGCAGACAGCACCGTTCTCTGTATAGTGGTGGTACTGAGTCACTGCAGCTTAGCTCCCATTGAAGTGAATTGGAGCGGATTTGTAGTATGTGGCCTGATCACTGCACAGAGAACAGAGCTTTCCATGTCCTGCGCCATTCTCTGTGTATCAACTGCTGAGAACAGCTGATCCATGGGGGTGCTGGGTGTTGGAATCCTACCAAACTGATATTGATGACCTATTCAGTGACCTATAGCTTGGAAAACCCTTTTACTGTGCTGCAAGGGGGAATGTGCTGCAAGGGAATGTAATGTGCTGCAAGGGAATGTGCTGCAAATATTTCTACTTCTGAAGGGGTTTTCATTTCAGCAGTGAGCTCATTTACATCACAAACAAGACAGAATCACAATAGAAGTTCACACCTCTATCAATAACATCTATAATGATCTATCATTACATTACTTAGAATAGATGACTTCACAGCTCATCTTCCTCTACCTCTATCTCTATCAGAGCGGAAAGAAGCTCCGGCAAGATGACAGCCCCCATAATCCTATACAGAAAATAGAATAAAAAAATCTATCGAAAATCTGGTTAAATAAATAAAGATTGCCAATACATTTCTTAAGTTCTGTTTAAATGTTGTTTATGTGCCCAGTAGGCAAAAAGTACGACCATTCATACCTACTGATGGGTGAGGAACCTAGAAATAGGGGGGCACAGCTATCGGGCATCTATGGAATATCCTCGCCTTCTGTCTCTCTCCCTCTAGATTGTAAGCCCTCTTGGGCAGGGCCCTCTATCCCGCTGTGCCAGTTGGTCACTGTCTAGTATTATATTTGTTTTGTACATTTTGTGTACTGTATGTAAACCTTCAAATGTAAAGCACCATGGAATTAATATAATAATGTACAGCACCATGGAATTAATATAATAATGTACAGCACCATGGAATTAATATAATACTGTACAGCACTATGGAATTAATATAATGTACAACACCATGGAATTAATATAATAATGTACAGCACCATGGGATTAATATAATAATGTACAGCACCATGGAATTAATATAATAATGTACAGCACCATGGAATTAATATAATACTGTACAGCACCATGGAATTAATATAATACTGTACAGCACCATGGAATTAATATAATAATGTACAGCACCATGGAATTAATATAATACTGTACAGCACCATGGAATTAATATAATAATGTACAGCACCATGGAATTAATATAATAATGTACAGCACCATGGAATTAATATAATAATGTACAGCACTATGGAATTAATATAATAATGTACAGCACCATGGAATTAATATAATACTGTACAGCACTATGGAATTACTATAATAATGTACAGCACTATGGAATTACTATAATAATGTCCAGCACCATGGAATTAATATAATACTGTACAGCACCATGGAATTAATATAATACTGTACAGAACCATGGAATTAATATAATACTGTACAGCACCATGGAATTAATATAATACTGTACAGAACCATGGAATTAATATAATACTGTACAGCACTATGGAATTAATGGTGCTATATAAAATAAATAATAATCCAGTGGCTATGCCGTAAATGTTTATGGTAGAAATGCCCCTTTAAATGCCCCGTTCAGGTAATCTAAGGTATACACAGACTGATTAGATATATTACTGTGCGAATCCCTTACAGGATTGCTGACTTTTTGATGCACTTGTGTGCCCGCTCTTCAGTATTAAACCAGTGATCCCGCTGTGTCTGGTGGAGCAGCTTAGTAACTAAGGAGCATTATCTGTAACCAAGTTACTTTGAGTTCAGTCAGGGACCTCAAGAGCTTCTTGTGCTCTGAACAGCTGGTTGCATGTGGCCGCAGCCTACTAGAAGAGTAAAACTTGAAAAATCTCTCGCTGTGCTTACGCTTGGTGGTGGTGAATTTGCTGTTTAATACTTCTATTAGATGGTTCTTAAAAGTAAGCCTGGCATTATCGCGGGTGGGAAGTGGAACGTTTTATCTTGGGTGTTATTATAGCACAGTATATTAGATTGGACTACGTTCAGACTGTAAGATCCCGTACTCCTGTTCTATTAGCTTTTTGTGGTAATTACAGGCCCAAAGAGTGACAGCTGGTGCTCGGCATATGCAGTATACCCATGGAAGTTGTGACTTTTTCTATCCTCACATAGCAGTTCTAATATGTGGAGAAGAGAAATTCGTATAATGTCTAGAGAATTCACAAAAGACATCCAGATAGCCGGTACTTCTATATACGGTTACTTACCTTTTTATTCCTCATCTTGATGAAAACTTTGCAATAGGTTTTAATTTAAAAAAGAAAAATCGTATAGTTTTGGTTTCTACATCTCCTTTACAAGGCCTATGTGTCGTCATGGTAACAGACTACAAGCTCACTGCAGTCATACTCCCATCTGTCTTGTATATTGACAATTTTGGTAGGTTTGCTAGGTCTGTCACGTACTGTACTGCCTCCACTCGCCGGTGCTAGTCACTGACACCCTGCCTTGTATCAGTATAACCATCACTTATACCGTCCTCCATATAATGATGCCCTTATAGTATAACTCTAATTATAAAACCACTTTCTAGAAATGAATAGTACAGGTGAATATAAGAAACTTTTGTTATTAAAGAGTAATTTATCAGGTTGCCGAATCCGCTTCTGCATCCACACATAGAAGTCTATGGAGCTGTTATTGGATTCATTGCCTTCATTTTGTGCAGTGTTATTGAAGATCTAGCAGTGCCAAAAGTGCTCTCTCACTCATAGTGTAGCAGAGTTTATGAGCTTTAGTTGTGTCTTTTCTGGTCGCCTCCTTTTCCTTCTCCCTTCTCTATAGACTTCTATGTAAAAAGTAACACAACCTGATAAGTGGAGAAGGGAACCTATTTCTTTAGTAAGATATATTACCAAGTTTCTTAAACTCACTTGTACTATTCAATTCTGATCTGTTTTATAAACTTTTTTTTTTTTTTTTTAAAGGGGATGTCCAGGACACTTGCTGAGGTTACTGTTGCCCAGCAAGTGTCATGTATAGGATACTTTCTGGGCAGTAGATGGTTGTCACAGTTACATGGGTGCAGTTTCATTTCTCCACATATTAGGAGATTATAGACTGCACCATTAAACAGGGCAATGCAGTATGAGGAGAGATCTGCTTTAAATAGTGAAAGCCGCACCTCATACTACCAATGCTGACTTATTCCATATGCAGCTCGCACCTTCTGCCCCATGCAAGGTCCACTTTCATCTCTTGTAGGTCTGCAGAACATCTTCTACTCCTTAGTACAATTCCGAGCCATCTCCACACACATACGGAAGGGCTATCTTTCTTGCGTCTTTGATGTGGTTTTGTTAATTTCCATATTTTTCCATTTTGTTTATGCAATAGCCTTGCGCTGCCTTTTGTCAGTATCTGTGGTTAGATGTCTGCAGTTTATTATTTCATAAAATTCCTGTTTGGCCAAGGAAAGTTACAGGGAGTCTTGTTCTGTAGACACAAAATGGTCTGGGAGGGAGGGTGTAGCTGGAGATCTTGTGGCTACAGGAACACGATCACTTTGATTTCTGTACTTTAGATTTCTTCTGTCTCTCTGGATAATTTCCCACTTTGTGTTAATCCTCAAAATTAATTATTCTCAAATAGTTCATATACTGTTTCCTTAAAGGGTCTGTGCCTCGTTGTACAGGCCGTGCTATCTGTAAGGTTCCTGTTATTGAGCAGAAGGAGCTGAGAAGATTGATATATAAAACTATATAACTTGTCATTTATTGGTTTAAAGGGGTTATCCAGTGTGTGGTTTTTTTTTTTTTTTGGTTTTTTTTAAAATATGGGACAACTAGCAGGAGGCATCAATACAAAACACATCCTAATATATATCCTGGTTAAGTTCAGTCCCGTTTATCTGATTTATTTTCAGGTTATTGACCTCATCTGTGACGTTTTGTTTGGAAGTTCACTACCCCTTCCTGTGAGCAGGGAAGCCAGCAAGCGAAACGTCACAGCAGCAGGTGACCTCTGATGTGGGAGTGATTTATTTCCTGTGATTTCATTGCAGGGGGGAGTTGAGAAGGAGGGGTACACAGCGACTGAGGGCAGGCAGGTGATTCATGGGGAAATATAGTTTGTCTACAGATTCTCTGTATGTAAGTAACAGTGATACAAGGCGCAGCAAGTAAAATAAAGCCAAGCAAACGGTGCACAAGTCGGACTTGCAGCACTTTTTCATTTGCCAATTTTCTAAGCACACTGTGTCAGAGTCTCTAAATGTAGACTGTGATGCAGATGTGATCGTGGCATAAGATGAGTTGGACTATTTTCCTCAATCTTATAACATTCTAAGGTTGGATGCTGGGTTCACATTCAGAGTTGGAGTCCTTTGCCTCAGATTCTGCCTAAAATTGACGGAGAGAAATGTCCTGTAAGGAGGACTTTTATCTCCGCCAGATTTAGTATAAATCCGTCAGAGACCCGGCAGACCTCATCATAGTCTATGGGTTTTGCAGGTTTCCGCCTGTAACTGCTTTTTAAGCAGACAGGGTCTCCGTCTTTCGGGTCCCCATGCAGACTCAAACGATAGTGTGAATCTAGCCTAAGCTGATTTTTAGATTCTACATACAGGTACTTGCAGAGTTTCTCTCTTGTTTATCCTATTTGTGGTGTTTGTGCGATGACTATTAATGTTCGGATGGAGGGCTCGGCACCTCCTGGATTATTTTCGTCGCTGAATGTTTAATAAATGTTGTTTACTTCCTTCATGAGAGAACCTTGAGTCCGCTGTTGACATTATTCCTAATGAGTGAGTGTACCAAGGTTAATGTGTTCTTGTGTCCCCAGTCATGTTTTTTGTTATGAGAAGACATACAGTCTATTAATCCTATTTGTTATTGGTGCGAGTGCTTCCTAATGCCATGTGCTTATGTATTAATGGTACTAGGACACTCTCATACAATGACACTACAGCACTGTTAGTATATCAGCCTTATGCTTCAATTTAAACACTACACGTAAACCTAAAAAATCTATAGAATTCCATACCTAAAGCGTAGCCAAGTACACTGCCCAAACTGGGGTGCAAAGGATCCCCATGATTGGTGAGTGTCCCTGATGTTGTATCGTTAAAGGATCGCCCTTTTACAGAAGACCTGGTCAGCAGGTCTGAAACACCCAATGACATCCATCATCTGATCGGCCCGGTCACCCTGAGTATTTTTGTGTTTTATCTAAATCTGTTCAGCCATTCCAAAGATATAAGCTCTTTTAACGTTTGATGCAAATTAGGGTCTACTAGCCAAGTGGGTGGGATCTCTGTGTGTTGTATGTCATGCAATGTTACCACCCACTTGACTAGTAGGCACTAATTTGCATCACCACTAAAAGGGCTTATATCTTTGGATTGGCTGAATAATTTTAGATAAACAAAACGCCAAAATGGTCAGGGTGACAGCGCCGATCAGATGATCTATGTCTTATGGCTTTTCATACGTAGTCCTCGTTGAAGGTGAATGATTGACTCTATGAAATAATGATCACCTCTTTTTCACTGCTAGTTTGGTCTTTTTTAGACTCCAGCACACGTGACACACATTAGACTAAGATTGGATGAATTTAATGATTTCAGCTGGACCATCCAACTATCTAAGGTGGAGAAACGTATGGGCATATTGATTTTCAACATACTATGATAACTCAGGGGTCATGTTAGCTCCCTGGATCCCCATCTCTTGGTCAAGATGGTTGACACATCAGAAGTTTCTAGTAAATTCTCCCTCCAATGCAATGGATTCAGTTCAGAATAGTCTACAACCAGCTTTAAAATTCTTTATATGTGAATTTTACTAAATTCCTGTTTTTTTCCACTTACTTTACATGATGTTTTGTATACTAACACGATTAGGAAAGTTGCGTCTCTCGTGTATTGCAGCAGTCTCCATCAGGATTTCGGTAGAGGAAGAAGAGATTTGTAGGCAGATGCCTTGAAATTGGACTTGAGGCTTTTGTGGGCGGAAATATCACATTGTTTTGTAGGTTATGAACAAGAATAATAAAACTCTCAAGAAATCAATGTAAACAATTTCAGGAGGTGATTTTTTTTTTTTCCTCTTATCACCGCAGGAATATGTAGGCAAGTGACTGGCATGGGATATGTTATTATACATTGTTATACTTTATTATTCCGCTAACGTATTGTTTAACCTATGGAAGCGGGGAACATATTATGGCTGTCATTTCCTCTCCGTAATCATGAGCGCAATCTAACACTAAATATATTGTCTCATCAGTGGAGACCACCTTGGATTTTCATCCTGGGAAAATTGACCCCCGGAGTCCAGTTGTTTCTAGCCCAAACTTTCTTACATGAAACTTTTTCCTTCTCCTTCTATCAAACTGCCAGGCTGTATAAATCATCGAGCCAAGACAAGTTCTCATAAAAGGATTTGGCTCTTTTTAAGATGCAATTCTCCTGATAACACTTTTTATTCAAGAACCTTAACATGTTGAAACTTTTATACGAGCGAGCCGTTTTAACTGCGGCCATTAAGTGACTGCAATGGAGAAGCTCTGGGCTACGGTCGGTGTTCCCAGACAGTGGTATTAGGCAGGTTTCTGCTCTCCAACCATTGCAAGAAGCTTTCTCAACACCTTGGCTCAAGTAGCTGGGTCTACTCCCTTGGCCAGACTCTTCTGTCTGTGTAGCACATTGTACTAGTGTACACTATAGCAGTAAATAAAATGTTGCATACAAGCATTCACACTCCTTAAATGGTCACTGACTTTTTAGGCAACTTCTTTTTTTTAAAGGGTACCTGAGTTTTCATGAAATATGTGCAGGGTCTTGCCTATGACTGTATAATGCTTTACACGTACATGATGTCCTATCAGTTTTTCTGCTGCTAATAATCACTTTATGTCTGAAACACATTTTACATTTGTCTCTTAGGCTGTGGGCATGTATATTAAAGAGCAGTCTGCCCCCCCTCCCCTATTCATTACTGATAATGTTCTGCCAGGGGTAAGTATACAATAAGAAAACAAATAGCTGAGAAATATAGGTGAACGCTGGACTGACATGCAGGCAAACTGCTAAAACACAAGAACCCCTCCCCAAAAAAACAAAAAACAAACACCATCTATGGCAATGGTTAGGAAAGCTGCTTGCTGTCTGTGAATAACATCCCATCTGTAACCACACGATCAGCCAGAAGTAGATAGAAAACTCTATGTACTTGTATCTTTACAAGCTGTAAGCATTGTCAGTCCTTCACATAGAGCAATAGTTTGCGGACATGTCTGTGCAGACTGTGAGGAGATTCAATCACTCCTATCTGCCTTTATTGTGTAAAGACAGAACAGAACCTCCCCCGTCAGATGTCTTGCTTCTATCTGGTATCTATGGACAGACATCCTTGGTAACAAAGGAGTGAACTGCAAATTAGCTAAAAGGGAGACACCTAGTGGTGTAACATTTTGTTCCAGAATCACATGTTCTATGAAGTGAGACGTTGTCTGAAAAGTTAGTGACCATTTAATAGAGCATGTGATTCTGGACTAAAATGTAATTTTCTTTATTTTAAAAAGTTGATGTTTTCTATCTAGAGAGGTTTTTACTCTAAAATAGGTCTCTTTACAGCTTCGACATGTTTCCACACAGCATTCCCTGCCTGTAAAACACTCAAAGATAAATCTACAGCTTCTCCCAGCTCACAGAGAGTGTACGGAAAGTCTGTCTTCTTCTAACCAGCTGATGGGATGTTAGTCATAGACAGTAAGCAGCTTTCCTGATTGTGTTCAGATTTCTCTCTGTATCTGCCAAGAACTTTTTAGCTGCATCATAACCTGGATTTGTTCAGGTCAGTATACTTGGATCTCCTATATTATGTTTTCTTGGGTTTTCTTAGCTATCTGGTATTTTACAATCACTTCTTGCAGAATTACATGTAAACAAAGATACCAGTAGTAGTCATCGATTGTGGGGGGGCTCAGACTGCTCTGTATTTTACAACCCCCTGCCTCAGAGAGAAAAGCAAAATGTGCTGCAGCCATTAAGAGACTATTAGCAGCAGAATAACTGATAAGACACCATGTATGGAGGCTTATTCAATCATCGAACAGACTTCCCAGGAAGACCCTTCATATATTTCAACTTTTCATGAAAACTCTGGTACCCTTTAAAGGATTCAAGCACTCTGTCAGCTTTCCAGCAGAATATAATACCGCCGATGTTAGAGGACATGAGGGTTGCTTTACTTATCTACTCATGACCAATGTCCATGATGTCACAGCAAGAAAGTGACAACACCGTTATGTGACTACTCCAGAAATGTGGGTTTTGAAGGAAAAATTACAAAGTGAGTAAATGCAAGAATTCCTGTTTTAACCTATGTATGCCCTGTAGCCTGAATAGTTGTTGTGAGACATCACCAAAAGTGCAGTAATATGTTAGTGTAATAAGCATACTGTACATATACACAAGATAATGTGTGTGTATAGATCTTTCATGTGTTGGAGCAGATATACAGTGTTACAGATTGCACGCGGGGGCAATTTTGGCAGAGCTCTCCTACATTATATGTACATACAGTTTAGCAGCCAGCACTGTCCTGTTTGCTGGTTTTGGCTGTATATCTTACATGTGTTGTGAACAGATCGGAGCCTGTTTTGTCAATTCCCTCCACTTCCTTAAAACTTTACACGTCATATTTCAGAATTTCACATTTGTCGGTGGGAAGCTACATGACTGTTTTAGTACTTTGTCTTAAGAATAACAATTGAAATTCTATTTTTGGGTTTTGATGCCTCCACAGAGTGTTGTAGCTGGGGATGTGGTTTTTACCAAGTTTAGACCCCACAGTAACTGGATCATAAGGGACCAGGGCAAAGGAAGAGATCACTTTTATAAAAAAATATGCTTCCTACTTGCCGCTTGGTTGAAAAGGAAGATTAACTTTCATTTGGGTTGTCACAGAGTTTACAATTAGTAAATCCATTAATCTCTATAACCATATTGTTGTATGGTCGTGTTCACACAGGAAACATGAAATGCATTGACTTTAACCCAGTAGTTTAAAGGGAATGTGTCGCTAGGAAATGACCTATTGTGTAAATCACATTTTTATGTTAATTAAATTTTTAAGAAATGATTGGTGATATTTTTAATTTTCCAAAATAATATCATCTATTGTTAGTAGAGAATGCAGTGATCCGTCACTATGGGGGTTATTTTCTATTGGCTTGTTTGTGATGCACATGAAAACCCCTACAGAATTGGTGAATATATGGTTAGGCTTAGTGGCCAGAGTGAAAATTGCAGTATATAGTACTTTTATATTAAAACAATTAATAATAATCAAAAATTCTTAACATGTTTTCTTGTGTGTGTGTGTGTGTGTGTGTGTGTGTGTGTGTGTGTGTTTTTTTTTTTTTTGTTTTTTTTAATATAAATTAGGCCATTTTTGGTACCATTCTTTTTATATTCACACCTTTTATGGCCGGGACTCCGCTGCAGATTTTTTGTGCACAAGTCTACCGGGAATACCTGCAGTTTTTCCAGTAAGCATGAACATGTGATGCAGTTCTATCACAAGGATATATAATTTTTGTTCGTGCAGAGTATAATAAAGCTGCTCTTGTTACGTCCCTTTTTATATACACCTCTGGTTAATTAGTTAAAGTTGCAGTAAGGTGATAGTGTCCCTGCTGCCTATTGGAGAGGGATAAAGTTCTATGGAGATGTGTGACTGGCTCCTAACAGCTGATAAAGTTGGGAAATGCTTTTAGTTATTGGTTTTCTATTTTAGGCATTTGAAAGGATCATTAATGCGTCTCGCAGGGTTTTTAATTTCACATTCACTTTATTCTTTTACTATTCCAAATTACTTTTTTATGGCCGTGCTGCAATTATCTACAACTTCCGTTCCTTGTGTTTAGCAGACAATTTTTTTTTTTCTTCATGTCCCCCCTTCTCCATCACACATTCCAAGTTTTTAATGAGTTTTTATTACTTTTTTTATTATTCGTTGGTAATTTGTGGCATTGAAAAGTGTGTTTTTTTGTTTTTTTTTTTTTTTTTTTTTTTGCCATGTTTTCCAGCGTCACTTGACACAGGTTATGATCAAGCCTTGTCATGATGTAACAGAAGGATAAACTGGAATTTTAATGATTTATTCTTAGGCCCCTTGCACACGACGGTGTGCTATCTGGGTATTTCCCGGATAGCACACTGACCCATTCATTTCTGTCAGCCTATACACGACTGTGTCTTACATGGATCTGTGTGTGGGCCAGCAAACTCAGGACAGGTCCTATTCCTGTCGTGTTTTGCGGCCATGATTCCACGGCTCCTATTCATTGAACGAATAAGGCCGCGGAAGCACAGGCGACACATGGATAACATCCGGGTGCCGTCCGTGCACCGACTTTGCCGTTCAATCATCACTGGCGCTTCGCACACAGTAGTGTGCAAGGGGCCTTACTTTCCATATATGTTGCTTTGAAATTTAAAAAATTGGGTTATTTAATTGGGTATTATTATTGTTAATTATTATTATTTATTTAATAAGTTTTTGTTTTTGTTTTGTTTTCCCACTTTTTAAAACTGAAACTATATGCCTAAGGCTGGGTTCACATTTGCATCTGAATCTCCGTCCAGAGACTGTCACAGTGTTCATCAGAAATCGGCCCAGACTTTTCAGTTTAGCCCGCGCAGTGATCCATTCGTTTTACTGGGAGCGCTTGTGCTTTGGCCATCTCCAACTCTCCCATTGAAAAGAATGTGGTGCACGCGCTGCCCAGCCATCGCTCCGGTCAGAACAGGGCACAGAAGTCCTTGGTTCTCCTGATCAGTTCGGGTCTGAGCGGTCGGACCGACTGTTCTTCTTGTTATCCCCTATCCTATAGATTGGAAATAACTTGTTTTGTGGGAAAACCCTTTTAAAGAAAAAGAGGAGATTCAGGAGCCGTTCACACAGCTGAAAATGAAGAATTTGAGGCGGACGTCTGTCTTGATTCCTTTTCGTTTTCCGTGGCCGTGGCTTTCCACCGCTGGTTAGGCCGAGCTGAATGGGCCTAGTCAGTGCGGAGTCTCTTTCCACAAACTCTGCAGCTGAATCTGTTGAGGAATCCCTGTCAGGATCAACCAGCCGCTTATTTTTTCAGCATCTAGCTATGAAGGCAACGGGTGACTGAATCTGATGATGGTTTTGGGACTGACTCCGCCTCAAAATCAGTGTCTTATTCCGCCATGTGAACATACCCTAAGGGAGAATTACGGTATTTATCATGATAAACCATGCTTGTGTTGACTTTTATGTTGGCAGACCAGAAGAGTAAGATATTGACAGCATGGCGCATCCTCTGAGAAATTTTTGGAAAACTAAGGTCGCCCTGTTTCCCATGACGGCTGATCACAGCACGGTTTTCATATCTTTGGTTGGATTGCTGACAGCACTTTCTATAGTCGGAAAGCCTTGTGTGATGTAAACTGGTTGGATTTTCTCTGTCACTTTTACGTAGATGGCAGGATCACGGATATCTCCTTACATTTGTCGAGACACTTCCTAATGATCTCTTAACCTAATTTAATTATTCCTATAGCAGGAAATGAGCATTATTAGTGGAGCTTCACACCGTGTGAAATATAATAACGGAGCGCCCGCCATGTTTTCCTGCAAATATACTAATATACCGTAATTGGGTCTTATCTCAAGGATGGAGGTGGAGGGCATGGGGGGATGTTTGTATTTGTTACAAATTATTAGTATTTTGTTGATTCTGCTTTGACCCGATCCCTGTATCTAGAGCAACGAAAAATATACTGTAAACAAGCGGTTCTGATCTCGACAGCCGTCTTGATTATGTAATGCGGTATTAGACGGTGAGTAGCGATAATTATGATTAATTGTAAGTCGAGCTCCATGAACTGCTGCGCAAAGTGGGTGGTAATTAAATTACAAAGTAAAGATGGTAGAATTGTGCTTGTAATACATTTCTCAGATGGATAGTGCTCCCGTAAACACTATTATTACCTTTTGTGACCAGGAAGTCCGTTTGTATCTGGCCTGATTACTCCGCACTAATAGTTTTATCAGAATTTCACATGGATCCCATCAGTTCCGCATTTTCTCTTTTAGTAAGCTGAAATTATGGATTTATTGGAGATCTTATGTCTAGTATAAGATTTTTTTTTTTTTTTTTTTTTTTTATAGTAATAAAATAAAAAAATTCATATTTTTGATTATTAGTTTTTTAAAATTAAATACCTGATATATCCTGACTTTATTTTGTTAAATTATTCTTGGTATTGCGTTTATTTATTTATTTGCTCTATTCCATTTGCTATCAAGCTCCTACATGGAATTTAATCTAAATAAAAAATTTTAGATTCTTACAACTACCCGTATTATTGGCATTCGTGTAGTCAGGGCTATGAAGTCGAGAGGCCAAAGCACTGAGGGTGGGTTTACACTTGCGCCCGGAGTCTGCCCACCGCGAATCTGACCTAAATGTCGGAAAAAAGGATTTCAAAAGGTTTGAGACGCATTGCTTAAAAACTCATTCACTTCAATGGGTTATTGAAGCAATGCGTGGGTGTCCGATTGCATCCTTTGTGCCGCAAAGCCATTTTTTTCCCGTTGGAAACAAAGTCAGACATGGAGGAATTTGTGTCCGACGAAAAAAAAACGGCTTTGCAGCACAAAGGATGCAATCGGACACCCACGCATTGCTTTAAAAACCCATTGAAGTGAATGGGTTTTTAAGCAATGCGTCTCAAACCTTTCCCTACCCTTTTTTACGACATTTAGGTCAGATTCGCGGCGGACGGACTCGGTGCGCAAGTGTGAACCCTCCCTGACTCCGACTATTTTTGCACAGCCCGACTCTGACTTCTGCTCCAAGTTCGGTGTCTTCACAAATGGCTGACAGCCTTGGTCAGGCTGGGTTCACACCTTCGCATGTAGTCCGTTCGGGGTTCCTGCCCCCGAACCCAGTTAAAAAATGCGGAGAGAAAAGCGCTTCATGCTGCGCTTTTCTCTTCGCATTTTTGCCCTTTTCGGGTGGAAACCCTATATTATAGTCTATGGGGTCTGCGGGTTTCCGTATGTAACCACTTTAAGTGGATTAGGTTTGGGGACCCCCCCCCCCCCGAACGGAAACCTGAACGCTAGTGTGAACCTAGCGTCATCCAGCAGTAAAGATCCTCTAAAGACTTATTCACATGACGCTGCATTTTTTTGATGGATCTAATGTCTGTTCAAAATGACTGTGAACGTTTTTGATGGCGAGTTTTATCCGTTTTTATGGGATAAAACTTGCCATGTAATAAAGTTACATTTCATTGGATTTTCTTTTTGACCCAACCCCCTGATCAGTTTTTACCAGATGTAACGCAGACATTGATCCATTTTTACATCTGTTAAAAACCGATCCATTGATTTCTATCGGGTCCGTGGGTCTGACAAAGCGGAAAAAAGATAGAGCATGTCCGCACTATTTGTGTAGAGGATATTACGTGCAAAGCATTATGGCTGTTGCTTGTATATGTGTTACAATGTGGTGACTAGCGTGCCTACCACTGGGGGAAATAAATAAAATAATAATCAAATTATCCAATTTTCCAAATAATCCATTTTTCGGGATCTTTAGGCTTACAGTATTTGTCGACTAGATCCATAGACCATGTAATGTTTTTATATGACTTCCAGATCTTTGCCCTTGCTCCGATGGTTTTGGCATGGATTCCATTTTTTTTGCAGTTTCTTCAGACATAGGAGATCCACAGGTGACCCGGAGCTGCTCCTCTCCTTAGCCCTCATAGGGTTGTATTATTTCTTATTTCTCTTCTGGTCATCGGCCTTTTCAGTCGTCCAGCATTCATGTGCGGGCTTTTGCTGTCTTATTACCAGTCCTTTTATTCCTGCATATTGTTTACTTGCTCCGTGCCAGCATTATTCCTCGGCTCGCTGCCTATTCAGTATCTGATAATGGATTTATCATCTCTTTTTTCCCATTCAAATACAATGCCACAGATTGCGAAATGTCATTTGGCACTGGAAATAGAGTTAATGTTGGTAATGATATTTACTTATGTATAATTTATTGACAGAGTTGCCTTACTTGGATTTTTTATTTTTTTTTGCGATTGGTTGAGCACTAGTTGCTCCGCCAAAATAAGTAAGCAGCGAGCGACTGGTAGCCGTGTGTTGTGGTGGTTTAAAGGGATTGTCACCAGAATTTTTTTTTTTTTTTTTTTTTTTTTTTTATATTGGGTCACAATAACACTGACTTTCTGTGATGTCATAGCACTCTTAACAATTATCAAAGAGAATGACATTGATCAGAGACTGAAAAACTTTTCTTGAAAAAACATGAAGTAGAATAACCTTCCCCTGTGCATATTAAAAAAATAAATAAATAAAAAATTATATATATATATATATATATATATATATATATATATATATATATACACACACACACACACACACACACACACACACACACACACACACACACACACACACATATATATATATTATAAATACTATATCCTACAGTGTTCACTCTGGCCACTAAGACTAATAAGAGCATGCCATTTTCCAATTCTATAGGGTTTTCTTTGCAGCAGCCACTTCGTTTACATCACAGACTGTATTACAATAGAAGATAACACCACATAACATCTATCATTATGAATTTGAGTGAACAGAAGTTAAAGGGATTGTCTAACAGTCCCATTTAATAAACCTTTAATCAAACAGTACATATTTTAGATTGGTCTACCAACTCCAGAGCCTAACTACCGACGACTCTTATTTTCCATAGCCGGACTCCAGTGCCTTCATAAATGGCTGACAGCCAGGCTCGGGCACAAGTAGTAAGGATCCTCCAATTGATTCCTATGAAAGTAATATAAAATAAACTATGGATCTAATTCTATAATACCAATAATTCTGTAATATAATTTAAAATAATCCTCTTATTTTGAAGTCAGTAAATTGTTTTCCAACCCGAAACTGGTCCAATCTCCATAGTCCTGTTGGTAGGGGTCAAGGCCTGAATCCTAATTCTTTATCGAGTATAGGGTCTAGCAGGCCCCATCCCTCTCCCTAGAAGGAGCGCAGTCACTTTCCCTTCAATGACCTATAAATCTGTTGCCTTGCCATGTGACTCTTGCCGTAGACTGGTTTACACTCATAGTATGACCGTATTTTACCGCACCCGCAGTTATTGCTGGATGAATGTGTATATATAATTTGAGCACATCAAAGGCAAGAAAAATAGACTGCTTTGAGGATGAAATTGAGGGACGAGGCGCTGTTAGCATTTTTCTGACGATCATGGTTTTTTATTAATAAGCCATATTCATTGTCTTGTTTTTCCTGGCCTATTGAGCCTGTAAATGAGTACGCTGTGTAGACCCAGGTGCTCCCATCAATTTCTACATCTGATCTTGTATAGAGCTGAGAGGCTGCTGATTTTTCAAGAGCTTTATGCGTAAAATCTGAGGGTCTGCGCCTGTATTAAATTCCGTTTTCTAATCATTCTTCTTCTCCGTTTCCACCTTTACTATACAATAGTCTGGAATTAGATTTGTCTGAAGCGGCAGTCAGTGATTAGCAAATAATTACCATCTACAGATGAGCCGCTCCGCCCTGTATTATCTGATTTTACCATTCATGGAGCCTCAAAGAGTCTCGTCCAGCACAATAGTGGGAAGCCTGACTCCACGCAGGTCATCTGCCAGGCTAAGCACAATCCTAGCCAAGTACATTATAACATGTAGCAAGGGCCAATATTGGTTTTCAGGAGGGAAAAAGCAGACAAATTCCCTTTAAAGGACTAACAGATTGGATAAAATGATGGCACAAAAGAGTGAAATTTGACTACTGAATGATTTGCAGTTGACTTGCTTGATACGCTTTTGCTACCCCCATTAACGTAGTGTATGTTGCTGAGGGTGGGTTCACACGTGCTGCGGCACTCCGTCTAGTCCGACTAGTAGCCACAAAGCCAGTGAAATTGTAAATTAATGTAATAATGATTTACGCTACGGTCACCTAGTCTGTCGGAGGACCAGAACAATGGGTAGGTGGACCAAAAAAAAAAAAAAAAAAAACAGTTACACACACAGTCCAAAAGACTCCATTGACTATAATGGGGTCCGTCCGGTGTCTGTGGTTTTAAAACTAAAATTGGAGGAGGAAAAAGTCCTCCGTGCAGGACTTTTTCCTTTGCCGATTTTCAGGTGGTCACTGCAACGGATACACCAGCGCAGGTGTGAACATAGCCTTAGTGTAGATCCACTTGCTGTGGTATCATTGGAGTTGTAAAATGCATATAGTTAAACAGTCCCTAGTTAGTACAATTTATTAAATATCAAATGCGTCAGTTTTTTCCCCTGATACTATTCCAGTTTGTGCCCATTTATTTACTCTACTTGTTACAAGCGGTGCTTACATTTACACCACCCACATCCATGGTTTTCATAGGCTAGGAGTACGTCTTGGATAGCTACCCACTGCCCAACTCCTACCCCCTAATGCACATGGTATGCTTGTGTATTTTCTGAACAAGGACACCTCTGGCAGTAGCTTGTCTTTCCAGAAAACAAAAGGATTGGGCATGTTGAAATCCAACAGTCTCATTATTCTCTTCTACACCATCTGTTGTAGAGGGAGAGACCCCTATCCACATTAGGTAGTCAGCTTATGGGATAGGTAGGGGTGACCAATGTGTGTGACCAGCTTTAAATCATTGTATTCAACCTTCAAAGCTAGCCATTTGCTTCAGTCCTTTTCTTTCTTCCTAATTCACTAATCTAATGTTATCCTAGTCGTCCATAAAGTGGGACTGTGGCCTCTTCCCAGCTATTCTTTTTCTACCAGCCTGCTAGTTCACAACCCTCCCTTCTCATCTTGCGACTTACACAGTGCAAGAGAAACTGGCCTGCGTGAAGTGCTGTGCTGAGGCTGCTGTAATCACATGACTTTATTACCTAGAATGTTCTCTTCTAAAGAAAGATTTTAGAGAGTTATTCCCTGTTTGGGAAAGATATTCAAGTTTTTTAAACTTTCTCCCCGGGCTTCATCTTTATCTCCAAATTAAACAGGTCTGTGCAAATTTTTGGAACACTGTGCTTGGATGACATTGCTTTGCACTGTAGCCTTGCAACACTGGAGTCCTGGGTTCAAGTCCGACCAAGGACAACCTCTCCACGGAGTTTGTATGTTGTCCCAGTTTTTGTGTGGGTTCCCTCTGGGTACTCCGGTTTCCTCCCACACTCCAAAGAAATACTGATGGGGAGTTTAGATAGAGTTCTCTATTAGATAATGACTGTCTGTAAAGCGCTGTGGAATATGTTGGCGCTATACAAGTAAGAGAAATAAATAAACTTCTTGATACCTAGCATTTACTAACATAACCTTTTGAGCTTCACATTCTCATCAAAAAACTTTGCTCGCTATAGGAGAACATGCCTAGAACATGCTAATAATACCAGTTTAATGGCAGTTTTGGCTCCTGTAGGTGCCCACGTGTATGACGTAGGCGCCCACCGCCTTGTGAAGTCAGTGCCATAAGCTCTAGTACTTATGTCTCAGCTTCTTGCAGCTAAGCTCTTTCTTTCCTGCCATATTTAGCTTGCACAGAGTAATATTTTCAGCTCCATATTCTGTAGTGACACGTTGTTCGGTAAACCCACAATTTAATAAATAGTATTTTCCTGCTCCAGTGAAAGTTATTTGTAAGTGAATGATTCTTTTCCTCCCTTGATGTTTTGCGCAGGCGAGGTGACGGTATTACTCTGACCACATGACCTGTTTGTTGACTACACACTGTTATAATTACAGTGGTAAAATTAAGCAATTAGCTTAGCTTGGCGCGGAGCGGCGTTATAATTATAGATAAACACTCTTTCTACAACTAAGAGTAATGATTATCTGTAATCCCCAACACAACATCCCAATCCCACTTATCTGCGGCACATACTCCCTTTACTGTCTTGATTTTAGAATCATTTCTTGGCAAGTCTAATTGAATTTGCTGAAAGTTTAATGAACTGATGTAAAATATTTGGGGCAATCCTGACATCATGTATAAGATAGATACCAATGATTGCTATGGATTCTAAGGGCAGTGTCACACGGATTTCTAGATGTGGCTATAGCTGCTTCCAGTGCCCGGGCCGATGGTGCTCTCACTTCTCAGTAAGTGACAAGCCAATTAAAGGGGTATTCCCATCTCAAAGATTATGTTCAGACTCGTAGCTGAGGCTGAATGAAATGTTTTACTCTATACATTTATCTCTCTTGCTCCGTTTGCCAGATACAACTAAATCTCTCTCCTCACAGCTAGTTGCCTTTGTTACAGACCTGTAAACAGGTCGGGGTGCTGACCCAGTCCCTGATTCCGACCGCACACATTCTCTTATCTCCGTCTTTCGGTTTCTTGGAGCAGTGTCTCTTATCTCTGTATGTAAATCCATAGATTACTGTACCATTTTCTACAAACACAAGCTCCATGCTGAAATGAGCTGAAAACCAGGAAGTGTAGGGGAGAGGAGACAAGAGGGCAGCTGAAATCCTGAGATGAGAAAACCCCTTTAATTTCTGCTGTATTTACTGGCCTGCATGGTTTTGCTGGTATTATGTGTCCACTACTATCAGCGTTCCACTTACTAAGAAGTGAAAACCCAGAGACTGGATGCGGCTATAGCTATATCCAGTGCATTGTGTATCACCACCCAAAACCAGCTACTCCGTATTAGGGTTACTCCTATTTATGCATGCTGTACGCTGGCCCATATATTTTTCCTCTGTCTCACTATTGCTACTTCATGGGAATATATGGAAAGGTTTGATTCATAGGTAGGAACTTGGACTCAACATTTTAAAGGGAGTTTATCAGGACCAAAATGAATCCCAAACCAATAATAGTGCCATGTAGAGGCCTTTAATAGAAGTAGAAATATGCCTTTGAGGCCACAAACCATTGAAGCTATGAAGAGAGAATCCTCTTTTTTATGGCTATGTAAATCAGCCTGTAAGTGCACTCTGGTCCGGCCTGCCAGATTTGCAGACAGTTACAAGTCTATCTACTCTTGTCTGGATTCACAGCCCAACTCCTTGCTAGCTGTGAATGACATTTTTGGCCTCTGCTGGTATTTCAACTGTGTGAAGGCAAAAGTTCCAAATCTCGCCCGCCCCTAATGCACTTGCAGGCTGTTCTGCATATCCATAAAAAGATGATTATCTCTGCATGGCTTCATTGCTTTCCGCTCCTGCACATGGCACGATTATTGGTTTGGGATGTATTTTGGACCTGAGCAACACTCTTTAAAGCAGTTCATGCCTTTAGTAAGTGGCTGGTTGTTGCAAGGAACCTAATAACTTATTCAACAGCAAAAACTTATAGCGCCAAAAACATACTGGCCGGCCCACGTCGGGACACCCTAGTCATACATTATGAAAGTGCACCAAATTCATATGGTCTAAGTACAGCATTTCTGTAGAATTATTTTTTTAATTTCCAAAAGTCCTGGCGAGAGGTTTGGCCAACTTTTCAATAATGTGCATAGGGGCGTTAAAGGGAGTCTACTAAGCAAAATCAATTGTCACCACCAGAGCACATTACAGCGAGAAACAACATATCTTTCAAAGCTATTGTATTTATTACTGTAATGTGCTCAGTAATGCAGTTGAGTAGGTTTGGGGGAGGTGGTTACTCTTTTTAAAGGGATTGTGCAGGATATGCAAACATGGTTGCTTGCTTCTCCTTCTCAGGAAGTGACCTCACGTCTGTTGGTCACATGGCAGTGCTGCAGCTCAGTCCCATTAAAACGAATGAGACTGAAATGCGACATGGCCAAGTGACCAATGGACGTGAGGTCACTTCTGGAGATGAGAAAAATCCGCCATCTTTTCTAATCCTGCACATCCCCTTTAAGTTTACGTCCCTGGATTCACAATCCCTACTTTATCTCCCATATCACCAGGGACGATTCCAAGTATATAAATAATATTAAAGGCTTTCTTTGTAATCCATTTTATGGTTGCTTTTTCGTCTTGCCATTTGGAGGTGATTTATGTTACTTTCCCCTTAGTTTTTGCAGTGTAATGCTACGTTTTTACTGTTTCTGACTGACTTTTCTGTCGTCCTTCAGACATGGCACTTGTCACTTTGGTGGGCCCGGTATGACGTCTCCCGGAGTGATGTGTTTCTGGTCCGGCTCTATTTATACCCTGGAATAAAGGGCTCGGACTCTGTAAGCGTGTGTCAGTAAGACTTTAGAAGTCGTCTCCATGATGCCCTTCTCGTGCTAGTCATTAGTATTCACGACTCCATCAGCCTGCAGTTTAAGCTCTTCTACTTGTATTTGTCACAGAAGATGATGAAGGGATGTTGCCTAGAAACACTCAGGCTCACTCGCGACAGGAATTATCAATCTGTTCTGTATATTCACCTCCACATGGAGCGGAGAAAATTGAGTTTCACCGCTGACAACTTTAATTGATTGCGAGTTGTCTTTGCAGGCCCATGGCATCTCAAACATTATTTCCTGTAATCGCCAGGCTTGTGGGGGGATTTTCTGGGAGGTGGTTTTCACCGTAGGACGAAAAGTGTGATTTTTATTGATTACATTTTCTAGCTTCTGCCAGTCTTCTCCATGTTCAATCATTCCCAAGTCTCCGCTTTTGTAACCCTCCAAAATGTAATTTTCACTTGCGGATTGTTGCTGCTTGTGTGAAAGTTTGGAGTTCTATGGAAGTTGCGGAACTAAAGCTGTTGTAAACTTTCCGTAAGTGGCAAGTGGTTTTACCGATAGCTAAAAATATTCCACGCCGCAAAAAAAAAAAAAAAATGGCTTGGAATTATTACCTCCTGCCTTCTTCATACCTGTACACTCTCGGCTGAGCGTGCATGTGTTCAGGATGAGCTAATACTAGAGACCTGTGGCAAGAAGGAAAGATTGGTGTTGAAACTTTACATGCTCGATCCTTTTTGTTTCTTATTTGTTGGGTAAGGGTCTGGGGGCCTCCCATATACACACTGATTTTAATGAGACCAAAATCCTTGACTTTGCTCTGTGTATGGGGGCCTTAAAGGGATCATCTGGTGACAAAAAATTGACTTCCTATGCAGTACAACCTTTTTGACATGAGCCCCTGAAATTTTATTAAAAAGTGGTCTTCTAGGGGGGTGGTCTTCTCAAGAAGATGGTTAAAATGAAAAACTGAAAATCAGTCAAGGAACATGTGGGTTGTAATAAGAGGGTGGTCTTCTCAAAGAGGTGGTCTTTTTGGCGTGGTTTCACTGTAGTTGAAATGTGGCCATTATGTAATGTTATTAAATTCTTCTTGGATCTCACACTATATAAAATAACTTTTTTTTTCCATCCCCAGTCGCTTGTTTCATGTCCGTTTCCAATGGTTACGACTTAGGCCTATTCTGATCGATTATGTGTAATGGCTTCCTTCCCTGCCTGTTGCGCTCTCGATCAGTCACCACAAACGGTGAGGCCTGAATGTGCGTTTTTGTCAATCAGCCTATGGATGAGCTGAGAGACTTGTGAATTTGCGCAGTCAGTGCTGTACTGCCAGAAGATTCGGGGAACACTAGTCTGCGGAGGCGCCGCCTTTACACAGTCTGGTGCCGGAACAGGCAAGGAACAAAAAATATACCAAATACGTGTATATGGGGGACTAGTAAATAAATCCAACACATCCGGTTAAAATAAAAGATGGCCCTCACTTTCACTGTGTGAATTGATTTATTACTCTGTAATGTCTCATTTTGTCTGTACTTTAACCCTACAGTTTTTAACGTACTGTGGTATATGTTGGCGCTATATAAATAAAATGTATTATTTTTACGTTAGGTGACTGGACAACCCTTTTTAATGCTTTGAGATCCTAAAGTGTATAAATCATAGAAAGACATTGAAAGCATTTTAGTTTTATTTAACCGAAATGCTAAATTCTTATGAAGACAACTGTTAATGTGAACCTGTCCCTAAAACCAGCTGATCACTGCAGGTCCAGCAATACGCTATACATGGGGATGCAGAAGTCAGCCATACGCCTCTTTTCTGGCCTTTAGAAGATGTAGTTTTACATGTCAGTCGTGCTCATGGCCAACCAACTATACCATGTGCGTGGGCAGGTAGGGTCTGCCAGATCTGACTAGTAGGGCAAAACGTCATCCATTTTCCCTAATTCAGAATGGCTGTCCGATTATAATAGTGGCACATCCAAGTTGGACAAACCCTCTGCTTCTTATACTCGGTTGTTCTGCTTTCTCCAGTATACTTCCCCTTCCCTTTTAACTTAACTTAGCAGCGGCAGGCTATTTAAAGGGGTTGTCCGTGTTTTTTTAAATTTATGACCCAATTATCTGTTAGTTGAGGGTTTGACAACTGGTCCCTTGCACAAGTCAGCTGTTCGGAGGGGTGTCTGGTCTTTGTAGTATACAGTGCACGGAGCAGGAAGCAGTGTGCTCTGTATACTGTATAATGTCTGGACACCAGTACTGCAGCTCAGCTCCCATTGAGAACGTAATGGGCCCCATATTAAGGATCTAGATCACACACATCTGTAAATTTTAAAATGCAGGTATAGATAAGCAGTTTGCAGGAGGTCTATACAGTGCTGAGCCCTCCGGAGACCCCACTTTGTCTCCTCTTCTAGAGTAATGCTGGTAATAATCCTTACCCTTTAGATCCTGTGGAGTAATGACATAAAGATAGTAGAGTACACCCCGCCAGCATCTGTTCACGTCTCCTCTCTTCTATCCTCCTGTCATCTCCTTTAATTTGTTGTGTTATGAGAGGCCTCGAACGGCTTTTATTCCGCACTTAATTTGGTAAATGTCTGAACTCTTGAACGAAATATAACAAGACCATCCACACTAGTCATTTGTTTCTGGTGGAAGTCAACAACTTATTGACGTGTTCTTATTCCCGTTCTTAGCCGAAGAAAGATTTAGTACGATCCTGATGGATTCCACCCACATTGTATAGTCGTGAAATGTAAGTGTGTGGTCATTTCCTTGTGGTCATCTCATATGTACATTCCTTATTCTACACTTCTTATTGATCTATAGCAATGCGTCAAAGCAATCCTAACAGCTTAGTGCTCAGTGGAGCCACCTATAGTTACGTCGAGGAAGGCACTGTCCATTGTGAAAATTGTTTACACTTTATAATTGATCTCTGATCTAGGTTTTGTTCAGAAACATACACCGTAATATCAGCCATAATGTTCAAACCTCCTGTCCTACATTGTATAAGGAACACCCCACAAGTTGTCTAACCATCACACTTTGGCCTTTGTCAGCACACGGATTTCTGCAAGATGAATTCATTTACGGCACTGAAATTTCTGCAACGAAGCTTGGTACGTGTGAATATACCCTAAAGCTGGATACTAGTTTTGTTTGCTCGGAGTGAAACAATACAGCGGCTCCCGGGTAAGTCGCTGCTGCAGAGTTTAATAGATGGGTCCAGGAGTAGATTGTACAATTGTGGATTTTGCCAAACTCATCCTGACTGTCAGTTTTCTTATTTGGCTTACACTTAAAAGTAATTATTTCCTAAATCCTCAGTGTTAGGAGCCACTTACATTCAGCTGGCGTACTGTGCCGCGCTCTGGACAGCTGTGACCTGATTGCATTTAGGTACCGCACACCACAGCGTACAATCCTCTTTACAGCCTGCTGACTGAGAAATGTTCCAGCTACAGCATATATCCCGTATAATGGGATTTATGAAGCTGTCACAATATGTTTTTACAAGGCGCAGTTATAGGACACGGTATGATTGATCGCCGACGATTGTTAAACAGTCTACAGGGTTAATAATGAATTATCACCATGTTGCAGCAAAAAAAAAAAAACAAAAAAACTATATACTGTATATAAACATTTGGAAATGAAGTGACACTTATGGTTTCCTGATCTGGGTTGAATCCTAGGCCTCATGCATACAACCGTAGTTTTTATCCGCAATTTTGGTTACAAGTACAGACCCTTCGTTTTCATGGGCCCATACACATGACCATAGTTTTTGTGTGGAGCATTTCTTTTTACCAAAAGTACTTGACGGCATTGTCTGTCTTTTTTTCTTTTATATTTTTGTTAAAAGCTGTGGAGAGAAGCAATTGAGAAATTATCTGAATGCTTCTGAACTTTTTCTCCCCACCCTCCATCCCAATCCTCTACATTCTCCATCACTATCTTCCCTACTCTTATCAGTTCTGCCCTCCTGGTGCTGGCTCTGCCCCAGACCTCCCAACTTCACTTTACCTCCATCTTTTTCTGTTTTTGATGGCAAATTAGTTTTCTTCCTTCCGGAGGAGCCTTATGTCTCTATGGACTTCTAGGTGGCACTAGAAAGTTGTTTTGTCTTTTCCTTTGGAAACCTAATATGTATATTTTTTCCCAGAAGACTCTCTATATCAGCTGGAACTTCTTAAAGAGCTTGTCCACTTTCAGACCTATATCGAGAGACCAGTGTCATTGTTGGTATAATGAAAAGTAATACAATTTTCCAAAATATTTTCTATATCAATTGTTCACGGTTTTTTACATCTCTGCTTGTTGTCATCCATTCTGCTTACTACCAGTGGATAAAAATCAGTCCATGGTCATGTGATACACAGCTTTGGTCATATGGGGGCGGGGTGATGGAGGGGGTTGGATTTTAGCAGCGCTTAAACACCGAACAGCGCTGTAGACCCGGGGGGTGCTGGTGGGACATCAGTGTACAGCGCTGTAGACCATGTCCCTGCCAGGAGCTAAGCCGGGAGCCACGACACTGTGGCCAGATCGCCAACCCACCCCACATAATGTGCTGTGTCGGGAGCCGCATCTACTGAGGCCAATCCAGCGGACTGGCAAAAAAAACCCCAACAGCCCGAACCTGGTCCGCGGACCGGTGGTTGAGGACCCCACCACTTTGAGGAGACCACCACTTTATCCAGACCACATTTTTAGTGACAGATTTTCAGTTTTCCATATTAACCATCTTCTTTGAGAAGACCACCCCCTTTAATGACCACTTTTTATTGCAATTTTGTCTGGTGGTCTTGTCGAGGTTTCACTATATATACATATATGTAGTGAGCACATGCTATATATAATGAGTGTCTGCCCTCTGTAATGCAGAGCTCTATGCTGTATATATTCTGTACATGATATATTTTTTTTTCTTTCTCCTCTTCATTTCCCACTTGCACAGATTAAAGGACAAACCGGCTGTTGACAAGTTATTACTGAGCTCTCACTTTTCTTGTGCCTTGGGCACTGAGGCCTTAATTGAAGCCGCCTTTCAGAATCTTATCCCAAAAGTGTCAGAGGAGGCGAGTAAGCCCCTTTGAGCCAGGCAGATGAATTTTAAAATGAGCTGCCACCTCTCTATAATAAACCCTACCCCCCCGTCATGCTGCACTTCTGTCAGACATGAACCCTTTAATATGCCAATTACTTTGCTACTGTTTTAAGAGTCATGCAAAGTTGAATGCTGGCATGTGTTTTATCTAGGGTAGAGGAGACGTAGATTGATGTAACTGGTTAATATTGGGGTGATTTCGGTACAGCGACGCCAGTCTTACAGTATTCCCCTTAGTTTCAGCGTCGTGCTTTATAACAAGACTGTGAGAACAGAAGATTTTTCAGTATGAGGATCTGTCTGTCTGGATGTATCTCAAATGTAGATTTTGCTCTAGGGTATAGGGATTTATGATGTATGCTGTGGGGAGCATATTAACCATAAACCGCTTCTAGTATATGGTTAACTTGCAGATTCTGGATTCCCATTTTTAAAATTGTTCCTCTTCCTTTACTTTTTCCCTTTGAAAGAGGACTTTTCACCAACTCCACCAACTGCACTTTTTGCATCTTTAATAGGCTACGCTCCACTGATTTTGGCACAGTTAGAATTATTTCTCTAACCCCCAACCTTCCTGAGCAATAAGTGCTGTTAGTTTTGGTGCCTAATATGCTAATTTGGTCTCTACTTACATGTGGATGGTGTTGGGCAGGAGCAGGCAAGCAGACATGGTTCGGTGCACATTTGCACCGGGCTCTCCACCGTTCGGGAATCGAATGATAGAGATCCATACTGTTACATGCAGACACTGGTGGGTTCCGCTAGGTGTCTGCTGCTTTTAGTGTGAGGAAAGTCCCCCGTGCTCAGAATCACACACCCTTGCTTGCTCCTCCCTGAGACCACCCACTTGACTTTCAGAGTCTAGTAAGACTGTCCACTCGACTGCTAAGCCCAGAATGAGAAGTTGCCCCTACATTTTTACCTACAAATCCATATATCTGATCAGTTGCTCTTGCTCTATAAGACTACGTTCACATCTGCGTCGGAGATTCTGCCGCAGTGTCTTCCTTAAATTGGCGGAGGAAAAAGTCCTGCGTGGAGGATTTTTTTCCTCTGCCGGTTTCAGTTTTAAAATGATGGACACAGGGCAGACCCCATTATAGTTAGTGGGTTCCGCCTGGCTTTGCGTGTAATTGCTATTTTAGTGGTCCGCATCCTGTTTTTTTGGGTCCTCCGGCAGATCAGAACAATGGAGAGCCAGTCCTAGCATGTACCAAGTGTGACAAGTTCCCTATAAGAAGGGGCCGCTGTAGTATTACAACTACCCCAAGGGTGGGGACAAAACTCACCAATTCCGACATTGGTTACACAATAAAATGATTAAAGGGAATCTGTCAGGTCATTCTGGGACACTAATCCACCCACAGGTCCTTATATACCTGGGGTTTAGTGTCCCAAATCGCCCTGTTGTAATGCAATCTGCAGGCGCATTAAAAATAAAAAACCTTTATACTTACCTAGAGAAGGGTCCGATCAACGCTGTTCGGCCGAGAACGGTCCGGCTTATTCATGAGATTCTTTGCTGGCACGCCTCCCGGCGCCTGCGCTGTTCTTCAGTGAAGCCAAAGATGGACACCCCGGCTTCACTGTGTAATTGCCGGAGGTACGGGGCATGCGCACTGAAGCCGAGGTGTACTCCTCTGGCTTCATTGAAGAACTGCGCAGGCAGGGGGAGTATAAAGCTTTTTTATTTTTAATGCGGCCATGGATTGCGTTATAACAGGGTGATTTGGGAAACTAAACCCCAGGTCCATATGGACGTGTGGGTGGTTTAGATTCCCTTTAAAGAGGTTGTCCAGGATATTTTAGTATTGCGGCGACAGGTGACTTCCCGGTTTCTTTTTTTAGGCTGCTGATTTGGCCTCATTGGTCACATGTGGCGGGGACTTCCACCATAAAAGCTCGGGGTGTTGGTGAACACCTGAACGAAAGGGAGTAAGGTTGTGTTTTTTTTTTTTTTTTTTTTTTTTCCACCTGCTCCCAGCCTCCTGCTATAATACTAAAATATCCTGGACAACCCCTTTTTTAAATATTTTTTATTTTATCACAGAATTAGTATTGTATAATCATGATATACATAGTTTTACATATTTATTTTCTTAGGAAACGATCATAGGCTTTTCATGAATTAGAGGATCTTTATTGCTTCTGTCTGGCTATGACCATCAGCCATTCATGAAGGGGTCGGAGTTGACTCCGAAGCCCAGGTTGCAACAAATTTATATAAATGGTTAAAAATGTTTTCCATGTTAGGGTAATGTTGTTTTCATGTCATCATAAACATTCGCCATTTGTAATACGTGAAAGCCGTGACTCGCCATCTCCGTTGTATATAAACCATATTCTAGAACAGATTGTGAAGGTTTTGGATGCCTTGTATAATGTGCAGTGTGGTGACCGCCTGTCATCCGCTCAGATCTCTGCTCCTTTCACAGTAAGAGCCTCTGCAAGTTCTTCTTAGAAATGAAATCCCATCTATCAAGATGAAGTGAGGGAAATCAAATGAGTGATACGTTTCATTTTTAGTCAAGAGTAAAAGCTTGGGAGTTCCACGGCGAGTATTTCTTTTCGGAGCCACTGCCATACAGCAAAGCCATTTATCTTCACTAAAGAGTAAATGAATTTGGCTTCTCGTCTTGTGCCGCACACGCCTGCCGGCTTATGTGACTCCTACTTTTTATTTCATTTTTAGCTATGTTGTTGTACATTTCATCCCTTAAATTTCCATGGATTTCCACATTGTCCAATATTAGGGTGCAAATGCCGGAGATTCTCTTTGTAGCTGAGGTCTGCTCTGGCTAGAAGATAAAGGTCCTAAACACTAACCTATACTATTAAAGGGGTTATCCAGGACTAGGATATTTGAGCTCCACTTTTTCTTATTGACATCACGTTTATTGGTCACATGGCCATGATGCAGCTCAGTCCCATTGTAATGAGGATGAGCTGCAAAACCAGGCACAACAACTA
Organism: Leptodactylus fallax; assembly: GCA_947044405.1. NCBI lineage: Eukaryota > Metazoa > Chordata > Amphibia > Anura > Leptodactylidae > Leptodactylus > Leptodactylus fallax. The sequence goes on along the minus strand of CAMRHE010000316.1, from coordinate 459,661 downwards.
TGCTTTGTAGGGCGCTGTTCTTGGTAAGTGGTAAACCCAGCAATCCATATCATAGTCCCGGATAACCCCTTTAAATCAGAACTCTCAGTTTACTGGCACCTGGGACCCCCCCAAGGAGAGCGATGCTGCTCACCTGCCATACAAACTGTAGCAGCGCTGTCCCATTGAAGTCTCTCCCGCATAGCCTTGTGGTACCAGTGATCTGTTTGGGTTCCAGTGTCAGACCAACACAGATGTAATGTTGATGGTCTATCTTATGGATAACCCCTTTAAAGCCCCACTCCAGCCATATTTATTATGCCTTAGAGCTGTAGTACATGGCATACTCATTCACTCTTTGGGTTCATCGTTCACTTTATTCAACCTCCGACCAGTTCCCTGGTTGCTCTTATGGTCGGCAAACTTACCTGCTGATTCACACAACTGAAAGTCATCCTTTCCTTATATGAGAGCCTGGATGTTACACTCACATTAACTTACATAGAAATCAGCGGCTTCCAGCTGATGTGTGAATCTGTAGCTCAGTTTGCCAATCACATGACCGGCCAGTAGGACCATACACCATGTGAGTGAGTGCATCGATCACTGTACATTAGTATAACCTCTACTACAGGGCTAAGGCATAATACATTTGGCCGTAGTGGGGCTTCTAGGAGGTGCTCCCACAAAGAATATGAATATTGCTTTTGGTTCCTCAGATTATAATTTATTTTTTATGTGCTCGATTATGTACATATGTCGGTCCTTTAGCACAACTCTTGGCTAACTCTGGCAGTCTCTTACAGATTATATGGAGCAGAAGCACATATGCCCAACTTGTAGTGGTCTACTTTATCCAGCAGTCCCATAGTACATCTCTCGGCTACCTCTGGCAGTCTCATAGAGATTGTATGGAGCACCAGCACGTATTCCTAGCCTGTAGTGGTTTACTATATTCGACACTCTCATAGTACAGCTTTCGGCTACCTCTGGCGGCCTCATACAGATTGTATAGAGCAGCAGCATGGATACCTAACCTGTAGTGGTCTACTATATCCGACAGTCCCATAGTACATCTCTCGGCTACCTCTGGCAGTCTCATAGAGATTGTATGGAGCACAAGCACGTATTCCTAGCCTGTAGTGGTCTACTATATCCGACAGTCCCATAGTACAGCTCTCAGCTACCTCTGGCAGTCTCATAGAGATTGTATAGAGCACCAGCACGTATTCCTAGCCTGTAGTGGTCTACTATATCCGACAGTCCCATAGTACATCTCTCGGCTACCTCTGGCAGTCTCATAGAGATTGTATAGAGCACCAGCACGTATTCCTAGCCTGTAGTGGTCTACTATATCCGACAGTCCCATAGTACAGCTCTCAGCTACCTCTGGCAGTCTCATAGAGATTGTATAGAGCACCAGCACGTATTCCTAGCCTGTAGTGGTCTACTATATCCGACAGTCCCATAGTACAGCTCTCAGCTACCTCTGGCAGTCTCATAGAGATTGTATGGAGCATCGGCACGTATTCCTAGCCTGTAGTGGTCTACTATATCCAACAGTCCCATAGTACAGCTCTCGGCTACCTCTGGCAGTCTCATAGAGATTGTATGGAGCATCGGCACGTATTCCTAGCCTGTAGTGGTCTACTATATCCGACAGTCCCATAGTACAGCTCTCGGCTACCTCGGACATTCCCATGCAGATTGTATGGAGCAGCAGCATGGATGCCTAACTTGTAGTGGTCTACTATATCCAGCAGTCCCAAAGAAAATGAATGGAGCAGCAGTACATATGCTTGATGGCCGCCCCACTCAAATGGAGAAATGTGTTCCCTGTTCTATTGACGTTTATGGGGTCCCAGTAGTCAAACCCACCCCCATCAAAGAGTTATTCCCTATTCACATAATATTACCAGAATTCCACTTTAAGAAATCGGGCAGTATTTTTAAGACCTAAATATAAAGGACCATAAGCTTAGGGATGAGCAGAACTCTTATGGCTTGCTGGCCCTCTGGCTTCTGTCCTACTCTCAGCAAACGAGCCTTGTTGTTTGTAAGTTGAAGGAATTTTGGAATTCTTGGACCTCCCAACTATATTATCTTTCCTCCATTGTCAGTAGGCACCTGTTACCTTTGCTTCTGTGATCCCAACTGTGATGACTGGGTTTGCGTGAAGTGAATGAGTCAATGACAACCCCACTGCCAGCGCCAATCTTCAGCCGCTTATAGGTAACGCAGTGATAAAACCCTCCAATCCCTCCTCTTTACAAGGAAATACCTTTGTTCCATGAAGTACTCCAGTTCCTTCAGCATCTTTAGGTTTTATTGACGTCTTTCTCTCCATTAGACAATTCACGCTGTTATTTATTTTCTTTTTCCTCGTAAAGGTCACTAAATCAGTCAATGGGCTGTCTAATCGCTTGTTTTGTGAGTGAATTGTGGAAATAGGAGCACTTGCCTGGTTTGGCAATGAGCCACGGTGAATAGTCACACACAGCGTTGTCTTCCTGTCACCGGTTCAGTACGATGGTTGTACCTGCTCGTGTCTCGCCAACAGAAGTGTTTTGTTTTTCATGGCGTGTGAAATTTGTGGAATGATTGAATTGGCAGCGACTAGATAAAATACTAATTAAACATGAAAAACAAGCCATATCTGTTCTTTTGCAGCTGCTTGTGCATCATTATTTCGGAGATTTCCATCTGGCTGCGTTTCCCATTCGGCTGGTGTGGATTATTGTTGCTGTTAATTTGCCGTTGGTTGCTATGTGTCACCTTTGGAATTAGATGGCCTTTTTTTTGCGTTTTACTTGTGTGGCGCTTGTTGTAAAGGTGTTTGTTTTTTGGCTACACACATGGTTGTCCTAGGCCTCCTCCTACTTAAGTGTTTTTCCGAGTTTATGCAGTTATAGCTTTTAAAGGGGTTTTCTAAGATCTTAAAACATTTGGCCAGGGGGAATGGTATAAAATAACCTGGCTGTAGCGATGATGTCACATTCTGGCCATGTGACTGCTGCAGCCAATCCCTGACCTTGTCTGGCTTTGGACATTCACCAATAGTTATTGGCCACCGTCGGCACCCTTGGAAACAAAAACTGGCTAAGCCATTTAACAGGTTTATAATAAAAAAAAAAATTTTTTTTTTTTTTTTATTTTTTTGATTTTTAAGACCATTTCCCTCCATCTGGACACTTTGGAGGAAATCTATCCATCCCTCTGCACCAGTTTTCTAGCACTTTCTTGCCACAACCCCTCGTTCTGCACCTCACTCACCATATTGTATGAATGTGAGGGGGGTGAGCGGGTTGTGGATGCCTCGACCCAATTGAACTGGACTGAGATATAATGGAAATCCATTCTGGCTCATGGGAGTACACCTGATTTATGTAGAGGTTCTTGATAAATCAACCATGACTTCCGCCTCTGGGCCTTTATTAAGACTGGTGTACGAAATACTAGTCTTAATAAATCTGCCCCCTTTTTTTTTTTTTTTTTTTAATGATTTTGGAAACCCAGACAGATTCTGATAACCTGTGCAGACCTAGTCTTATACATAAATATATATCGGGTCTATGAGGCAGTTCCCAGAGCAAAGTGACTTGGGGTATGTTTAGGCTTTGCCTTTGGCAGTTCCAAAGTGTATTTGCAAGAAGATCTGAAATCCAAGTCTCAATTCTGCTGGGAATGTGCTGGCAATCGGCATGAGGATTAGCCCCATTCAAGATAACCCATGGCTCTTCCACCAGTTGGAATTTATTTTTTTTTTTTTTTTATATATTTTCTGTGCTGCCTAAGAGCATCATTCATGTGCCTTGTAGGTAGATTAGGTCATAATTTCATTGTGGAATTCACAATGGAATCCTCATTAGATCTGAAACATGTGGATTAGCCATAGATTTCAGACTGATACATTGTAGCATAACCTGCATTTTGTGATGACGCTGATGTATTTAGCTCACAGAGCATTGCCTACACTGGATATAACTGCATCCACTTCTCAGCTGAGAGCAGGACTAGCTATGCACAGTCTTTAGGCTACTTGCACACAACTATAGTGTTTTTTACTGTCTGTAAATAATAATCCACAAAAAAAAGTTAGTATACCACCCGCAAACACTGATCTGCAAAAAACCTTCTATGATCCCCTACAGTTGTCTGTTCTGCAAATGGGGCAAAGAATAGGACATGCTTCATAATTTGTAGTCCTTGTATATGGCATGGACACATGGCTTCAAAAACTACAGTCTTGTGCATGAGGCCTTAAAGGAGTTATCCCGCTACCTACAGGATAGGTCATCAGTATCAGATTAGTCAGGGTCTGATCATTGATTTGGTCGCCGGAAGCATGTACTGAATGGGAGCAGAGCTGCAGTTCCCAGCATCACCACTACTCTAGTACGAAGCTCCGCACACTGTATACAGTTTCTGATCTGTACGCTGTAGTGTTGGTGCTTGGACCTGCAGCCTTGCTCTTTTTCACTTGAATAGGAGTAGTGATGCCTCCAGTGATATACCTTATATACAGCTTCTGGTGGCCAACTCTGCTGATCAGTGTGGGGGCGTGGATGTCAGACCCCAACCGATCTGATACTGGTGATCTATCCTGCGGATAGTACATCAGTATCAATGATCTTTAGTCCATGACCAACCCCTTTAAGAATTAAGTTACAAGTTCTGCTCTTCCTGCTCTATAACATGCCGCCCCCAGATTTCACTACACACTTACAGCACTATAGTTAGCCATAGGCCACTAACCCAACTTCTATAACTTTTCTCCATATATTTGAGACCAATTAGTTTTTCCGCCTGCAAGAAAAACTTGGATCTTGATGCGCGCTAGTCTGGCGAGCTCAGTGTGCGCTCTAGCCTTTCCGTCACCGGTATTTTGGCTTTTTCCTAATAACATTTATTAAACACATTTAATAAAGTGTTTTACATAATGCATATTAAATACTTAATCTCATTATCTTTCCATACTCAGCAAGATGAGGCTGAATATGCTGTAGTCAGGCAGATTTAGTTTCTGCATAGATTAGGGAATTTTCTGGAGAAACACTATTTACATTTTAATTTTCGGCTTACATTCTTTGTATCCCCCCCTCCCCTTAATCTTGCGTTATTTGCCTGTGGTTTAATGTGATGATGAGATTGTTTAGCAGACATGTTCAATGAGACAGGAAATAAGCAGATATTAGCCTGTCAAGGGATAAGTCCAGAATAGGATTTGTTTTACAGGGGAATATTTGCGCAAGCTGTTGTGTGCCAATCCGAAAATTGTTCTGATGAAAGTTATAATAAAGGTCTTTTTTTATATTTTTAGGCATAATCAAGTGAACATTCTTAGGTCGGGATTTTAGCTTTATGCTACGTGTTGTACATTTAAGGACATTTTGCAACCATTGGAATTCCAGTAACATTTTCATTGCAAACAAAAAAAGAAATTGCTAAGAAATGTTATGGCTGTGGTAGTGACTACAACCAGAGACCTAGCAGGGCCCTTAGACATGCAGACACATGGCTTGTAATTTATTAACCTAAATCTTTGTTTTGAGCTTAGGAGTCCAGTGGGCGGTCCTACTCAGTGACTGACAGCCGTCCCTAAATAAGAGCAGCTACAGAGATATTGTCAGTCACTGGGTAGTGACAGTATCTCTGTATACACACTCAGTCGTGGAAGTCTGCTACTTTCTGACAAGGACCGCCCACTAGACTCTTACTCAGAATTACGCTGGGTTCACACCTGCGCATGTACTACGTTCGGGGACTTTTCTCTCTGCATTTTTCCACCTTTTTCGGGCAGATATTGAGCGGAAACCACACGGACCCCATTATAGTCTATGGGGTCCGTGGGTTTACTAAGGTAAACGCTTTTTTATGTGGATTAGGTTTCCGTTCGGGGAAGGGGGTCCCCAAGCGGACCCCCCGAATGGAAACCCGAACGCAGATTTGAAACTAGCCTTAGACATGAGCGAACAGGCTTGGATTTGACCCAGATTTTCTGAAAGTTTTGGGCTCAACCTGAACTTCAGACGTTTGGGGTTCATCACCCATGAAACACTATTATTCTCTGGAGTCCCTTCAGACCCCAGAGTATAATAGGTGGAGTTGCGGCAACATAACAAACCGTGCTCATCTTACTTTTATCTCTTCTGGGTGTCCTTGGGGTGTCCAGGACATGCCAAAGTATATCACTCCTGGTTCATGCCAAATAAGTTCGGCCAGAAAACGATCAGTCGGCCGGACCTAATATATATATAAATATTAGTCTCAGTGGTGATGCCAGAATGTATGGCACATGTACAGTATATAATCTCTGCAGGAAGTAAGCAGAGACCGGAAGGGTCTTTACCCTATTCCCTGCTTTTGGGCATTTTTTATTTTTTTTTTTTTTTTGGGAAATACTGATCTCCTGTAATATTTTAGCAATGCATAGTACAGATATTTATATATAGATATTTTGGTCTTACCAAGGATTTGTTTTACGGTCTCTTGGAGCGTTTTATCCCTTTTTATATAAGAAAAAAAAATATAAAAGTAAAATAAAACAATTTTTTTTTTTTTTTTTTTTTTAAAGCGCAACCTTAGGTGCCAAACAATCACCTGAATTTTTGCCTAGTGGTGTTTTCTCCGTACCTGCTCTGTTGTGACTGTCGCCGTGTTTCCTTCTGCCGTAATAACTTAACGTCAGCCATGTTTAATGTGGTGTATTTCTTCAGCTTAATTGCTAACATGTTTTTGTAATATTTACACAATTCTTAAGGTGCTAATTGGTGCCGGCGCTTGTGATCAGCAGCGGGGAACTGTAAAGCAAATGAACCTAAAGCACATCCACGATCAGGTTTTATACTCCACTCCTTGTCTGGATGGCTGGCAATAAAATGCAAGCGTAACTAGAGGGCACACTTTTTTTTCCCTCCTCTGCTCGCTTAGATAGGCCATTGGAAAGGTTGCAGAAATAATTGGGCACAATAAGTGCAGGCAGTATATATGGCATAATTAAAATAATTGGGATAATAAATGGAGAGCGCCCTGCGCCGCGTATACAGGACGGGGTTTCTGGTGTTTGGTATTCTCGTTGTGGAATCTCATTAACAATACATCATTCCAGTAAATGGATAATGTTGACATTAACCTTACACCTCCCAAAGATGGAAATTTATGCAGATGGTGCCAATATTAGGAGGCAGAAATAACGTTACCTATGTAGTGGTCTGCTAGATTTTGGGTTTTTTTTTTTTTTTTTGCAAACCTTACTTTAGGATTGTTTCACATGGGCGAAATTCCAGCTTGATCCATTTCATTTTGGAGGTCTCATTTCCTATACAGTTGTGGGGACAGATCTAAGTGGAAAGTATATAAAGGACAAATCCCTTAAAGCAAGGATCTTTTCTGTATAGTCCTACCGAATAACCCCCTTCGCTGTATTGGGACCAACTAGTGATCATTTGATCTCGGTGAATCCAGCAGATGAAACTCCTGTGAGAAAGTTAAAGGGGTAATCCAGGATTAGAAAACATGGCTGCTTTCTTCTCAGGAAGTGACATCATATCCATTGGTCACATGGCCATGTTACAGCTCAGTCTTATTCATTTATTTGAACGTGATGTCACTTCCTGTGAAGAAGAAAGCTGCCATGTTTTCTAATTCTGGATAAATCCTTTAGGCTAAGGCCCCATGTAGTGAGCCGGAAAAAATAAAACAAAACGCAGCAGAGAAGACCATGGCGGAAACAGATTGTGTTTTACACAAAGTCTTTCCTTTGCGGACTTTCTGCCCCTATTATACCTATACGGAAAACGCCAGCGTCTTGGGTATAATTGACAGGCTTTGAAATCGCAGCTATTCCGCAGTGGGTTTTTTCTGTAATGTATGCATGGGATTAGCCAGAATCCCATCTACTTTGCAGGTACTGTAAAACGCAACATGGGGCCCTGGTCTTAGAGGATTTCCAACAATTATTTGAAAAGGGGTCTGAATGATGTAAAAAGGAAATCATACCTGACCCCCGTGCTACACCCGCTTTACACTTCCCTGGCACTTTGATGGTCTCTACTTTCAGGTCGGTTTCAATCACTAGGCCAAGCACCTGATTCTTTAGTGACTCCTGCAGAAGGTGGTGGCGTCCCAGATGTACATTCCTGCACCTAACCATGACATTATGGGTAGTTTCACACTAAGGAATTTAGGACGGATTTTCAGGTGGATTCTAAATTCCGCCCTGAATTTGCTCCCCATTGTATTCAATGGGAGGCAGAGACCAAAGACTTAGATTCTGCAGCTGATTCAGCCACAATACCTGCGGGTTGAGACACTCGGACGAGGAGGCCCATTCATGTAAGCCGGAGGGGCTGAAAAAAGAGCAGAATTTAATGGGAAAGCCCCTCTTATGCCTCTCCACTTTCCACCGTGTGAGTTTATCATTTTATGGGTTCTTGCTTAATTAAACTTTTCAGATGTGACCCAACATAATTTTTTGTTTGGAATTTTTTTTATCTTGATATTGCTGTAACGTACTTGTCATAGTGTCCTCTCGTGTTCTTTTGATACCCTCCTGAATGTCTACCCTAGTGTGTTCAGTGAAGGTGTGAACAAGCTATCTCTGGTGTTGGGATTTTTATTGACTGGTGCAGTAACAGGAATCGCTCCTCTGCCATGTATTTAGGAAGTAGGACTGAGCTACTGAGCATGTGCGACCATCACACTGGACACATTAGTTGGATATTCTGAGAGTCCTATTAAACTAAACTACACCTAAGGGCACCAAAGCAAGTAAGTAATAATATTTAGACACAGTAGCATTGTTCTTAAATAGTTCTCATGGTAAAAAGTTACATTTTGTATGATTTAGGGAATATTTTTGTGGGCTGAACCCCTTTTAAGTAGCTTCCTGGCTGTCAGATTGGACTTTGCATGAAATTCTATCTATCTATCTATCTATCTATCTATCTATCTATCTATCTATCTATCTATCTACCATGTATCTCGCATACACATGTGTTTTAAGGCATGTGTCTGCTTGTATGTGTGTTTCTTTAGGTCTCTTGTCTTCCTCAAGCACTTTCTGCAGCAGGTCCCTGCCAGTGTCGTTCTGTGCCGTGTAGTGACTTGTGGAGAGCTCCATAAAGACTATATTAATTGCTAATGTTAATGCATTCTCATTGCCTTAACAGACTCAAGTACTTTCCATCTCCCGAGCTCTTCTATGTAATAAAATCCTCTGCCTAGACATAGCACACAAATGACTTGTCCTAGAGAGGCTTCTATCACCAGACTAATGGCTGCTCTTACCCTATTTGTCTGTGTTCTATATTTGTGCAGCCTTTTTCTGCTCGGTTATGTACAGGACACATTGGTGTCCTTTATGGCGGTACCTCCTGGTATACTTTTAGCTCATGGTCTGCTGCTTTTAGCTCATGTGATTGTAAACTAGGCAGGCTGCTGCGCCATTGCGTGTAATATCATGTACACGCACAATAGAGGGCGATCAAGCTTTTTGTCAGCAGAGGGGTTGTGGAATTAAGGGGAATTAACAGACCCATTTCTGGGGTTTTGTCAGCAGAGGGCAGCATTTACTGACAAATGGGGCCTAATTTTTTTTTCTTAATTTGAAAGTTTACTTTTTATTTTTAAGTTTATTTTTTTCTTTTTTGAGCTAAATTGGACTGTTTGAGTTTACTGTGCAGTGCAGGATTTTATATATATATATATATATATATATATATATATATATATATTTTTATTTTTTTTTTATTTTTTTTTTTATTAATAACAATAATATTTATTTATTTTTTTGGAGGATGCACCGAAAACTGTAATGCATGATAGAGATCATATGTAATAAATGTCTCTGTTTAGTTATAGTAGCATAGAAGAACATAGAAGATGCTTTGTAAAAACCCAAATGACACATCAAGGTTTATATATATATATATATATATATATATATATATATATATATATATATATCTATATATCTATATACATCTCTATATATCTATATACATCTATATATATCTATATACATCTATATATATCTATATACATCTATATATATCTATATATATATATATATAAATATATATATATATATATATATATATATATAAATATATATATATATACATTAATTTTTTTATTATTATTATGGACAATGGAAGTCTGAATCTAAATAACATTATAGCTTATACAGTCTACCTCCATCTTTTTAAAGGGAATTGGTCACTAGGTTTTGGCTGCTGTATCTCAGGGCAGCATAAAGTAACAGATTATATTAACTGATTATTGCGGTGGTTTTCTTATTTATTTTGCTTACTTGTATAGCACCAACATATTCCGCAGCGCTTACAGACATTGACAGTCACTGTCCCATGTAAGGCACACAATCTACATTCCCTTACAGTATGTCTTTTTAATGTGGGAGGAAACCAAAATACCAGTAGGGAACTCACACACACAAGGGCAGAATATGCAAACTCCTTGCAGATGTTGTCCTTGGTTGGATTTGAACCCAGGGCTCCAGCACTGCAAGGCTACACTGGGCGGCTGTGCTGCCCATATCTTGCAATAGTATCCATAAAAACGCACTTTATCAGGGGCAGGTAAGCACGAAGTGTTCTCAGTGACATACACTTGCTCTCTATATTAATGAACTGCAGTCTCCACCCACCGCTGGTTGACAGCTTTCTCCCTATTACTATGCATAGGGATAAAACAGTCTATCAGCTGCCAGTGGAGGACTCAGCACTTCACCTAATAAAGTGTGGTTTTATGAAAACGGCTGTAAGATAGCCAAGTGGTGCACACTTATAATCAGGATTTCTGTCGCTTCTTTATGTTGCGGTAACTTAGAACCTGCTGCCCAATTCTGTTTAAAGACAGACAATACATATAGGTTTCTGCTGTTGTGAACCTATTGGGGAAAAAATGGTGTGTTTTGTTGATATGTCATATGTTTTATTCATTTATCTTGCCATAGTGCATTTCAACAACAGGTCAGAGTATAGAAGTCGCTGGGTCGAGCTGGTCATCCGGGCTGCTGGCAACTGACTAGTGATGAAAGCAAACTCGACTTCCCGCTTTAGCCGTATTGCCTGCATGTGACATTGGGCACATCCACGTTATTAACCCACGTGTGCCCTGAATTTCGATGAGCACTTGCTCCATTCACACATGAGACCGGAACAGCTGGGAAGTTAGAGACAAAATTACCAGGGAAGAAAAGGTAGAGAAGTGAATTCAGCTGCAGCCAAGCAGGCACCAGGAACGTAACAAATTAGTAATAATGAGGATGAGCTCTGGAGGTAGACAGGTAATATATCTCCATCTTGTCACACTCCAGGGATGTTGGCTGTGTATATTTTGTACATGCAGCGACACTCCCTCCTCCCTGCACACAGAACATGGCATCTGTACTCTTCTCTGCCACGATAACCAAGTTTTGTCTTCTCATTTGTGCGGAGTCATTATGATGATTTATGGGAAATCGTGTTATAACCTGCTGACATGTGATAAATAGGTTATTTCAGGTTACAAAATCTAGGGACGTGGATACGCTCATGCAGGTTTTTGCTGATATGATATTTAGCCTTTTCTTCGATGCTTAGGTTGCATAGTAGTAGCGACATATTCTGCAGCACTTTACAGATCAGTGGGTACATGAACAGACAGTATTTGACATTAAAATGTGACAAAAAATTAACATGGAGCCCAGTGCATGGAGTGCAAAGTCACTTCAGGATGGAGGGGGTCAGGGTCTTAGGAATAGAGTAGGGGAGATAGCTTAGGATAAGAAATGGTAGTGTAGTGTGCAGAGGTGTAGGACAATGTGATCAGGTCATGTGATAAGCCTGCCCAATCAGTGATTTTTTGGCATGTTTGAAGCCCAGTCATAGTTGGATATAAATCCAGGGTAGAGCATTCTAGAGCACTGGTGCAGCTTCAGAAAAGTCTAGTAGTCGGGAATGGGATGTTCAGATAACAGAGGATGCAAGTCTAAGGTCATTGGCGTAATGGAGAGGATGGTTAGGGCGGTAGAGAGTGACGAGGGAGGTGCAGAGCTATGGATGGATTAATGTCTGAGTGTGACAAGGTAAATATAGTGTGTGTGTGTGTGTGTGTGTGTGTGTGTGTGTGATACTGTATATAGATGTTTATATTTTTGTCTCCGGAAGATCCTTCCATCAACTCCAACATTTTTGCATTCTTTAACATTAACATTTTTCTCCACTAATTAGAATTTCTTTACTACACCCCATCATTCCTGAGTCATTGTTTGTCAGTTTAATCACCCAGTATGCTAATTAGGCTCTTTACTATAAGATAAGCGGTCCCAGACTATCTGTTCCAGTCCAGGACCGCCCATCTGACAGTGCAGAGCCTTATTAGCATATTGGAAGCTAAACCAAACAGCACTGATTGCTCAGGAATGGCAGGGGGTAGAGAAGAAATTCCAACTGCTCTAGGATCGGTGGAGCTGCACCTATTGAAGGATGCAGAGATGGTTAATAGGTGTTGAAAGACCCTCTTTAAAGGAGTTCCTAAAATTCTACAATTTTTACATGCAGTTAAAATTGACCTAGTGAAGCAGTATTAGGTTTATTTACATAGTATTGCGCCACCTGGTGTTCAAAGTGTATATCAATGTGCTTGTCCACCTATTGGGCTGAATACTGGTGGCCACACATGCTCCATCACTCTTCTCATAGCCAGGTCTCTCTATATGTGATCCTCTGTTTGCTGCAGAGCAGTCAATAGAAATTAATTTTTGCCCTGCTTGTCGGGAAAGGAGCAGAGCCTCTGGAGTAGCATAGCAGGATAGCTGAGAGGGCTACTCCTCAAAGGAGCATGAGAAACGACTATACTGTCAGCTTCCAGAGGGGGTAGGAGACTGATTTTTGTCCAGAACCTGAACCCAGCAGCTCATATATAAGCAGCAGAACCAAGGAAAGACTCACAAAAGCAAAAAATGATATACAGGGGGCTATGCTAGAAACTGCCATTAAATGCAGGGCTCACAGTTTGGTTATGGAGCTACATCAAAGTTTTGCCGCCCTGAACAACACCATTCTGGTAGTGCCCTAGTACCATCTTCTAGGCTCTGGCTGGGGTCAGTAGACAGTCATTGGCAGTGTTAGAAAAAAAAAAAAAGCATCATTTAGTTACTCCATCTTGACTTTGTCCCCTCCAAGACTGCTTAATATATAGTGATGGTCTGAGGAAGTTCGGTACTTGGTATTTTATTTATGCAGAAATGTATAATGCAGGGCTTTGGTGGTCATAGCATTGGATGACTCCATGATTTAAGGCTACCTCTTCCTTCAATGGAGGAGATACCTTGAGACACTATACAGGCTTCCCTGTAGCCTTATAGCAGATGCCTTATATTTGATTTAATCCTGGTACTGGGGGTAGGTGCCATTAATGCCATCCACATTTGCCTCCCCTACACCACCATTGTGTTCTGTATTTGATAGTCAAAGTGGTAGAAAATCCATGTATTAAAGATATTCATTTCTTCTCTACCTTTGTATGGAAAACACTGCCAGATCAGATCATAAATGCAATAATAAAAAAAAAGTTTCATGCCCAGTAAATGCCCTTAGGCTCTGTTCACATTGTGTGTGAGCACTGTGTTCATCACATACGTACGTCCTTCTGATCTCCATCGTGCTGGTATGCTTATTCTTAGTTGTACTAGATAGTGTAGTAGACAATCTGGAGGCTTTTGGTTAAAAAGTATATCACGTAATATACTGTATAATAGAAGTGCATGGATGCCTATACATTGGCCATATGTCCGAGCTATACAGTCATATGAAAAAGTTTGGGCACCCCTATTAATCTTAATCATTTTTAGTTCTAAATATTTGGGTGTTTGCAACAGCCATTTCAATTTGATATATCTAATAACTGATGGACACAGTAATATTTCAGGATTGAAATGAGGTTTATTGTACTAACAGAAAATGTGCAATATGCATTAAACCAAAATTTGACCGGTGCAAAAGTATGGGCACCTCAACAGAAAAGTGACATTAATATTTAGTAGATCCTCCTTTTGCAAAAATAACAGCCTCTAGTCGCTTCCTGTAGCTTTTAATCAGTTCCTGGATCCTGGATGAAGGTATTTTTGACCATTCCTCTTTACAAAACAATTCCAGTTCAGTTAAGTTTGATGGTCGCCGAGCATGGACAGCCCGCTTCAAATTATCCCACAGATGTTCAATGATATTCAGGTCTGGGGACTGGGATGGCCATTCCAGAACATTGTAATTGTTCCTCTGCATGAATGCCTGAGTAGATTTGGAGCTGTGTTTTGGATCATTGTCTTGCTGAAATATCCATCCCCGGCGTAACTTCAAATTCGTCACTGATTCTTGTACATTATTCTCAAGAATCTGCTGATACGGAGTTGAATCCATGCGACCCTCAACTTTAACAAGATTCCCGGTGCCGGCATTGGCCACACAGCCCCAAAGCATGATGGAACCTCCACCAAATTTTACAGTGGGTAGCAAGTGTTTTTCTTGGAATGCTGTGTTTTTTGGACGCCATGCATAACGCCTTTTTGTATGACCAAACAACTCAATCTTTGTTTCATCAGTCCACAGGACCTTCTTCCAAAATGAAGCTGGCTTGTCCAAATGTGCTTTTGCATACCTCAGGCGACTCTGTTTGTGGCGTGCTTTCAGAAACGGCTTCTTTCGCATCACTCTCCCATACAGCTTCTCCTTGTGCAAAGTGTGCTGTATTGTTGACCGATGCACAGTGACACCATCTGCAGCAAGATGATGCTGCAGCTCTTTGGAGGTGGTCTGTGGATTGTCCTTGACTGTTCTCACCATTCTTCTTCTCTGCCTTTCTGATATTTTTCTTGGCCTGCCACTTCTGGGCTTAACAAGAACTGTCCCTGTGGTCTTCCATTTCCTTACTATGTTCCTCACAGTGGAAACTGACAGGTTAAATCTCTGAGACAACTTTTTGTATCCTTCCCCTGAACAACTATGTTGAACAATCTTTGTTTTCGGATCATTTGAGAGTTGTTTTGAGGAGCCCATGATGCCACTCTTCAGAGGAGATTCAAATAGGAGAACAACTTGCAATTGGCCACCTTAAATACCTTTTCTCATGATTGGATACACCTGGCTATGAAGTTCAAAGCTCAGTGAGGTTACAAAACCAATTTTGTGCTTCAGTAAGTCAGTAAAAAGTAGTTAGGAGTATTCAAATCAATAAAATGATAAGGGTACCCAAATTTTTGCATCGGTCAAATTTTGGTTTAATGTATATTGCACATTTTCTGTTAGTACAATAAACCTCATTTCAATCCTGAAATATTACTGTGTCCATCAGTTATTAGATATATCAAATTGAAATGGCTGTTGCAAACACCCAAATATTTAGAACTAAAAATGATTAAGATTAATAGGGGTGCCCAAACTTTTTCATATGACTGTATGTGTACCATTTATTATGGTGGTAGGACATTACATTACACTTCTGTAAGACAATGTACCCTGACTATATGGTTCATGGTATCAGGCTGGCCATTCAGATGAGATACCTATGGGCCAGATGCTCATTTGGCCCGAAAACTGTGTCTCCCAGTTCCCCCCATACACATACACGCTCATGTAGTCAGCAGCTTACCTCTTAGAGAACGTAAAGCTCAGGCATATTGAAATCCAGCATGCCTGACACTTTCTTCCATTGACTTCAGGGGATTTGGCCCAAATACATCTGTTTATGGCCAGCTATAGCCGCACACCATTAATCCAATCCCAGTATCTGGCCTGACAACAGGACTCTAGCAGTCCCTTCTGCAGGTCTAACACCCCTGTGCAGTCATGTAGTATTCTTTATTACCTGGTACTTCTTAGTTTTCAGTACCTGTAGGAGCCCGCATACTCATTTCATGTTATTTCATAGCTAGCGTCTATTCTCATCAAGAAAGTTCAGCTTCTGTCTGCTTACAATGAGGACGGCGGGGCTGGCCGCGTTGTGAATATTTATCCTTCATCCTAATAATAACCGTATTTTATTGCACCGCAGGGGTTCGCCACACACTCAGAAAAGTATTGCATTCATTTAGTGTTCCCTATCAGAAAGTACAAGAGCTGTCTGATGTCAAAAATAAAAATATAATACGTGGAAGCCGGCTCAATTGATTCCACTGGAGGTGAAAAAGCAATCTTTCTGCTCCCAGTAGGATTAGGTGGTGGCTGCTGGTTTAGATGGCCATTGATGATTGTGTACTGTTTGCTTTTCTATTGTTGTTGTTGTTATATAAAGACCTGTTCACCGGGTGGCACGCTCTTAATCTGCAATGTTTCTCCGAATATTTGCTTATCTCTGTGCCCGGGAGAAGCTTGTACTTGCCCCCATGCGGAGTATAAAATAGAACTGTACTGTCTGCACATTTTCTTCTCCATTCATTTGTCTCATGAAAATTTTGGCTCTATGAATAGAGAATATGTTTTAGGTTATATTGTGAATAATATTCCGGTAACCCCTTCAGTATCAGTCAATAAATGCCTTATCTTTATCAGGAATATGTTTGAAATGTAATATTTGAGACTTGCTGGCTACTTAAAGGGCACCCGCCACTATCTACTTTACTTTAAAGCATGTTTTTCACCACCTCCACCAACTCCAGTTCTTTGTGTCCGCTGCACTGATTCTGGAACAGTTGGAATTTTTTCTCTAGTCTCCACCATTCTCAAGCAATCATTTCTGTTCGTTTTGGTGCCTGATAACCCAGTTAGGCTCTGTAAGTGGGTGGTGTCAGCCAGGAGAAGGTAAGGAGGTGTATCCATCTCTGATTGGACAGTGTCAGGTCTCAGTCACACCCCCTTTCCTTCTCCTGTCTGATTCTGCCCACTTGACGATACAGTACCCAAAACTAACTGATCGCTTGGGAATGGTGGCAGCTAGAGAAAAAATTCCAATTGTTTTGGAATCAGTGAATCAGGGAAATACAATTAAATACCTGGAGCTGATTGAGGTGGTGAAAGGTTCTCTTTAAAGGGTATTATTCTACCCCAAAAAAGCAATGACTTGCACTATGTGTCCTAGAGTTACCTTTTTGGGTTATGTATGATACAGTATAGTCTCATATATGTTTTGTGCCAGATCCTATGACTGAATGAGGACAGCATGCTGGTTCAGTGGTTAGCACTGTTGCCTTGCAGCAATGGAGTCCTGGGTTTGAATCCCGCCAAGGAATATCTGTGGCAAACATTCTGATGTGTGGGGTCTTAGTCTTATGTTGCACTAAAGATGCAATCTTGTCAGGTGCACATTGAGGCACAGGCCAGTTTCTGGAGTTGACCATGTACAGATGATGGTTTCCAATAATAGACCTGATAATAGGGCCATGTAAAGGGGCCTACGCTACTGTTTATCCTTTACTTGAGCATTTGCTGAACAACTCTCTGCTATGTGAAAAAAAAATCCCAAATCCTGCCTGGTGGTGACTGCTAAATAGCCCAAATGAAGGATAAAGCATTCACCTTGGCAAAAGTCCCATGACCCTATGAGTAATCCAATAAGTTGGAGTCATCCCGAGGTGGAGAGCCCCTTTAAACTTGCTGTACACTTTATTAGTAGTTAATTCATTTATACGGGAAATGGATTTAGTGATTAATTCTGGTTTTCCCCTTTCAACTTTCTCCCTCCGCACCTCCTGAGATTACTCATAACAGTAAAACCATTAACACGTTTTCTGGAAACCGCGTACTGTACAGACCCTTACCCTTTGCGCACATTAATTAAGAGGCGATGCATTCTTACGTGACCCTAACACTTAACATATCTCTTTACTCGACCATTTTTAAGGTCACGCTTTGATGATGATAAATATTACGCATCAGCAGAGTCTGGTTTGTTGTCATTACGGTTGGAGTAGACTTCTGTTAACGCTTTGACCCTGTCTATATTGGTTGTCCACCCGTGCTGTAAATATTTCCTATGGTTTATTTTTTTTTTTTTTTTTTTACTCATTTCATTAATTTAATTGATTAAAGTTTTGTTTGCTGTAAAAAGCAAAAAAAATTCCTTGTTGTCATTCATCATTCATAAATGTCTGATCACTTGGGTTCCCACAGTCACAAGAATGGGGGTCTTGTGGTCCCGTTCCTCCTCATTGCATGACCACAGTGAGGAGGAGCTTCAATATTTGTCGCATTTGTGTGCTGCTTCCAAATCTATGGGACTGACCAAGACCCCCAAATACAACGGTTTGCTAGTGCCAGGCCCATGGACCTTAAATGAAGGGGCAGTCCGGATATATGACCACCGTTCCATTCAGACTTCTCATTGCAGTAAGGAGGGACCGAAACACAGGATCCCTGTTCTCATAGTTGGTAGGGTCTCAGTAACCAGTCGCTTAAACTTCTTGAGGCGAGGGACACATGGGTCAGGTCCCCTGCAAAATAAATCAAACAGGTGAAATTGGTTGGTTTTCACTGTGACTTTTGGATGTAACTCCTGGGTGGTCAACCCAACTTTCAACCTCCTCAGTGGAGGAGGTGAGATAAAGATGGATCATATATAGAAACAGGCCCTAATATCTTCTTGGGATTTGGTAAGTACTGCTATATTGGCAGCTCCTATGCCAAGGGACATTTTGAGTACGAAAAAGGCATGTTGGTCAGAACAAGGTGGGGTTCTATTGCCCCATTGTGTGCCATGCAGGTCCCATTTCCTTTATAGGCTGTCTAGCTCTTCTTTGACTGTCACCTGTTTTGCAAGACTGAGTGCATATTCAGTCCTTTGGCTACAGGCGCTGTGTGCCACCTGTCTACCTCCTCCACATGTCAGGCATATGTACCAATACCCGATTCCCCTGATGCTAATGTCAGCTCTAACGTACGGAATTGTGACAACCGTTGCCCTGAACGTGCCCTTCCACCATGGTTCCAGCTAATAAAACTATACGGTTATGACTATGGTCACCCTGAGCCCTCAGAGCGTTTGCCTCTCTTTCAAGTAGTTCTCCCCAATTTCACTAAAGAATATGAGTCTCGAGAAGAAGAACCCTCCACTCACCCACTATGACAATCGCGGCAAGATCAAACCGAGCCACACCGAAGGTGGCGATGGTAGGTTATATTCCTAAACATAGATTTGCTTATGGCTTTTAGTATTACCTTTTATGCTTTTCTATATCACAATTGATGTTGTTTATACATACATTGAGATTAATATATATATATTTTTTACAAGTTTGTGCAAGAATGTAAGAAAGGATAAAAAAAAAAAAAAAGTGAAGTTAGGCGGATGTCAAGGACAAGTGTTATCTGCGCCTTTGTTGTAGTGAAGGTTTGAAATGATGAGCGGAGCGTTGGGGAATCGGCGAATGTTTGAAGTTTTTCATGTCTGTCTCTAGATGGATTTTTCCCCCCTCCCCCCTCTAAATCACATTCCCCTTGCTTTGGTATGTAAATGAGGCGGCGTAGCTGCACACCCTGAAATTAGACATTACATTCAGAATATCCTTCCTGTTGAACTTTGAAGCTGACAGTCAGGGCTCGGAGGAGGTGGGGCGACGCGTCTCCTAATAGCAGGGCATGTTCTTGAAGAGACATAAAACATTTAATTTGTCGGGCAGTTTATATTGTTATTTCTTACTGATGCTACAGACGCTTCTTCTTCCTCTCGCTGAATGAGAACTCGGAAAATAATGAACAAAGGGTTTGTTAGTCGTACGTTCTCTTCGGTGTAATTAAGGGTCCACGTATAACACGTATAATAAAGCGCAAATGCGGTTTTCTTTTGTGCGGACAAGCCTTGTTTTCATTTGCATGCTTTTCTGTAGAGTATCTTTTGGGAATAATACGTTGCGGTAGACATTGTGTAAGGCACTCGGCATTCTTCATCACCATCTAATTGATGTGTCTAGTTTATTTCTCCTTGCATGTAAGGCTACTGACAATTTTGACCTTTTCAGGCGTTTCATGTTACATTTTTTTTGTTTTTTCTTTTCCTCAAAAATTGACGTTTGGGTGAATGACTGACTGGTTTTCTTGATAAGTTTTTCAGATTTATGGCCCACTGTAACCCCACCTCATGGGATCCTGGCTATACCTTTAAAAACCAGCCATGGTTAGAAATGGAAGACAATCCGTTTTGCCTAGAGGCATCTAAAGGGTTAGTGTCCCCATTCTGTAAGACTGGGTTTCCACCATCAGGTTTTGTTCAGGTTTTTTTATTGCTGTTTTTGTGGTCAAAATC
This sequence comes from Leptodactylus fallax, assembly GCA_947044405.1. Classification (NCBI taxonomy): domain Eukaryota; kingdom Metazoa; phylum Chordata; class Amphibia; order Anura; family Leptodactylidae; genus Leptodactylus; species Leptodactylus fallax. Next base: position 439,450 of record CAMRHE010000316.1, on the reverse strand, counting down.
AGGTGTGGATTGTAAAAGGGGAGAAAGTATACAGGACAGCAGCTACTACCCCTCCTAGTTGCGACAAAGTACCTGAACATGGAAACCCCTGCCGTAGGCATCATGCATGTGACAAAGGTTCTAACAAATTCCTTTAAGGGGCTGTTCACACAGTGGAAAATGAAGAGGAATTTCTCTTTATTATACTCGGCTGTTTTCCAACTGTTGGCTACCCACAACAGGATGCCGATGCATCAGCCATGGCATCCACAGCAAGATCGAGCAGGACGCTTATTTCTTCAGCGGGAGACAGAATCTGTGTGGAATATTCCGCTGATTTGGGAGCGGAATCTTAACCCAAATTAGTGTCAAATTCCTACGTGTAAACGTCCCTTATGCTTCATGTAAAAGACCCATTATATTCTATGGCTCCCATAAACATGCCCGTGTATCATCATGGACCTATGTAGGGGTCTGTAAACCTGGGGCAAAACTCATGTGCTGTTCAACCACAGACCCAGCACATGCACCTGGTTGTATGCATGTAGTCTTGGGGTGCATTCACATGTTGCAGTTGGGTGCAGTTAAAACAGCATTGAAAAAAAAAAGCTGCTTGCAGTTTTTGGTACAGTTACAGGTTTCATCAGAAAAATTAAGAAACTGCATCAAAAACTGCATAAAAACTACAAGTAGTTTTTTTTCAAGTTTAGTTTTCAAGCAGTTTTAATTGCTCCTAACTGCACAATGTGAATGTGCCTAAAATCAGTTATTTGACCTGGTTCCAGCAGCTGAAAGTGTGCACCTGCTGCAGGAGAAACATGTTATTACATGGCAGCCAGTCACTTTGATGTGTTATTCTTGGTTACACCAAGTCCTCCAGAATGGGAGCTGTCCCTTCCGGTTGTTTTTTCATTTTGAGTTATATTGCCTCTGTTCACAGTTCTCTTTTGGTCTTTGGTAGATGTGTTGGGTTGTGCCAACGTTGCGTGCTGCCCGCTTACTTGTTACAGTAAAATCCCCTTTTGTTTCTTGAACTCCGGTTCCAGCATGGCCACTCATGGGAGGTCATGTCACCAGGCCATTGTATAACTCTACACACTCTCGAAGCAACGACTACCATTGCATCTGCCATAAGCCATTTCCTTGCAAGTCACCCTCCGCGCAATCTGTATGTGAATTGTAGTAATCTGATTGGAATAAAATATTATTTTACAATTTTGTCCTGTAAGAGCGAAGCGTGGTCTCCTGCAATCCAAAAAAGTGGGTAGGTGCAGAGTATCTATTATTTGGGCCACTGAGCGCTACATCGGCATAGAGGTTGGTAGTCTCTCTTCGGATTGTCTCTCAGCTTTCGCCTGTCTGTGCAGTCACATTTTTGATACTCCCCATTGTTGGTTTGATGATCTGACACTTCCTGAATTCCTGACCAGGGGTCGATTTCCCGCCGCTCTAGTGCTGAAGCCATGTTGACAGTTGTCGGATTAGCGAGTTTTCCGAATCATTAGCGTCCGAATTAAAGACTTTACCAATTTTTTTTTCTCTGTGTTACGTTGATAGAGCAACTGTAAGCCATTACCATGCCTGTGCAGGAGCCTGGAGACTGAACATTAGCAGTTTGGTTTGCTCATTTGTTTTATATTCTATCATAATGTTTTCACTGCTGTTTCCCTTAAGCTGTGAAAATGAGAGAGCGCTGTCGAGGCGTTAAATGCATTGTTGCAAACTGTACTTGATTTTGTAGAAAATGTGGGGGGGTTACAGACGGTCCAGGGCATACTAGGAAAATTACTGGATGGTAAATGGCTTGCTTGACCCAGCAGAAAAGCACTGTCTTCTGAACATTAAACTGAAGATCTCTCTGCTCTTTTTCTCTCTAGCTAGTTCTTTCTAACTAGCGCTCTCTAGCTAGTTTTTGCCCCTCTTTCTTTAGCGTGAGAGAGCTAACTAGTTCTCTAATTTTCTCTAGCTAGCTTTCTCTTGCTAGGGCTAGCTCACTCTCGCTAGCTCGCTTTCTAGCTAGCTCTTGCTCTCTGTAGCTAGCTCTTGCTCTCTGTAGCTAGCTCTTGCTCTCTGTAGCTAGCTCCTGTGCTCTCTGTAGCTAGCTCGTGCTCTCTGTAGCTAGCTCCTGTGCTCTCTGTAGCTAGCTCATGCTCTCTGTAGCTAGCTCCTGTGCTCTCTGTAGCTAGCTCGTGTGCTCTCTGTAGCTAGCTCTTGCTCTCTGTAGCTAGCTCGTGCTCTTTAGCTAGCTCCTGTGCTCTCTGTAGCTAGCTCCTGTGCTCTCTGTAGCTAGCTCGTGTGCTCTCTGTAGCTAGCTCCTGTGCTCTCTGTAGCTAGCTCATGCTCTCTGTAGCTAGCTCCTGTGCTCTCTGTAGCTAGCTCGTGTGCTCTCTGTAGCTAGCTCTTGCTCTCTGTAGCTAGCTCGTGCTCTTTAGCTAGCTCCTGTGCTCTCTGTAGCTAGCTCCTGTGCTCTCTGTAGCTAGCTCTTGTGCTCTCTGTAGCTAGCTCTTGTGCTCTCTGTAGCTAGCTCTTGTGCTCTCTGTAGTTAGCTCGTGTGCTCTCTGTAGCTAGCTCGTGTGCTCTCTGTAGCTAGCTCGTGTGCTCTCTGTAGCTAGCTCGTGTGCTCTCTGTAGCTAGCTCGTGCTCTGTAGCTAGCTCCTGTGCTCTCTGTAGCTAGCTCGTGCTCTCTGTAGCTAGCTCGTGCTCTCTGTAGCTAGCTCGTGCTCTCTGTAGCTAGCTCGTGCTCTCTGTAGCTAGCTCTTGCTCTCTGTAGCTAGCTCTTGCTCTCTGTAGCTAGCTCTTGCTCTCTGTAGCTAGCTTGTGCTCTGTAGCTAGCTCGTGTGCTCTCTGTAGCTAGCTCTTGCTCTCTGTAGCTAGCTTGTGCTCTGTAGCTAGCTCGTGTGCTCTCTGTAGCTAGCTCGTGTGCTCTCTGTAGCTAGCTCGTGTGCTCTCTGTAGCTAGCTCGTGTGCTCTCTGTAGCTAGCTCGTGTGCTCTCTGTAGCTAGCTCGTGTGCTCTCTGTAGCTAGCTCTTGCTCTCTGTAGCTAGCTCGTGCTCTGTAGCTAGCTCGTGTGCTCTCTGTAGCTAGCTCTTGTGCTCTCTGTAGCTAGCTCTTGTGCTCTCTGTAGCTAGCTCGTGTGCTCTCTGTAGCTAGCTCGTGTGCTCTCTGTAGCTAGCTCGTGTGCTCTCTGTAGCTAGCTCGTGCTCTGTGTAGCTAGCTTGTGCTCTCTGTAGCTAGCTTGTGCTCTGTAGCTAGCTTGTGCTCTCTCTGTAGCTAGCTCGTGTGCTCTCTGTAGCTAGCTCTTGTGCTCTCTGTAGCTAGCTTGTGCTCTCTGTAGCTAGCTTGTGCTCTCTCTGTAGCTAGCTCGTGTGCTCTCTGTAGCTAGCTCGTGCTCTCTCTGTAGCTAGCTCGTGCTCTCTCTGTAGCTAGCTCGTGCTCTCTCTGTAGCTAGCTTGTGCTCTCTCTGTAGCTAGCTCGTGCTCTCTCTGTAGCTAGCTTGTGCTCTCTCTGTAGCTAGCTCGTGCTCTCTCTGTAGCTAGCTCGTGCTCTCTCTGTAGCTAGCTCGTGCTCTCTCTGTAGCTAGCTCGTGCTCTCTCTGTAGCTAGCTTTTGCGCTCTCTCTAGCTAGTTTTTTCTCCCCTCTTTCTTTAGTTAGTGAGAAGGAGCTAACTAGTTCGTTCTCTCTAATTTTCTCTCGCTAGCTGACGTGCTCTCTAGCTTAACCTCTTGGTCTGTCTCCAGCTCTCTCTTTTGCTCTAGTTTTTCTTACTCTTTTTCTCGCTCTCGCTTTCTCTATCTCCACCTCTTGCACTATAGGACCTGTCCTTATGATTCCACTATTATATGACCTCTTACCCTATTGCGGTGCCCTGTGTGCCCTTACCAGAGCTAAAACATAACCCACTTGACCGAGGACTCCTTATTGTGAAAGAGAATTGTGTTATACAGGGCTTTGTGACATTTCTATCACTTCAATGGCTATTCCATAGATTTTGAAATACAGGGGTGCAGTTTACTTGATTCAGACGTGTCCACTAGTTGAGCTTTACTGTGGCTGCTTTACTATAAAGTGGTTTTCCAAGATCACTAAAAATCATACCCGGGTGTCTTGAGGATATGTAATAGGTGTTTATTGCTTTGACTTACTTGACAAACCCGACCACTGCTCTCTACACCTAAAAGGCCAATGTGGACTGTCAGTTGACCTCAGCAGTGCCCCCTGCAGCTAGTGAGTAGATTTAGCTGTCATGTAGGTTGTCAGGCATATTATGACTATAACACTGTAATGTATTTCCCACCATTGACCCACTTAGTGATGCCGAAAAGAATAATATATGCTGTATCAATTGATCTATTGATAAAGATGATATATATATATATATATATATATATATATATTATAAATAAAATTTATGTTGCATCTGTTCGTTAATACATGCAGTTGGCTGTCGCACTTCTGTGAAATAATATATGGTTGGCATGGCCTAAGGTACTAAAGAAAGGGCAATAATTCTCATATCTAGTAGCATGTCCAAAGATTATTGCTTTATATGATGTCATTAATAACTCAACAGGAAGACAGCACAATCCCTAATGATTCTTGGTTTATCTCCCTTAGCAGACCTGTCCCGTATCTCCTTTTCTGTCATTCTAACAAATTTATACTCATGTCTTCTCCACTGTTAAATGCTCTTATCTCTGCAAACTGGAAGAAAACCTAATCACCTTCTACGAAGATAGTGTATGAATGTAAAAAGTTGCTATTTATCTCTTTGGCAACTAAACAAAATTCAGCAGAATCACGGATTATACCTGCCTGTAATCTCTATTTCATACATGATGTCATGGCGTGGTATTAGATGTGTATATTTTAATCATTTTGACAAACTTGAGCTTTTTCTTGCCACAAAATAAAAATGTAAAAAATAAAAAAAACCAAACATGAAACCTTTTGGGAATGGATATATGCGTACATTGTAGAAGATAGTTATATTTTTTTTATAAAATATATATATTTTATTACAATACATAGTTCATATTTTTATATAAATATGAGCAGATTTCGGTCTCGTAAACTTGCACGTGCCAGGTCTTCCCATACCACATGAGGTTAATTACTGCCAGGCAGATTTTTATTTTTTTATTTTTTCAACAGAAGGGGCCAAATGTGAATCCTTTGAAATGCCCTCGGCCCCCGTCTTACACAGCAAAATGCTTTCATGCTCTTTTTGGAAAGCTATGAAAAGTTTGCCCCATCCCTCTGCTTCTACTGTCAGTGGAACAAAGCTGTTTTATGCCATCTGCTGGACTGAAGATGTTGTAAGATGCTCCTAACTTGGTGCCCCAGATGGTTTCCGTTTTCTGCCAATCCAAAGCCGTAACCAGAAGCAAATTCTGGTGTCTTAAAGATAAAGCTATATTATGTATAGTGTGTATATATTTAATAGTCGCCCTAAGACGTTGTCCAAAATGTAAATTAACCTATTGTTCGCTCAGATACAAAGTATCATTTCAAAAACACCCTGCCCTAGAGAGCAGGCACCCATCCACCCATCAAGTTTAAAGGGGTTGTCTACTTTGGAAATTCCATTTTTGTTAATGTGGAAATAAGACAAGGTGTTATGCTATTGGGATTCCAGGTCATCAGATGTGATTTGTTGGGAACCTATTGGTCGGCATGGCCCAATTGATTCCCCTGTATGCTTTGTTACCTGTGTAGTGCTGCCGCAGGTAGAAGAAGGTATGGTACCCATTTAAATCAGTTGGGCATGCCTGGTCTTCCAGAGAGGTGGATGCCCTATATGTCCTATTTCATTCAGCAGGAGTGTTCTATAAATATAAATTTGCTAAAACTTTAAAAAAGAAAATCTTACAACTTCTTCAAAGGACTATAATCTCCTGCCCGATCTGATGTCAACAGTTGCAGTTGCCTGATGCCCCACAAGTGTTGTGTGAGCCCCTTGAAGTGGAATGGTAGTTGTGTTTCACCATGCGTGATGTCAGATCAGATGGTTGGGAGTATGTCAAGGAAACCCATTAAAGGAGCACTAAACCTAGAAGTGGATGATAAAAGTAAAAAGGAAATACCATATAGCCGCCCCCACTGATTGTCACTGCAGAATTTATCCATGATCCTGATTTTGTAAAAATCTTGTAGAAATCGTGGGGCATAATCTTCTGCCGATCTGCTCCATCATCCATCAAAGGGGCTTAAAATTGTATTCCAGTAATAAGAGGTTGCCCACTTTCCAAAGAATGGGGGACGTCACTTGCTGATCCGTGGGGGTCCAGATACTGGAACTGCTGCTGATCAATGCAGTGTTTGTATGGAGATGCAGGTTGGAAATGCACAGCCTCCTTCATTTCAGTGGGAGACTTGTGTGCAAAACATTTCCGTTCTTATGATCAGTAGGGGTCCTAGGGGTTGGACCCTTTATAATTACCAGCTATTGTTACCGGTTACCCCTTTATTAGTCTTGTCCTAGACAGGACACAGCAGGGAGATTCCTGCTCCAGCCAGTTGTCTTACACCTATCACTGAAAAGCAAAGAAAGGGAGGTAGTCGTTTTTGTTTTTTTTTTGTTTTTTTTTTAAATATTTATTTTTAGGCCACCTTTGGGGTTCCCATACAAAATACAAGATACACAACGACAAGTACAATAAACTAAAATTGTGACCAACTGGTACAGTGGGATAGAGGACCATGCCAACAAGGGCTTACAATCTATGAGGGAAGGGGATAGAGACAGTAGATGAGGTCCTAATAAAAATAATATATATACACACATACATACACACACACACATACATACATACACACACACACACACACACCTTCTTTGATTTAGTGTTCTTGTAACAAAGCCGTCTGACGTTGGTTCGCTCTCCTGTGGTGGTAATAGTAGTCGTTTTCCCTTATGTGCTTAGTAAAATCTCAAGGAGATCATATCAATAAGCTCCATCCGATAATAACCAGCATATACCTTAGTGTTATATAAAGGAAATTAATATATGTCCCACTTCATGACAAGTTGGATTTCTATACATTTCAGGGTCTGTGAAAGCCGGATGACCGCCATCTGCACTTCAGCTAGAATTTGACAAGGATAAGCTGAAAATGTCTTGGCAGAAGACAGTGAAGGAAATGCTCCCAGTGAGGGAGAAACTGGAATACACTGAAAACATTTCCTTCTATACACTTACAATCCAGATTTCATCATGGCTAAGATCAAAGTCAAATATAAAAACAGGGAAGACCTTTCATCTGGTGTCCGATGTGAGCCTTCCCCCTGTAGTGCCCATCATTGCACACTGTGCGGTATGATCCAATACTATATGGCATTACTGCCTGTTTCTTTTTGCTAACACCTACACATGGGGTCCCTTTCTGTATACAGGTATATACAATGTCACTACCTTGTTATGACTTGGAGAAGCCAAATAAACCGTGTTGGCTACGTCGATGTCACGGCCCTTTTCTTTGTCTCTTTTTGGATCTGCTCTGTATATTGACAATTGCTCTAAGATGTCACATCTGTCACGCTGTTTTCTTTGATTTCTTTCTTCTGTCTTATGACTGTGTTCTTTTTGGCTGTTACACATAAAACGTGTCTCATTGGCAATTCAGCTCAGATGGAGCAGATGAAGAAAGCATGTGGTTATAGTTTCAGGAGTTTGTCTGTTTCTTTTGCCCTGTTCTTCATTCTGTATTGGTCTCATGAAGGAACGAAGGATGACGCCCAACGCTCGGGCGATGTTATAATAGCAGAAAAGTAGGATTGTACTGGGAATGGAGGACATGTTCATCTGTCAGGCTGATAGCTCTGACTCCCAGTGCTTGCTGCCTCCTGTGGTTGTCAAACATCATTTCACACTCAAAGTCACTACTAATTCTTCAAGTCATGAATAATTCAATGTGTTTGCCATGCTTTTCCCCAGATGTAGACATAATAACTTTACTAAAGTGTCTCCGGTCTTAGATTCCAACTCTCAAAAAAAAAGCTAACTCTGCCAGTCTTAACGTGGTTGTCCAGTGGGGAAAAACTTTTAACAGGTTCATAATTGGTTAAAAAAAAAGAAAAGAAGAAATACTCCTTTCACTCCTTTCCTGCATGTGACCAGTCTCTACTTCCTGTGTGTCCAGATGGAGAAGGAAATGGAGACTATTGGGCAGATCATGTGTATAATCTCCATCTTCAAATATAGTATCAGAATTTATTAAACTAATTTTAATTAAATATCAAAATGGGACTGCTTGTAATACATAACTTCAGGTTTTCAATCACTCTCTCCCATATCTAAACCCATCATGGCTCTTTCCATTGTGTTTAGTGGGGAAACCTTAAAAATAAACCTGACGGTGATTCCTGCTGCCTTATCTAAGAGCAGGACATGATAAAGGGAGAGTAATTGAGCTCTCAGATCTAAGATAGGGAGGCCTCCTACCCGAGGGCAAATTCAGTCTGGAAAATCCAGACTGTATATTGCCTGCTTTTCCCAGACTAAATCTGATCCAGAGATTGGGACTCCTTGCATTATATGATTTTGTTATGCTAGGAGTCCCTGCCTCCCTGCGACTCTACTGTCTAGTACTATATGTAGCATGGGACAGTAGAGTCACAGGAAGGCAAGAACTCCTAGCAATATAGATCACAATCTGATACAGTCCAGGAAATGTGAACTTATATACAGTACAGATTTCCTGGACCATATTTGTCCATGTGCGGGAGACTTAAGAGTTCTGCATACCCCACCTACATAGTGATTGCCAGCTCTCCTGTATCACTGTGTGGGCAGGACTCTAAATGTCTCCTAGGAGTCCTGTCAGGAATTATTCTGCTTTTTCTGACAAAACAATTGTCCGTCACATTAGAAAATTTTGTAGGAATGATCAAATGTTTTGAGGGCAGATAGACTAGATATATTTTTATTTTGCTTACTTAATTAATAAAATATAAAAAATAATATCCATTTTAATCTTGTAGCCTCCCCTCTTTAAATCAGTGCTTTTTTTTATATGTATAGTTGTGTAGTTATAGTCCGGTAAGTCTAGTTGTCAATTTTCGGCATGTCCTGGAATGCTGTCCATCTAAACCTATTACCGTACATGACAAATTTCACTTGCTCCTTTTCTGGCCTGGTCTCTGTCTTTTCATAATTTTGTTCTTACAAGAAAAAATGATCACATTAAAGCAATTTTGACTAGTTTTTCTGTCCAGCTGCTTATTCTCTTGCTTGGATGTAGTATATGTGACATTGCAATTATTTTAGTGCAGCAGACTGCTGGGATACTTGTAGAAGTTGATTATTTCTCCAGATGACTGGATGAGGAGTAATGGATGGTAACATTTCATGGGATGTAAGCGGATTATTGCTTTGCTTTTATATTGTTGTGTTTATGTATATACGTACATAATAGGTAGCTGCTTTTTACTTAATTGCATTATCTTAGTTGTTGTCTATATATTGACTTTGTATTACATGTGTACAGTATACGGTAATATGTTATGAGTGCTCGTTAGAGGCATCTTAGTGGTTTGACAAAGACTTGTGGCTCCTTGCATATGCAAGTCTAAAGCTGTCCATACACATTAGATTTTCGTTAACTGAAATGACCAATTTTGGCCATTTCTGCCAACGTTTGTCCGTGAAAAACTGGAAACCTCTGTCCATGACTGGCAAGCATAAAACTTTAGTCTGCGAAAATTAGTTTGGCTGTGCTGGATTTTTTCAACTTGCAGTCGAAACGTTTGGCTGGTTTTGGACCATCATTGGCCAACTTGTGTAATCACAAGGGGGGGGGTGGGGGGGGTATGTTGGCGTATCTTTGGGGTACGGCCCTTTCTTGTACCAAAGATGTACCACATTATTGTTCTGCACATCTCTGCACTTTTTGTGAAAATGGGTGGACAGTGGACTGAATAAGGGGTGCCTCGGCCCATCAAATTTGTTACAATAAATTTCTCTGCTCAAAAACTGGGGCGAGTTACATAGGACATCTATGTCAGTTCCAATGTGCTTAATTTATAAAAAGCCCAGAACCTCCTAATAATTCAGGTGCACCTCTCGCCATTTGGGGTCTTTATTACGATTGGAAACACCAGATTTTTGGTTTATAAATTATCCCCAGGGCATTTAATTTTTTGTTTTGTTTGTAAACAAATAAACCACCCCCAGGTCGAAGGTGGGATTTTTTTTTTTTGTCCTACTGCAGGCAGTGCACGGGAGGAAGTTTCCTGCTAGAGCCAGTTGTCTTACAGAGAGACAGAAGATTTTTTTTTTTTTTTTTTTGTGCATTTTCTGTATTTTGTTTCTGCACTCAATACAATGGTGCCCCAAACTCCTGTTTGGTGTAATCTTATTAAAAGTGCCCTGTGTGCCAATTATGAGGCCTCCCATTCCCATTAGGGTCATGATCATGTTGGGCCTCTCAGTCTCCGCCATATTTACTATACACTCTTTTATGAGCATGCGGTATAGATGGTTATTTTATGGTGAAGTACCCTTTTGTTTAGGAAATCGCGACAGTCGATGGTCATTATTCACCATGTATCTCCTTGTCTATGTCCAGACCATTTTGACTAGATTCCATGGTCAACCAGATTTTATCGATACAGTAATATCGGTGATCACTTTTTGTTAATTGTCACAATGGCTGATTAGAATTTTAGATAACTCCACAGGCAAGGCAGCAATGAACTAAAATTAGGATTAGGAATTAGGATTTTGGTAATTTTTTTTTTTTTTTTTTTTTAAAGCTAAACATCTTTGACAAAAATTACTAAAATTCAACGATATGTCCGATAGTTGCCTACGGAGCAGTTTCCTAGTAATCGTATTACTCTGTAGCTACTGCATTGACATTTTTCATGTATATAAAGTGAGAAATGTGTGATGTGTATATATAATAGGCTTCATGTGCATTTCCTTATAGCTTTATAATAGTATGTTTGACTTGGTGGCAGCCTCTGTTGCCTTCTGTGTTATTGTTTTGCTAGTAGTACGTATCGTGCCAGCGTTCTGCTCGCCATGCTTTGAATCTGACAAGTTTTTCTTTTCTTCCATCAACAGCTTGTAGCTATATATGAAGAACAAGATCCACATCATGGGGGAGATGGCACAAGCGCAAGTTCTACTGGCACTCAAAGCCCAGAAATCTTTGGCAGCGAGCTTGGAACGAACAGCATGTCAGCTTTCCAGCCTTACCAAGCAACAAGTGAAATTGAGGTCACTCCTTCGGTTCTGCGAACAAGTAGGTAGAATTTAATGATTTCACGTGAAGAAATAACCCATTTTACTGATCAAATGTCAATTATTTAAAAAAATATATATATTACAATAGTATCTTGTGGAAAGGAATCTGAAAAAGGCCGACAAACTTGGAGAAAGAACCAACTTGGATTTTGGTAGGAACGCCTTATTAGGTCTCATGGACATGACAAAACGTCCGTTTTTAGGACAATGGAAGTCATTGGTTACAAGCACATGTCAATTTTAGTAATGGACTGTGAAAAGCATCTGTTAAAAAATAGAACGTCCTATTTTTGTCCATTTTTCTGGCCCAATACAAATCTATGGGTCCAGTTTTATGGTCCCTTTTTCAGTTAATGTATTCATTTCATGGATGTTAAAAATGGATCAGTGGTGATTGTTTAAAAAAACAAACAAACAAAAAAAAAAAACGGGACATCAGACCGTTGACGTTCCTCCATTTCTTTTAATGGACAGTTAAAAACAGATGAGACATTAGCAATGGACAAATCAGTAAATGGATGAAAAACATGTGATACACTGATGGAAAACGGACACTCAAAATGGACAGTTTTGACTGTTTTTAACGTCTGTCCTTTTCAACGTTTGTGTGCATGAGAGGGAGCAAGCTTCTGCAGGTAGGACAGTCCCTTAAAGGGAACCTGTTGTGGTGATTTGGGACACTAAATCACTTATAGGTCCTTATGGACCGGATGTTTGTGGCCCAAATAACCCTGTTGTAAAGTCATACGTGCCTGCACTAAAATTAAAAAAGCTTTATAGTCACCCTGCCAGTGTACTCCCCATGCTGACTGCCTAAACACTCCTTGGCTTCAGTCCACGTGCACCAGAACTCAGGTGCTTGTGCAGTGAAGCCATGTTGTATGTCCCTGGCTTCACTGCGTGGGCATCGGGAGCACCAGAGGTGAGGTTGGGGTCCTTAAGGACCTGTGGGTGGTTTAATGCTCCAGATCTACCTGACCGATCCTCTTTAAACGCTCCATTAAAAAAAAAAAAAAAAAATTGTATCCCCCTCTACACCCCAAGATACTTCCCTTTGCTCATTTGAAAAGCAGCCTATGTTTAGTGTAACTTTTGTTGAATAACTTTAGTAACCGCTTTATTGTGAAGTTATGTGCTTTCCTCCCGGAGCAATGATCTCCTCTTTACTCCTCTGTGTTTTCTGTTTGAACAGGAGGTCAAATTAAAATGGCAAATTTATTAGAGCCTCAGTCTGACCCCTGTGCTATACTTAGAATAGAAGATTAGTTGGGGGTCTGACTCTCGGCAATGCCGCTAACCAGCTCATCACAGGACCGTCTTGGCTTGCATTTCCCATGACTTCACATTTTCCTCTAGGTTTTCCACTCGAGGTAATAAACTATGCAGGAATGAGTAAATGTATGTAGAATTAATAGTTAATGGACTTTGGAGATGATTGAGGGTTTGTATAAACAGGCCGCGCTGACCCGAGTGCATAATGCTGTGAGCTAGTAGCATAGGTCACCCCGACTGAAGAGCGGCCTTTCAAAGAAAATGTAGATTCAGTCCTACGCAAGTGAAATAAATAGCATGTTTTTTGGTCGTACACTCTTCTTTGATTTCTAATGCTATGTTCATGCTTTTTATTTTAAGAATCCCTGGCTAATTTAGCATGACACAAAGGCCTAGTAATATGGTCGGCATTATGAAAACATTTACGTAACCAACATCATTTAGTTTATTAGAGCCGGGAGATGAAGATGTCGGATGCGTCTGAATTGGGTAAATAGACCCTGCTGTTAATTATAAGGGCCACTTAGGTTGTGTAGCGTATAGAACGGCTCCCATTGTGCTTAAGACTTTTAAGACTGAGTTTGAAGGGCTTCCATTTGGGCCCCTCTGTATCTTTTAATTGGGCGCTGGGAAAGTTTTCCATCTGGACATCCAGCTGGTCTCAATGAACTGAAGAAATTGATCAGATCAGACTTCTAGCGCTTACAAGGTTCGGCATTCAGCAGGAACTAGTAAAATGTATGAAATAAGATAAAAAGTTGTTTCAGTGATCAATAACTAAAGGTTGAGTTGACGTCTTAAAGTGGTTGTGCCATTGCTTATATTTACCCCCTGTCTAGGAGGTAAGGGTCACATCGCTGGGGGTCTCACTGCTGGGTCCTCCACCGATCGGGAGGATGGAGGACTGAAAGTTGTCCTGCCTTCACCCTACGACTGGAGCACTAGTGCACCATTCACTTCTATGGAGCCGCTGGAGATTGTGCACAACTTTCCACAGGAATGGCTGACTCTGGATCTAATATAGCTGAAGATTATGTAATGATTTTGCTCTACATTGACTTTCTTCTGTAAAATGTTGCCTGCTTATAATCCATATGTTTTGCAATTTTTGCAAAAGACTGTGTCTCTTCCTGGAAACTGTCAACAAGCTGATGTTGACAGATCTGTTTTTGTTAAGTCTTTTGGTATATTACATTCGTAATTATATCCTCCCATGGATCTCAATTGTATCCGGCTATGGATAGCTTACACAGTCCAGCATCAACCATTGTGATAAATCTGGCGAATTTTCAGACTGCCTGTCTAAGTGTACACTGTCAAGGCTGGTTTCACACTGCCGAGTCTCAGATGCGAAATTCTGTCTATGTGCCGAACTTACCAGAATGTACACTTTGCAGGGAGACAGACTTATAGTTCTCTATGATACTAGGAGTCCTTCCTCTACGTACTGGAGAAGCTGGGACTCCTAGCAGCATAGATAACTATAAGGGTATGTTCACACACAGTTTCTTTTTTGGAAGCAGATTTTGATGCAGAGTCAATGGGAGGCAGGAGAAAAAAAAAAGCTAATGTGTTAATGCAGCATTTTGTTTTTTTGGCGGCTTTTGGACTTTTTTGCAAGGAGGAATCCACCTGGAGGAAAAAAATCTGCCTGGCTCCCCTTGAAATTAATTGAAGAGTTGCGAGGCGGATTTGTCATAAATGAGGCCCACTCTCTGCTGGCTGTTGGGCCATGAAGACTGGCATGAGTAACCTCAGTCTTTATAAATATGCTCCTATGTATGTGTGGGGCCTGTGGGTTTGGCACATGGTGTCCTGCCCGTCTTGTTATGGAAGGAGACACTTGTCTTTTGTCATACAATGAATTTAGGTGAAATACATCCGAAATGATTCCTCCGCTCCCTGTTGGCGTATGGCTTCCAGCCACCCCCCTCCATAGAGAGAATTTAGGATTGTGAAGCCTGATGATGGACACGATGCTATGACCTAATACAGACTAGTCCCTTGTCAATTATAAATCTTTGTATATAGAAATTTGCAAGTATTTCTGGTGGCCGCGTTCCCTGAAGAGCGCCCGCCTGTAACTTGATGTGTTTTTCTGTTTTCCCCGGGTGTAGGTGGGTAGTTCGCAGCTGATGATTGTTAAAGCAAACTGATGTTTATTCCCTGCTGGAATCGGAGCACAAGGCGCAGGTGAAAATTGGCAATCCTAATGAGCAATTTGGCAGATCAAACGGGATGTCAGGCAGAGAGGAGTCCGCAGTCTGCTCAAGCAAGCGTCTGTCTCCCTGCAGCGAATCCCAGGCCTTTAAAAATAAGGACAAGAGCGGCTTTTCTGCCGCACCGCCGTGTAGACTGCGCTCGCTGCCTACCCTTATTATATTGCAGTTATTTATTCAGATTGAGTCTTTGGGGATAAAATCTGTTTAGAAACACATTGCGTGCATTTACAAAGAGAGAGAAGCGATGAAACACAATCTTTTCAGACAGTGCAAACTGAATGAAAACCTTCCCCCGGATTCACAGAGCATAATGCAAATACAAAATTGCTGCCGCTCTTATCACGTACGGCAGGGTTGCGGCGAATGCCTTATTTTATCTTTCTAAAGGGTTCGGAGAAAATGGGGAATGTTTTGATCGTTCATTGTAAGCCGGTATATTTACCGAGTGTATCTGATGATATTCCCCTTACCTTGCTATATGTGGTATTACATGTCAGGAGTCATAAAGCCGGGCGGAAAACAAAGAAAAGCCTCTATAGAAAGCGTATAACGTACACGTTAAAGATATATATGGTAACAAAGTAACCTTACTGCATTAATGCATTTTATAATGTGTGTACATACTCTTAAAGGGAACCTGTCACATGAAAATGCAGACTGGTCTGCAGGCAGCGTGTCATAGAGCAGGAGGAGCTGGGCAGATTGATATATAGTTTTATTAGGTAAGTTCTAGGGTAAATTGTCCTTCATTGAGCTAAAACTCAGCTTATTAGTCTAACCCGAGTGTCACACAAACTAGCTTACCCATGAAACTCTGTCCATATGCGTGCTGGATTTCCCGTCCTGGGCAGTATGCCGGGGGGAAGGACTCCTAGCAGTATAGTATCTATGATATTAGGAGTCCCTGCCTCCCAGCAATATTCCATAGGGATTATAGTACAGGACAGTATGTGGCTAGGAGGCAGGGACTCCTAGCATTGTAGATAACTATACTGCTAGAGTCCTTCTCCCAGCATACTGTTCAGGCTGGGACCATTGACATGGGCACACAGACCGTTTTTGTGGATGAAACTGCGTCATGTAAATCTAGGTTAAGGCTAGATGCACACAACCAAGTTCACGTATCTGGGCCTGACATGGATGGCACATGGACGACAGCTCTGTGCCTCCCGTTCCTACACGGCCCCATTCCCTGCTGTCAGGCTCGCTGATGGGCCCATAATAATACATGGTTGTGTGTATGCAGCCATAGATCTGAACAGGTCAAAGTGATGATGCATACAGTTGCGTGCATATAGCCTAAGGGTCTGTTCACTTCAGATTCCACCTTTAAAATCTGCCTTCTGTTGTATTGAATGGGAAGCAGAGATCGAAGCAGAACACTGATGCAGATTCCTTGGTGCGAGACATCCTTTGCTGAAGATGTCCGCCTCAATTCATCTTCACTTTCCAAAGTGTGAACGGCCCCTTAAGAGTCCAGTTGGTGATCCTAATGAATGATTAACGGCTTTCTCTATATGAATGACCTGTCAGTTACAATGTAGAACCGCCCACTGGACTCCTAAGCACAGAATGAGCAGAGAATTAGATCAATGAAATGAATCTTTTCTGACAAAGCTGTATACCAGTCTGCTCAGCCCCTCCTGCTCTATAACATGCTGCCTACAGACCCGACTGCATTTTAACACGACAGGTTTCTTCTAACAAAATGCTTGTCGATACAAGATCAATGATGTGGAATTGCCAATAGCAAGTGCTCGGTTTTTGTTCTTTTTCAGTATTTTTATTTTTTTACATTAATAATAAGAATCAATAAAATCTCTACATATTACGTGTATTAAAGGGATTGTATTAAGATGACATTACATATATTAAAGGGATTGTATTAGGATGATATTACACATAGTCGATTTTTGCTTTTCATGTCCTTGCCGCAACACCCCGATAAGAATTCCCAAAAGCTATGTATTACAGAACTATTGAGCACTCCTTGGGCCTTAATACAGCATGCAGTGGGGCTCCTGTGTATACCTTTATATACATATATACAAGTACCTCATAGACTTGCATATATACAAGCATATACAGTACTCCATAGACTGCTATTGGAGCTCTTTTATATTTTTGTGCAACTCGGAGCATCTATAGAGCCATAATACAGCAGTGTGTGAGACCTTACAATGCCCCCAATATATGTTTTAGCTGTGCCATCTCTGTCCCCTTCTGGGCACCCCGTAGCACCCTATTCATTGAGTTTTTATGGTAAGAAATAACTTCCAATCCTTATAACCCGCAGCTATCCAGTATAGGACACGACCATGTATAGGGAATAGTTAACTTCCACTGTATAGTCCTACATCGTGAACTCCGGGGTTCTTCTACATTGTCTATGGTGTATGTAAAATAAAATTCTAATTCCGCTTGCAAGCCCTGTATCCTCATTTCCTATTTTTAGTCAGATTATATTTTAATCCCCCTGCATTACAGCCTTTATCAGTCCTGGTGCGTCTTTCTACAGGCAGCCATGCTGTATTATGCTGAGCTTTGGCAGAAAAAAAATATTGGCTTTCATCAGCGTTCGCTGGTGTCGGCCACAACCAGTTGATAAAAATCTTGTTAACTGCTGAGATCTCCAGAAGGGGTTTAGTCGCGTTTGCTGGCGCCAGAATAGCTTTGTGTGTTTCATTGCTTGGCCTCACATTCATGATCTGCTAATAGTCCCTTCCAGGATGGAGCTCAGAATAATGGACCTAAATGAAAAGACATTGCAAAGAGAGAGATTCAGATAAACCCCCTGCTAATGCAAAGGGAACTTCTTTTTTTAAGATTTTTCATCTTTCTTGAATTTTATCTGTTTTTAGGAAATCTGGGTGACACATAATATGGTCACCGTTACAAGAAACATTAGGCAATAGTTATCCAAACACTTGCAAGCAACTGCATTTGAAAAACCATGTACTGCTTTGAATCTGTTTCTGTGCAGTTTGCACCAAAAAACACATCAAAATGGTGCAGTTTTTTTCAGCTGCAGTTGTGGTGTAGTTTTACATGCACAGTGTGAACGCACCCTTACGCTGAGGACACACATTGCGGAAAAACTGCTTTTTTTTGTTGCAGTTTTTTGGAGACAAAGTCAGAAGTGGCTTAAAAAAAGAATTGGGAAATTTAAAAGAATCGCTTATACTTTAATTCTGTGAAATCCACTCCTGGCTTTAGCTCAAAATTAGCAAAATCTGCAACAAAAAGAGCAGCTTTTCCGCAATGTGGGGTCTCAGTATTAAAAGGAATTTTCTGGCAACAAACTGATTTTTCATATTGATGACATACCCGACTCCAGAACCCACACAGATCAGCTGTTCTAACAGCCTCTGTGTGCCAAAAGCTGCTAGTGGACAGGGAGCGCGTGCAGCACCGTCCCTATACAATAGGAGCGGCGCTATGTAGTGAATGAGCCTGCACGCGCTCCCCGTCCACTAGCACAGTGGTAGGTAACCTTTGGCATTCCAGCGGTTGTAAAACTACAACTCCCAGCATGCTTACTTGCTCTGCTATTTTTGGAATTCCCATGGAAGTGAATGAGGCATGTTGGGAGTTGTAGTTTCACAGCAGCTGGAGTGCCGAAGGTTGCTGACCCTTGCACTAGCAGCCTCCAGCACCCCGATACTGCTAGAACAGATGATCTGTTCTGGTTCCACATAATGTGGTCATATAAATTCCTTTCATAAGAGTAATGTGCAAATGTTTTAGGCAGCTGTAAAGTAAGAATGCTTTCAGGAATAGAAGGTTTAATAGTTTTTTTTTTTTGTCAGTTAACTGAATGAAGTGAATGAATAAAATCTAGAATGAAGAGAAATCTAAATCCCATTGATATTTGCTGTGACCTTTGCCCTTTGTCTTCCATCAGTTCTTCTCGGTACTTGCAGACTGTTTTTGACGGAACGCGGCAGGGAGGTTGTTCCTGCCATCTTAGAGAACTAAGGCTGGGTTCACACTTGCGTCGGAGACTCCGCTACTCCGCTTAAAATGAGCAGAGAGAAAAGTCCTGTCAGGTGGACTATGGGGTCGACGGGTTCCCACGTGTAACCGCTGTTTAAGCAGATTGTGTGACCCTAGCATAAGCACAGATCTTCTGTGGATGTAGGCTTGCTCCAATCCTTCTGTCTCCTTATGTAATCCCAGACAGACTGGATGATGATGAGATCAGGGCTGGGATTTAAATTTCTATTTTCTTCATTCACTTCATTGTGTTTGACAAAAATAATCTGAACCCTTCTATCTTTGAAGCATTCCTACTTTGCAGCATTTTCCCCATACCTGCCTAACACTTTTGCACAACACTGTATGTTTCTTATAGAATATAAAGCAGGGGTCAGCAACCTTCGGCACTCCAGCTGCTGTGAAACTACAACTCCCAGCATGTTTCATTCACTTCCAAGGGAGTTCCAAGAACAGCAGAGCAAGTATGCATGCTGGGAGTTGTAGTTTTACAACAGCTGGAGTGCCGAAAGTTGCCTACCCCTGATATAAAGGTTATATGAGCCGATCTTGTGCATGCCACACACGTGCCGTACACAGTCCGGAAGCTTTCTTGAGCCATATTGTTACAGTTTGAAGCCAGTACTAATGTTCTGCGATGAAGTCCTCACTTTCATTTGCCTGTTATCTGTGTCTCCTCTGAAGCACTTATCGCTTTGAAGTAGTAGCTGGTAACCGGCGTCGTAATTAACTTCAAAGTTTCGCTTCAACTTTCGGCGCATATCTTTGGAACGTCTGCACATTAGCTCCACTTACTGCCGAAAAAGAAGTGTCAGAAAGTGATCAATGACTCCAATTCTAGCCTGTCCCTTGTTACACGTTTAGCTTGGCTCCGATTCCTCTTTCGGTATTCATCCTCCTCTTTTTTGCAGTTATGACCCGGTTCCTTTTATTAGGACAAAGTAATTCAGAAAATAAGCGATGCGGCTGACAGGCTGCCTCTTGCATTATTATTGCACAGAACGGGCAGTTTTAACATCCTTGCCTGGGCGCGGGGCTAGAGCGAGTGGCACTTACAGGCTGGCTGCTTTATTATGGGAGTTGCTCGGTTCCATCGGCTTTGGCAAACCTGATATAATTACATGCATTATTTTTAAAGCAGGGAATAAATGTTCGGCTGAAAATTCCTTTCCAGGAAATGAGACTTCAATTGCATCCGGGGCCCTTACATACAGATAACCTTGTCCAAATCTGATGGGAAACAATGCCGCTGCATATTTGTCTATGAAAAGCGGTTCTCTCTCTCTGTCACAAAGATAACCTTTCATCGCAAAAAATCTTATCATTCTTGTAAAAGAAAAGTCGGAATGAAGATGAAGAAAAAACTGACTACAGATGATTTTTTTTTTTTTTTTTTTTTATAAATGTCAAGTCTGTTCATGGAAAGGAGTGCGGCTGCCTGATGAACATGTCACGTTGCAGGCCTTTCCCCCCCCTTTTTATTATGCCATTGCCAAAGCTTTATGTCCTTTTGTTGCATCCAGCTAAATAATTTGCCTGGACTTGTCCACGGAGGTATAAGTAAAATTTACTTGAAAATTTGTAACAAATTTAGCAAAATATTCAATTACGTGTGTATGTATGTATGTGTATATATATATATATATATATGTGTGTGTGTGTGTATATATATATATAATATATATATATATATATATATATATATATATAATTATGTATTTTTTATTTATTTTTTTACATTTTATGGCCCATAATTAAGACTGGCATTTAAGCACACCAGTCGTACAGAAGGCCTCAACAAGCAGAGGGCACACCGGATTCATCAAGATCTTCCGGCCTTTTAAGAAATCAGACTCACACCTGTGTGTCAAAATAGAAATCTATGCCGGTCAGAAAACTGGCGTGGTATATAATAAATATGTTGGATTGAGGGGTCCCCACCACTTTCTGTCCCGCTTCGTCAACTTTTGTGTCAAGTGATGCACAGAACGGGGGATGTGGCGCATAGAAAGGGCCTTGCGTCAAATGTGCGCCACATTGGCACTCGTCAACTCCAGAAAATTCACATGGATGGAAAAGTGAATTTCCACATTTATGTGTAGTAAACAGATTTTATTTTTACCTAAAATATTCTGGAAAAAACAGGACATGAAATGCAATTTTTTTTTTTTTTTAAACCTGTAACACTTGGGGCAAGTATTGGTGTAGATGTGCTGGAGCCATAAGAGGATGTAAAGCTAAGGGCCCACGTTGCAGAAAAGCAGCTTTTTGTTGTTTCTCTTTGGTTTTTTGAGCCAACGCCAAATATATAGGAACGCCAAGAACTTCCTATATATTTCCCATTCCTAATGTAGTCACTCTTGTCTTTGGCTCAAAAAATGCAGCAAAATCTGCAACAAAAATAATTATTTCCATAATGCCTAAGCAAAACAAAAGTGCAAGTTGTGGCAAATTTACTCCCTGCTAAAGGGAATCATCAAGGTGGTTATTTTTTTTTATAAAACGGTGATGGAAATTTTTGGGGGGCTTTTTTTTTTTTATCTTACATTTCAAGGGGTTGATCATTTTTATTTTTAACCATTAGTATGGCTAATACTCACCTCACCGAATCTCCAATGCTTCTTGGTTTCCTGCAGGTCTTTATTTCCTGGTACCCCTCAATATTCATGAAAGTACTTTCTCGGCTAGTTACCAACTGAAGAGGGCCACCAATGTGGTCAGAGATTGCCGGAGCAGTCATTTGTTTTGTATCAAGAGAGACCAGGAAGCAGAGACTTGTGGCGAATTGATCAGCTATTAGTTCATTTCTTTCATTCTGACCGAAATGCCAACCTATTTACATTATCAGCCAGATTAGGATATTAGTAGCTCCACTTCAAGCTTTATGGTGGCTATAAATTCCTCTGTAAATTTTATAGACTCGGAGAGGGTTTCTTGAGTAAGGGATAGATTGTGCTTCTGGCAGTTGATATTGGCAAAGTGTTCCCGTGAGACAGACATGTAGCGATGTCAAATGAGTGCCACCATTAGAAGCTCCTCAAGGAACCTCAAATCTGGTGTCTTTGGGGACTTGTACTTGGGCCAACTCTTTTAGTGAAAAATGGTTAATGGGAAAAAGCAATTGGCAAATTGTCAGCACTTCTCCCATCTAGAATTGGGTGTACGTTTGCTTCCACAATATTGGCTTGTAAGGCACAGTCTGTTTCATGATGTTGAGTTTCGACACTGCGTGACTCATGGACCTTCTTACGACAAAGGAATATCTATTGAACGCCACCATCCTAGCTTACTGTTTAAGTATTGTCCATGACCTTAACTTGCTTCCCCCTTGCCAGTCCATTTGGTGTTTACTTGACTCCTTGACCTCTCAGAAAGGACTTTGTAAAGACGTCTTTGTTACTTCCAATTTGCCCTGTAAATTTAGTTATTCTCTGTGTTTGAGTCTGTCAGGAGGCTAGACACAAATGAAGAAATTATCTTTAGAAACGTGTACTTGTAAGGAAGTAAAAAGACTTGAGAAAACATTGAGTGAAAAGTTGGAAGTTCAACATTTTCTGACCCACGAGTGGAGCCCATAATGTTATCTTAATAGAATTTTTTGAGTCTTGGTTCTTGTGTGTGAATAAGGCAGTAATGACAAGTCCACCTTATTGTGGGCCCCGCTATGATTGTAAGTCTAGGCCTTTTCACAAAGCATCTTATTAAAAGTAGGACAAAGGGAGGATTCATTTTGTGCTCGGAGGATATGTCTTTGTATCATTTTTCCTTCGGAGTAGTCTGTAATTATACTTAATTCTTGTTGAGTTGGTAGATTTTATGAATTTTGCAGGTAGGATGTTTTAGAAAGTGAGCGATTCCTTTGATCACTTGAAATAATTTCTTCTCTCTTCAATGGTTAAGGAGTCTGGTGGAGTTAATGACCTAGACTCATGTAATGATACGTATAGGGAGTTGCAAAAATATAATGGGACTTTTATGAAATTTTTGCTGGGGAAGAAAAGTCATAATGTACCTGGGGCATGCAAGGAAATCATGTCATCCTAAAATAAAAAACCTAAACACTATAAGACTTGTTGGGAACTGTGTATCGTGTATATAATGTCACTTTAAATATGTCTATCGAGATATATCAAAGGTAGTCTTTCACCAGAACGGAGCATGTCAACCCACCTCGGCCGATACATAGCGATAGGGTCACCTGAATTAAAATTGGTGAATCTGTGCCTCATTTGCTTAAGTATCACCTTTTATTTGTCAATATGCAAATGAACTATTTGCAGCAATGAGGGCATTGTCGCTTTGGTGCAATACCCACGCCCTCGTTGCTGCAAAGAGCCTATTAACAAAAACAACAGTTAATGCCCGAAGGGACTCCAAGGGTTGCCAAGTAATATTTTGTGTTGTCTAATTTGTGGCAGATTCCTCATATATAATGAGACTTATTTATATGTTGCACATTTTCTTAGAACCAGTGTTAGGACATTATAGACATTGTATTTACTATATGTATCACCACCAGGTATAATGCAACTCTCCAAAAAGGTAATGTCCTTTTAAAATGTAACTTTTAATAATATATCATTGAAAAAGTCAGACTAAAAAAGTGCCAATGACCTCCTAAACATGCTGTCAATACATTAGTACCATACAGAGTCAATGAGTAGACCCTACTGATGCCCGAAACATCAACAAGTAAGTGAATAGCCAATGCACTGCAAACCCCAATGGCCCAATCTGTGCCACCAGTCAGATGTGAAGGGATCCTGCCAAAGGGTGCTACGGCTGTGTCCATAACGTTATATTGATAAATATCCCAGTCCACAAAGTTCCAAAGATGAGGGAGATAAACAGTGGTTATAAAGCCTAGGGATAGTCCAAATAACAATAAAAGAGGGGTTGGATGGGACCTTCGACTGTCCCTAGTAAACCCTAACCAAGACTACGATGCCAATAAGACAATAACTTGGAGCCCTAAATAGCTGCTACCCCTACAGGATTGGGGTTTGCAGTGCATTGGCTATTTACTTTCATGCATCAGGAAGGTGTAATCGTTGTCTTTGTACGGTGTCTTGATATAGTATGTTATTGCCACTTTTTTAGTCTGACATTTTCTTAGACACATAAAGTTGTATCCATGATAATTCTTTACTCCTCCAGGAAAGAGATTATATGTTAGGTGCTCACCATATAATCTGTCAGGTCTCCTGTTCTAACATAGGATAGAGGGGGATATTCATAATTCTTGATAGTGTTCTCGATTATTCTCTATATTCTTTATTTTTATTAATTATTATTATTTATTATTTTTTATTATTATTATTATTATTATTAGTTTTAGTCTATTATTTGATTCAGTAGTTTTAGGTAAAAGACTATTCAGACTCTGCCTGGACTTGGGGAGAGAGCCTGTGAGTCCTGTTCCCCATCCAACAAAATGATTGTAGAAATTCGTACATGGAGGTCTGTCAATCCTCTGCGTGGCCAGAGGCAACAGGAGTCAGGCTTTTTCTACAAGTCCTGGTATTATTTACTGTGCGTATCTGTCATCTAAAATGACCTATTTTCTTAAACCAAGTTTTTCTTTGTTTTTTATTTAAAATTTTTGACATTTTCCATGTCACAAAATACTATACCCTGCAATTTTCACTCTGGCTATTACACCTAATGACAGACTGAACCTCGCCAATTCTGTAGAGGCTCTGACAGCAGAAAATACACATTGTCAACAATCCCTGTAAACGTCTTTCCTCTTCAATACAAGTGGTGGTAATTCAAAAACTAATTTTTCATGTTTTATTGAACCATGATCTTACTGGTGACATGTTGGCTCTCTGCCTAGTTTATGGAAAGACTTTGTATAAGAATGACAAACATGCACATGGAGCATTGTGGAGTAGGGGAGTTAGTGGCTGCAGTACAGGTGCTCATCCCCAACACCCACAAGGGTCAGTTGATTGTATGGGGAGCCAGTTTACCTATTAGTATATTTTTGGCATGTGGGAGGAAACCCACACAATACAAATTCTGTGCAGGTGTTGCTCTTCTTCAGATATGAACCCAACCGCTGAGCCGCCATGTTACTTATTTCAGCACATGCTAAAACATGAAAAATCCTAACATCCCCTTCTCCTCTGCTCTCCTTTCCTTGCCCACCCATGACCTCATTTGTCTACAACATCATCATTCTATCACTTAACCCAACCAGGGCAATGAAAAGGACTTCTTGTACCCATCAGCAGACATGTTTGCTCTTCGTGGATGATATGAAGCCACTGTCCATCTCGCTGTTACATTAGAACACTATTACGGAGCTCAGTCGTCCATAGTCGCTGGTCACATTGCAGAGTTCTTAGATGGTGGAGTCAGAGTTGACACTCGATTGGTAACTTCTCGGCACATATAGGAGAACAAGGCGATACGTTACGGCATACGCAAATACTTTATGGCTTTTTGAACCACAGTCCATGAATGCATACCCTTGGGAAAAAGTCATATTAGAAAACTTTTTGATATTACATTGGTTATGATTTTTTTTTCTCTGAATAGCCTCTTTAAAATATATATAAAATTTTTGTAGATGTAAATTCATGTCTATATATGCAATGACTGGTTGACAATCACATTTATTAATCTCATTTACAGTAATTGACTTCTTAGAATACATTTCCCAAATATGGAGAGCGATTTGTTCCACTTGATTTTACACAAATGTTCCAGAACTTATTTAGTTCAATTCTATGGAAGCAAGTCCATGTTTAATGAAGATTTTGTAGGTTTTCATTATAAAGTAAATGAGCGTGAGGAATGGCGTGTTATTATAGACATTTGCATGTCACAAACAATTTCTCATCCCAATTCTAACTGCAGACCACCTGCTGTGCCTCTCTAAATTTAGTTTCTCCAAAATTATTATATATTTGTTTTCTGTCTCTTGGGTAGATCTAGACCGATATGAACAATGTGCCATGGTTTACAAATCCTAAAATAATTTTTCTATAGAAACTACTATGGGATTGTACCAGGTGCATGCTCGGAGCTTATCGGAAAAATCTAAGGGTTTGTAGTTTATGTAACTATCCGTAGGTAAAGTTGTAAATCTGTATAAAACCTCTTAAAGCAATCATTTCTATAACATATATTGTATGTTATATCACGTTTGACTGTACAATATATAACCTATATTGTATTCTATAATAAAATCATCCTTTGTTGCGTTCGGATACAGCACACAACTTCATTTTTGCAGTATAATGGAGGATACGTGTGTTTTGAGTCTGTCCTACATGATTTTGGATTGACTTCTATCCTCGACTGCTTTATGTTTGTAGCCAGGGACACCCCTGTGTAGTTGGACATTATTTTTACATGTCCAGATGCACTTCCTGCAAACCCGTGCCCATGACTGGCAATCTGCATAGGATAGATATACTATTTGATGTGGAGCCACTTGCATTGACTCCAGTGTGTTTTAAATAGTACCTAGTGTTCCAAAAATCTGACCCACTCTTTAGGCACTTGTGTAGATGTGTGATAGATATTCGATATTTTTCTGTGTTTTATTTTCGTCTGCACAATTTCTCCAAATATTATCACCTCTACATATTCTTTTATATAACTCTCCTGAGTGTACAGGCTCCTCATGATGTAGCCGCCAGCGCTGTGTGCACTGACCAATCAGATGTCTTACCCTGTTGCCCGTTTCCCCTTCCTGCAGCATCATCCAACCACCTCCCCTCCCTCTGTCTCTTCTCCATGCTTTAAAAAGGTTGCCCCAAGATTACAACTAGTCACCTATCTGCGAGATAGGTGATAGGAATCTTATTGGTGGGGTCTGAGCAATTCCATCCCTTGGATCCTCTTGTCTGAATGGGCAGCTGTCTAGCATTCAACTCCATGAGAGTGCCAGAGATAAGAGCGCTGTACTTTGCTTCTCTTTAGCGGTTCTGTAGAGCTGAATATAGCTGCAGCGTACATGCTGAACCACCACCAAATTAAATGGGGAGACAAGGATCCCTCTTCTTGTGATAAGTGAGGTCCCTTAAATTTTTTTTTTTTTTTTTAATAAAAATCCCACATTAGTACAAGCGAAGACAATAACTTGTAATATATCTTAAAAAATCTCTCTTCTCATATTAGACTTCTTCCTCTTACACTCTGAAGTCACTGCTAAAATCACTTGTGTGTGAAGAAAGTTAGTAGCTCACGGAGAAGGCAGGCTGCAACTTTTGCCCATAGACGTCTAAGGAGAGAGAGGAAGGAGAAGGAGCAGCAGCTCAAAGAGACCCATAGATGCTGCTGCAGTGTCTAGTAAGTGTTGTGTCTCTCCCTAGTGCTGAATCAACAACAATGGTCATTACGGCTGCTCCATACAGCTGCTGTGACTTCTAAGGGTTATTATGAGGGAGCATTGTGTGCTGTATGTGGAAGACGACATAGTAGCTAGTTTTCACCTATTCTGAAGCCGAGCTCGAGGCAGAAAATGTCAGCTACAAGGCATGTAACTCCCAGATACAGTGTAATTTTTCATATACACGCTCGTCGGCTTACTCTGAAAAGTCACCTGAAATGACAGTAATACTTTAAGTTACTACGATACTGAACTTTTAAGTGATGGTGAAGTTTTCTGCACTTTTACAGAGGCAGATAAGGAGAAAATACAGGATATAGGAAGCTGAAAGCTAAAGAAAATGTCAGTGTCTGTAATATCATATATTACCAAGTTTCATATAGTCACATGTATCACTTATTTATGCAAAAACTACAATAATGGGTACACTGCATAAGTTGCATAAAATCTAGTTAAGATTACCTATATTTTGATCCAGATGAGTATACTTCTACTATATCGAGAAATAGGATTTGTTGAAGCTGAGAATCTTTACATGTTGCTCTTCAGTCAATGTGGATTTATTGCAACTACCAGATCAGTCTTGTGGTTGTAGTTTCAAAGTAACTGGAAGGTTACATACCATTGGTTTCCATTTATCAGGTATATATAACAGGTGTTATTAAAGAGGACCTTTCACCGCCTCCACCAATTCAATATCTTAGCATCTGTAAATAAGCACGTTGAAATTTTCTCTGTAGCGTCCATCATTCTGGAGCGCATGTGCTTGGGTTCGGGCAGAGCCGACAGCACATGCGCGAAGAACAGAGCGTTGGCTGCTTACACAGCGAAAATGATGCCTTGAAGAACTGGCAGGCATGACTAACAGTCACCGCAGGCGGTGTTACAGGGATGACGATGCTGTCGTCGGAACACAGGGGGAACGCCCTCTGTACTCCCTGAGCATCATTTGCATAAAAGAATAAAAGCAAATATTAAATGGCAGCGAACACAAAAGAAAAAGGTAGGAGTAGAATAGCCTTTATAAAGGCTATTCCAACGTGGGTTCAGTTAAAAATGGGTTGGAGCACTGATAGACTCCCTTTAATCTCTGCAATGTTAGAAGGGCCGTGTCAGGCAGGGGGTTTGACTCAGGCAGCAAAACTAACAGCATTGATTGCTCAAGAATGGTGGAGGCTACAGAAAAAAAATCCAACTGTGCTGGAATCGGTGGAACAGCCCCTATTAATTCATTTAAAGACCAGGATTTGTAGGAGGTGAAAAGTCCTCTTTAGGCTAAGGCCCCACGTTGCGGTATGGCAACTTTTTTTTTTTTGTTGCAGATTCTGTAGCGTTTTTTTGAGCCAAAGCCAGGAATGGATTGAGCAAAACAAAGAAGTATAAGAACTTCCTATATATTTCCCATTCCTGTTGTAGCCACTCTTGGCTTTGGCTCAAGAAACCACAACAAAATCTGCAACAAAGCCGCGTTTCCACACAGTGGGGCCTTAGCCTTAAAGGGGTTTTCCAAGCTAAAATTAATGTATCCTAAGGATGGGTCATCGATATTAGGTCCCTGGGGTTCCATTACCCACTACTCTCATTAATCAGCTATTACACAGAGAATGGAGCAGGAATCAGGCAGCTCCATTCTTTATACAGTGGCTGAATTGAGTCACTACAGCTTAGCTCCTATGTACTTGAATGAGAGCTGATCCTGCAATAACTTGACGTGACCACTACACAGGACAGAGCTGTCTGCATTATTCTCTGTGTATTAGCTGCTGAAAACAGCTGGTTTATAGTTGATGGAGTCCCAACAATCTGATATTGATATCCTATCCTAAAGATGGGTTATCAGTATTTTTAGCTCAGAAAACACCTTTGAAGAAAATTCATAATTTTGTTGATGTTTTATGTGAATTTTTCCCCTTGTTGTGTGATCAATTATTAAGGAAAAAAATATGGAAGTCATCCCCCATTCATTTGCATGCAGTAACCTGGCATGGTCACTAAATAGTGGTCAGAGTTATCTGCTTCCAACTCTCTCTACTGTATAGTTCCTGCAGCGCTAGCGGCTGTGCACAGCTGATCGGTGGGGGTGCCAGGGTGTGGATACCAGCTGATCTAGTGTTGTTGACCTATGCAAAGAATACAGTAGGTCATCAATATTAAAAGGCCATACAACCCCTTTAATAACCAGATACTGAACGGCATAGCTCTCGCTGAGCTCAGAAGCGCTGACAAGTCAGGTACAGCCGTCAGTCCAAATTCCATGAATTTTAAGGAGACAGCCGTTGATGATGGGAAGTTTTGACTGAATAAACAAAAACACACAACTTTCACTAATCCTAATTAACATTGCTATGGGGTTTATTCCAAACCTATCTTCCATTCAGAGTCAAATCAATATTTACAGAGCATTAGAGCCTCGGAGAATATGAAACCTTGTGATTAGAGTTCATCGCCGTTTTATCCGCTCTTCAAAGAAAGCGCAGACATCAAACGTAATTAGCCTTCATTCAGGAATCAGTGACATTGCCTTATTCCCACACGCACTGCTTCTCGGGGTTTAATAATTAAAGATCCTTTCTTTGATATCTCCCTTAATTTTCTTTTCCACTGTTTTCCTCTTGGAATCTGTGAAATGTGAGACGCAGAGAATGGCGATAAAAACCTCATCCTATAACGCAGCCAGACATGTAAGCGTTCTATCGCATTAATTAGTGTACAACAGATTAACTTGTCACAAAGTGAAATGGAGCCGGTAAAGACAAAAATTAGACTGGAAATGGATCGGAATGAAGAAGACCTTGAATCGGTCAAGTCTGGGGTGTAGATTATGGGGGAGATTTGATCAAAGTTGGAGGATAAAGTGGAGCGGTTGCCCATGGTAACCAAACTGGTGACATCAGATAATGAAAAAAGGTTCTACAGAGTAAGAGCTAGAATCTGTAGAATCTGATTGGTTTCTGGGGCATTGGTTTGACTTTGGGATCGTATTCAATAGAAGTTTAAGTGTAAGGCTTTAAAAAAAAAAAAAAAAAAAAAGGTGGTGAGGTGTCTCTTGTTTTAATGTAGGTCATGGCTTTTTTTTTTTTTTTATAAATAAATTTTAAAGTGTATTTTTTAATGGGCAGAAAAAAAGGTCAGTTAAAAATAGGATGTGTTCTATATTTTTGTATTTTTGAGTCACAGAGCTAACCGAACTGTATTGATTGAAGTCTGAGTTATGTCCGCCAAAAACTGATCAGTGGGCTGGAGCTTTAGGTTACACCTCTGCTGGCAAATATTGTTTAACTTTTTAAGTATGTACAGTCATATGAAAAAGTTTGGGCACCCCTATTAATCTTAATCATTTTTAGTTCTAAATATTTGGGTGTTTGCAACAGCCATTTCAATTTGATATATCTAATAACTGATGGACACGGTAATATTTCAGGATTGAAATGAGGTTTATTGTACTAACAGAAAATGTGCAATATGCATTAAACCAAAATTTGACCGGTGCAAAAATTTGGGTACCCTTATCATTTTATTGATTTGAATACTCCTAACTACTTTTTACTGACTTACTGAAGCACAAAATTGGTTTTGTAACCTCACTGAGCTTTGAACTTCATAGCCAGGTGTATCCAATCATGAGAAAAGGTATTTAAGGTGGCCAATTGCAAGTTGTTCTCCTATTTGAATCTCCTCTGAAGAGTGGCATCATGGGCTCCTCAAAACAACTCTCAAATGATCTGAAAACAAAGATTGTTCAACATAGTTGTTCAGGGGAAGGATACAAAAAGTTGTCTCAGAGATTTAACCTGTCAGTTTCCACTGTGAGGAACATAGTAAGGAAATGGAAGACCACAGGGATAGTTCTTGTTAAGCCCAGAAGTGGCAGGCCAAGAAAAAGATCAGAAAGGCAGAGAAGAAGAATGGTGAGACCAGTCAAGGACAATCCACAGACCACCTCCAAAGAGCTGCAGCATCATCTTGCTGCAGATGGTGTCACTGTGCATCGGTCAACAATACAGCACACTTTGCACAAGGAGAAGCTGTATGGGAGAGTGATGCGAAAGAAGCCGTTTCTGAAAGCACGCCACAAACAGAGTCGCCTGAGGTATGTAAAAGCACATTTGGACAAGCCAGCTTCATTTTGGAAGAAGGTCCTGTGGACTGATGAAACAAAGATTGAGTTGTTTGGTCATACAAAAAGGCGTTATGCATGGCGTCAAAAAAACACAGCATTCCAAGAAAAACACTTGCTACCCACTGTAAAATTTGGTGGAGGTTCCATCATGCTTTGGGGCTGTGTGGCCAATGCCGGCACCGGGAATCTTGTTAAAGTTGAGGGTCGCATGGATTCAACTCAGTATCAGCAGATTCTTGAGAATAATGTACAAGAATCAGTGACGAATTTGAAGTTACGCCGGGGATGGATATTTCAGCAAGACAATGATCCAAAACACAGCTCCAAATCTACTCAGGCATTCATGCAGAGGAACAATTACAATGTTCTGGAATGGCCATCCCAGTCCCCAGACCTGAATATCATTGAACATCTGTGGGATAATTTGAAGCGGGCTGTCCATGCTCGGCGACCATCAAACTTAACTGAACTGGAATTGTTTTGTAAAGAGGAATGGTCAAAAATACCTTCATCCAGGACCCAGGAACTGATTAAAAGCTACAGGAAGCGACTAGAGGCTGTTATTTTTGCAAAAGGAGGATCTACTAAATATTAATGTCACTTTTCTGTTGAGGTGCCCATACTTTTGCACCGGTCAAATTTTGGTTTAATGCATATTTCACATTTTCTGTTAGTACAATAAACCTCATTTCAATCCTGAAATATTACTGTGTCCATCAGTTATTAGATATATCAAATTGAAATGGCTGTTGCAAACACCCAAATATTTAGAACTAAAAATGATTAAGATTAATAGGGGTGCCCAAACTTTTTCATATGACTGTATGTCAAAGGCTGTGGATACTTTTGGATCATTTTTATTGAATTGCAAGTATTTGGGGCTTAAAATTTTTTTTATAATTAGGACTACATGTGTTACAGTACATAGCAAGCTGCAGAAATCCACTCTTTGCTATATCCATCTGAAAAGCTTTCTGACCACTTTGTCTGTAGCTCCTGTTTCTGCTCTCCTGAATGCTGAAGTCTAAGCTCATAATATAAAAAAAAATACATCAAATAAAATAAACTTAAGGCAAAAGGTATGTCAGCATTTTGAGCATACAAGAGCGTGCAGAGACTGAGCAGTCACAGAGCTTGTCTGCAGCTTGCTATGTATTGTAATGCATGCAATATGTAGAATGTGAATAGTTTCAATTAAAAAGCGATTACAGCCAAGCTTTTTGGTCTATAGTGCATACTATGTAACATGGCATCCATAGCCTTTATGTAGTTAAAAATTAAATTCAGACATTTTTGTCAAAAATATCTGCTCCTGGGAAATATTAGTGTTACTTACACGGCCACCATTTCTGCTCCTGTCTCAGATGTCGCTTATTTTCAGACCCATTAATGGAAAGTCAAGTAATATAGTGATATAGGAGTGAGAGATTTATTATTCCATACGTGATTGATGTGCTTTTGCTAGAAAATATGGTCAATGGGGTTAGAGCTTCATATCCTTCTATTGACTACTGGCCAACATCTGACCACTTATTTCTTTCTCTGCACTTTGGTGACAGTACATATATTTTTGGTGGTCCATCATCTCTAATTTAAATGGACATGCATCTGGGAATTACCTATTCGCCCTGAGGAAGTAAAACAAAAGGTTGATGCATGGATTGAAGGTTACCCTGCAGTCAACCAAAACTCACATACATGCGAAGTAGGTGTGTACCTATAGGTGTGACCCTTGGGCAAGGTCGCATATGAAACGTTTGCATTAATATGTAAAATATGGGTTATAAGGTGTTTATAGGCCCTTACCGGGCTGTGGGAGTGAGAGGAGGACATCTAGTTTGTAGTGATACATAATAAACCAGCACCCTAAGTAAGCAAAGTTGGTACTTTGTTAGAAGTCAGAAGATCAGTAGTAATTGGTTATACGTAGTAAATTATTATTAGGTGTAAAGCCGCAATGGTATGTTATAACTACAGTATGTGGGGAGATGCCATTTGTTCCATGCAGGCTATATGTTGTTTATTAAATAGGGAATGGCCCTATGATCCTATATCACATTGGTAACATCATGGCTGAGTACAACACAATCTGGCTCCAAACTTCTTTTCGGATGAAAGTAGATGCTCATTCCAAGTTATGAGGAATACAGACACGACTGAGCACTGGAGGGCGCTGGCACTCTGGAGTGATGGGCAGATGGGCGTTTAAGGGGAAGGTGAACTTGCCAAGTTTGTTGGTTGCCAATCATAATGCAAAATTACAGTTTGCCATTGACTTTGTAAAACATTCATTTAGTAAAATAGCTTAGCTATGGGAAAAGAAATGAAACTGTGCTCTTCACTAGGGAAGAGAGCAATATAAAGCCGGTCCAGACACAATCTGCGTTTAGTATATTTACATGTCTGCTGTACTGGCTTGTGTACTACATCACATCAGGCTAATCTGGTCTGACAGACTACCCTGACCATTGTCATGCCAAACCCTGCAAGTGTCCACAAAGCCATCTGCATGCGGGGACACAATGAAGAGATCAAGTCTTAGCACGTCATGTCATCTACTGTGCCCAAGTGACAAACCTTTTTGGGAAAATCAAAAATACTTAGAAATGTCCTTGGTTTGTCCTCATTTGTCGGGTTACTTACCTTTTTATATAGTCATTTTATGGTGTGACAACCAATGCTGCAGTGTCAATTCTGTGTTCTGGAAACTGTTTTTGGCTGTTGTGGAAAGAAACGCAACGTTTTATAGTCACAACAAAGTGGATAAGATTTCTACAGATTGTTTAAAAAAAAAAAAAAAAGTTGCAGAAAAGCTGTGTTTTTAAAAACACTTGCATTTTTGAAAAACACAGCATATTAATTTTACTGGTGGATGTGCTGGTTTGTTTTTTACTTTTTATTTTTTTTTCCACCCTATAATACATATATGAAGGCGGGGAGGCAAAAATGAAAAAATGCAGCAGAAAAACCGTGAAAATGTAAGCGTTTTTCCTGCAGTGTTTTTTTTTTTTCCCTGCATCAGGTTTTTTTTAACTTTGCCAACAAAAATATGCTTATTTTCTAAATAAAAAGTATTATAAAATAAAATATATATTTTCTGATATATCAACATGAAGGTGTTGCTTTTTTTATACACGTATTTGGATTTTTTTTTTTGTTATTTTTGTAGCCTTCCTCTATTGATACCACTGGACAGCTTTCTGCTTCTGTATACGAAGCCAGAAATTGCCACATTATGTAAGTGGTCACATCCCAGACTTTCCTCCTGGCAGACCCTAATCTAATTGATGTGATCTTAGGTTGGAGAGCTGAGACGAGGGCTGCAATACCTGCTTACTTCATTATGTTGCTTGGTTCTTGTGGCCTGGGCCGTATATCATCCAATCAGATGGAATCCCGGAGGGATTTGATCGTAAATGTCAGAGATATCTGGGCTCTTTGCAGTTATTATATTTTCTGTCATGTCAGGATTATGAGCTGAGAATATAAATCTGAAAGTTTTGACATGTCTTTCTCATCTGTTGTGTTTCCAGCCTTGTAGCTGATGCTTTTTATGTTTTGTACCAGGAATGTTTCCTTTGTATTACAAGTTTTTTTTTTTTTTTTTTTTGTTTTTTTTCTGTTGTATATTTGTTAGCAAAGTTTCTTCCCCCAGTGTTTAAGATTCTGTTCACATCTTTGTACCCATAGTGCTCCTTTTACCCTATATATGTCCTTTTGGATACATGAGGGACGTATGCATCAACATGAACAAATTTTAAAGGACCAACCCAGTTTTTCCCCAACATATTTTAACACACTGTAAAAAAATTAGGAACTAATCTCATCATCTTTTTTTTTTTTTTTTTTTTTCCGTATGTCTCAGTTCTGGCCAAGCAGAAATTTCCACTTAAAGACAGATGGGCTTTACCTGGATTTCACCATTTTTTTTTTTTTTTTTTTCTAACATTAAATTTTAATTTTTTTTTTTTTCAAAAACGACAAATTATTTCGGGTTCATATATATGCAAGGCTCAATGTTTCATATATTTCTTTACAAATTACACAAGAAAAAAGTTACTAAAATTATAATTTTATAATCTAAAATTGTAATACATCCAATATCCAAATAAATTTAAAAGAGGAAAAAAAAACACAGTACAAAAATAAAATTTTTTTTTACCATTTTATAATGTGCAGCATGTTTTCAAGAACAGCAAAAAAAATTTGTATACGTATTATGAGTTTTTGGTTTTGTTAATTCTCATTTTCTGCAGTGTATTATTCTCTGCCATGGATTTTTTGCACAGAATCTACAATGAAAATCCACAGTCTAACAGAAACAGCAGTCAGCCAATCCTGGTTGTAGCAATTCCACATGATAATAAATAAAAGAAACACAAAATTTGAGTAAAGAGTCAATAAACATAACCGAATATAAACCAATATCCCCCATCCCACCCAATGTCGCTACCTTCTAAAATGCAAACATAAAATAAGGCACTCATACCAAACAATCCGTACGAAACAAGTGGTCTAGTTTTGCGATAACCAGGACGAAAGGAGCTGGAGCTGGGTTTGGCCAATGTTGGAGAATAATCCATGTAACACAAGCCCATATAGCTATTGTATGTCTATCAGAGATGGAGAATTGTCCTTTATCTGCCTCTGAAAAAAATATTAAACATTGCCCTCTCAGGAGTCAGATCTACCTTAATGTTAAAGGTTTGAGCAAGATAATCACGGACTGAAGTCCATTGAACCTGTGTCTTGGGGCAACTCCAAAAATTATGGTAGATATCGGAGTACAATTGCTGACATTTGGCACAAGAAAATTTTATTTTGAGGTGACATTTTCAGTTGCAATAACGGAGTGATATATGCTGTATGAAAGATTAACAGGGCCATGGTTTGATATGTACTAACTGGAACATTTTTGTTTAGCTTAATTGTAGCTTCTAATAGGTCTCTGGTACTAAAAGAGGACTAGGGCTGGCCGATTAATCTGAAAATAACCGAAACTGAACATCAACCACTGATGGGATTTTGTTCACTTCGTTTATTTCGGTTCGGTTAATACTATATATGCAGTTTCGTTCGGACTGAACACGGCCTACCCAAACTATTAGGAGACCACAGAGTATAATATTCGGAGGCCCGGGAACAAACTTAAAACCAGTGTTACCTGTCCTGGGCTCCGGCACTGCTCCCTGTTCTTTTCGGCACTGAGGCCTGTGATTGGGCCTCAGAGGTCACATGGCATTGCTATGTTTGCATCTATGCATCACAATGCTATGTGATGCTGAGGCCCAATCATAGGCCTTGGCGGTCCCTGAAGTCTGTCAGAAGTGTCGAAAACAGCAAGGAGTGGTGCTGGAGCCCAGGAAAGGTGAGTAAGACTGTTTGCTCTCCTCCCCTGGTCTTCCGGTGGTTATACTCTGGGGTCTGAAGAGTATAATAGCAATTTCAGTTCAGCTGTATTCGAGCCGAACGAAACCACCGCGACAACACTTAGACATACTGTAAAAGGGACGTGGTTAAATTGACCTAAATAATCGGCATCAATCGCAATTGAGGTTAAATCCATGATTAATTATTATATATTATACATATTTGCTTTCATAGGAATCAGTCACTAGATTTTTTGTGAATTAGAGGAGCTTTCTGACTGTGACTGTCAGCCATTTATGAAAGATTAGGAGTCTGGGTCGGGTGGGGGTAAAAATAGAGTTAGAGATGGTGGCTTGGCCTAGCAACTCCACAGCCCTGGTCCTTTTATAGATGTGATCAATGAAAGATTAGCAAAGAATCTCTTGTTGTTGGATCGCTGTACACCTGTA
Source organism: Leptodactylus fallax (assembly GCA_947044405.1). Lineage (NCBI taxonomy): Eukaryota > Metazoa > Chordata > Amphibia > Anura > Leptodactylidae > Leptodactylus > Leptodactylus fallax. Next base: position 402,446 of record CAMRHE010000316.1, on the reverse strand, counting down.
TATCTGTACTTTGGGCAATGATCAGGGGAAGTCACTTGCTCAGTTTGTCCCATGTAAAAGCCCCCAACTCACATTCTGTGGCCCTTATGCCCCATTAAGAGTCTACTTCTAGGGAACATTTCTGATAATTTGACAGGTGATATTTTAGAAGTTCTCTAATATTGTCACCAGAGATAAATTTGACAATCTTTACAAGTATTTTAGTTGGCGCTAGCATCATGACATCCAGTACGGAGGCTCAGAATGGCTTCCATAAACTTTAGAAAATGACTGCAAATATTGAGACAATCTCCGAGTTGACCTGCTCTCTCCTCATTTCTAGGATAATCCGCAGTAATCCATATTTCTGTGCAGCAATAAATTTGCTGTATATTCAGGCTGCCAGGATCTGTTTTCCTGACACGCAGTAGACAGCGCCTTGTTGAATAGGGCATTTCTCCAATTAAACCGAGAAACCTCAAAACCGCAGACAGAAAAGCACAAAAGCAATCTGATAAAAGAGCCCGCTGCTTCCTTTCCAGAGCTGTCTGTGTGAATGGCAAGTGTGTTGTGAATGCTATTGATTACCTATGATTATCTCAGGTGACAGCCCCAGCAAAGTGTATTATCTGTCTGTGGGGGATGTCTAACGTCATAAACATGGAGTAAAGAGATGAGCAAGCATATAGATATTACCGATCCATAATTTGTGGTCATACGCCGATGTGACTAGGATACGGGATGGAGTAGCCAGGAGCTTTATTCAGCAGTATAAACCTGGAATGACCTCAAAAACCATAGAGAGCCTGTAATTCTGAGGCTCATTTATATAGGAGGGACTTCTCTGGCTGGATGGATGGACTGCGAAGGGTCTTTTTCTTTTAAAAAAATAAATAAAGAAAGAAAATAATCTATATTTATCATGCATTTATAGAATTGCTCACAGTGGATTAAACCATATTATATTGAATTTTGTTATTCTAAGATCCTCTTGAAGATCCATGTTGTGTGTGTGTATAAAGAGTGTGTGAAATTTCAGTTTCTTGTATAACACAATGTCTGAAGAAGAGAGCTAGTACTCTCGAAAGCTCACTATCAAATATACTCAGCCTCTAAAAGGTATTGCCTGATTTCTTCATACTTCCAATGGATAAAACCAAAAAGATGCCCCCAAAATATCTCACAACGTTGTTTTGGCCTCCTCTTCAAATGTGTGACCGATCAGGTGCATCCTCCATTGGTTATATCCGTCACTGCCCCCAGCATTGCTTAACTCCAAGTCCCATAATTCCTAGTGCCTGCCCAAACAGAACCTTGTCTGTCCCACTCGCTCCACCTGCTCTATCACTCCCGCAGTACCCCCATGAGCCTACGACACCGTTCTCAGCTGTAGCTTCAACCCGAGAGCCAGGTAAGTAAAGAAACTGAGATGAAGATGGGCTGTGACAGGGCCGCAGGCCAATATAGGTAATGAAAACCAGCAACACTGTTAGATAGGTCAGGCCCACATGAAAGTAGTTTCTTGTTCCCCATGAAAATTTGTGCCTCTATTGCCAAATGAGCAGTCTGGAGTATCGAGGGAAGTTCCATTGTTCCAAACTGAATAGCCCCACACTGCACAGGAACGCCCTTCTTCCTCTTTCCCTTCATTGAGTGAGAGGGCCAGGGAAGTAAACAGGAATCTCACCTGGCCCTGTATTCCTGCATTCGCGCCAACATATTAAAGCAGTGTGGGGCGTAGCAGTTTGGAGCAATGGAGCCACACTCTGTGCTCCAGACAGCGATTTGCATATTGTGAAATAAATGAATATCTTGACAATGGAGCCATGAATTGTCATGGAGGCAAAGGCGTTACATTCAGGTGAGACCGAGCAGTCTGTGTTGCGGCTTCACCCTGGTGACAGACTCCCTTTAAGCATACAGATGTATAGTATAGGGAACTTTTAGAATTCAGGTCTGATGGGTTTATAAAGGCTGTAATCAAAATGGAAAATGCAAGGTCAGGTGCAAAGTGAAGTGCCCAAGAATATTGCGGTGTAAGGCGCAATATTACACAGTTTTAAACCTACTAAACAGGTGTCTTACAAGCTTAGTGCCTCACTAAGTTAAGGTCCAGCATAATAACCCATCCCCTATTATGGAAATCACGTATTTATTATTGCCTATTGGACGGTAACGTTTTGCTATGTAAGTTGCGTCTTTCAGACAGTGGTAATTTGGAGTCAGTCTAGGAATTGTTTTTCACTGCCTTGAATACTCCTGTTTTTGAGACCGTTACCGTGAAGTCCTTGGTAGAGTTATTTCACCCCTACGTGTTCCTTATGTGAATTCTCTGCATGTGATCGTGTTGCCGGCAGCAAGCGTCGCTTCGTACTGATCAGTAACAGTGTCTGTGGGTTTTTTCTATATTTTTTTTTTCTTTTTTTTCTGTGTACTGCCCTTGCCACTGAGAATTAAGTGCAGAAGCATAAATTCAGTCTCCATGTGGGAGATGCATTTGACCCCATAATGCTTTCCTTAGTCCTAATAAGCTTCTGTGCTCCTGTGTGCTATTACCTATCCATTCTTTCTGGGACACTGTGTATTTCATTCTCTCTGATGACAGTTCGATTCCTGCAGAAGTAATAATCTCTTCTAGACCCTCTATCTTATCCTTCGCCTACAGAGCCAATATCTGTCAACTTGAAAAATGAATTATTGCCTAAATATTAGCCTGCTGTTTACAGTTACTGTGCAGGCTCCCATCCAGCGCGCAGGTGGAGGGCTGCCAGTGTCACACCCGCCTAGCCGTTGGTACGTGTCTCTTTTTTGTAACAATAAGGTATATATTTTTCTCCTTTTTTTATGATTAGCACACATTGTTTTAACAACCTGCTGATGTACCCTAGCATAATTTCTAGTTTCTGGATTTATCCTTTTCTGGCATTCTCCTACATTTATTTTCTGCAGTTTTTTTTTTTTTTTTTTTTTGTTTTTTTTATTAATAAAAACGGAGGGTCACAGCATATCAACCCAGCCCTGCACATAGATAGGTTAGGGTCTCCTGAGTTTTCCCCTCATAAATTGGTGCCTTTGTTGCCAAGATATCGCCAGTTTTGTCAATATCCAAACGAATATTTTGGTACAACGTTGCTGTTGCTCTGAGGAGGTACGTGATGTCACCCTCCTTGCTTCATAGAGCTCATTTACATATTAAAAAAAAAAAAAACTGAGATGTTTCAGCAACAGAAGTACCAATTTACAAGGGGAAAGCACTGTTTGATTCATGTGACCCTAACATATCTATCGGCGTGGCTGGGTTAATATGCTCGGTTCTGGTTGCAGTCCCTTTTTAAAACTATTTTTGTAATTTTTTGCTTTTTTTTTTTTTTTTTTTGTGGGAGAAAGTTTTTGCCTCGTCAAGAAATGGACCAGAAAAAACTTGTCCCCTTTTATAATGTCTGTTAACATTTTCTAAACCCTGGAGGGAGTACTGCGTTTTTTTCACTGCGTCTTGCAATGTGGGCCTTAGCTGGGAAAGTAAGATGGGACTATAGTGTAAGCTGCCAGAGGGGGGAGGAGATTGATTGATTGATTCAACTCCGAGGTTACCCTCAGAGGCACGGTTTAGCTGTAGCACCAAGATGGACACATCAAAAATGTGAAGCAAAAATATAATGACAGATTTATACTTGGAACCCTGTAGATTACTTTAGGGGCTTTATTCACCCCTCATTGCTCCTCCATTGCAGTGCAGTGACTCCTGTTCTCCTCCCGTTCTGTTACAGACACTACTGGATGATGTTACTGACTCCAGTTTTCTATCAATTACGGTCCATAGTGATTGGCAGAAAGTTGGAGTTATTGATGTCATCCTGCAGCACCGGCGAGGAGAATGGGAGTTGCTGCTCTGCAACAGAGGTACAAGCAGGGTTGAGTATAGCCACATTTGTTTTATTATGACTACCGTTGAGACCAGGAAAGTGTTTTTAGTTTGTGTGGATCATCTCTTTATGCTTCTCAATATTGGGGAAATTCATCAACTCATCTATGCCAGTTTTCTGCGTAATGTGGCACATCTTTAGCGGCAAGGCCCTTTCTGTTGTGTCCATAGAGCTCCTGACCGGTGTAGATTCCCATTTCGGCACACGGGCATGCACCTGAGTTAAGAGTCTGGAGCTTCTTGATAAATCTGGCACCCCTTGCCCTTATCATGGTCTTTATAAAGACTAGCGTACATTGACACGTTCTTATCTTTACAGTGTATCTAGCTGCTTTTGCAATGTGTTTTTATAGGCTACAGAATATTTTAATAATGTATAATCTATTTGTACTGTTTTTGCAGTTTTTGTCAGTTTTGCAAGCCGCATTAGTTTTAATGATGAGCACGGCATTAGTCAAGGGAACACATTTGTTTTGTTGACTCCTCAGGTTGAATTTTTTTTTTTTTTTCCCGTCAAGCTGTTTTTTTTTTTTTTTTATTTTGTTAGAAAAGATGAGTGACAGGCAAAATGATATTGAAGTGGGTGGTTGTATTGCATCTTATTGCTATATCGCTTGGATTATTTGTCAAATCTAAGAAAGCTGGGTACCAACCCTTGTGAGACTAATATTTGTTGTCATTCAGAACCAATTATAACTAAGAAATAAATATGTTTTTTAGTAGCTCAAAAATTTGGCTTTCCATCTGTTTTTTACTAGACGTTGTGCGCTTTACACTTTAGTGTTGGAGTAAACATGGTATTAATCGGTTTTGTTCAGTATTCCGCTCATCAGACGTCTGTACGAGAAGCCGGCCATGTCCATATGGAAGCGGAGCTTTGACTGGTTTCATTTGACATTTTGGTTCGTAAATACACTGGAAAATATTGGCCCATATGACCATATGTTCCTGGAGGATGTTGGCCATTATTTGTCCTTTGAGGAAGAATGACACTTGTGACATTTCATAGCTACGACCTTGGGTTTTTTATTGAACTGTATTAGTTTTGCTCCCATGACCTTTGTACACAATATTTTGTCGAAAGCGCATTTGGCTCTTTATTTTGTAGCTGTTACTGGAAAACCTGTGAAACCAGATGACATTAAGTGTTTCTGTTCAGCCCAGTGACGTGCCAGACCTGCAGAATTTCCATGGCCGCTTATCTTGCTTGCCTGCCATAAAATGTACCCTAGTAAATGTGTGCTAAGCAACTGGCTGCAAATAATGCTTTTCACAGGATTTTCTAAAAAGCTCAGAAAGATACTTTGGCTATTAGATAATTAAAAGAAGAAATAGAGCAGATTTGTTATACCGTGCATTAGAGCTTAGTGAATGGTGCGAGTGCCAATAAGAATGTGCAGATATGAAGTGCGAAGATGATGGGTTAGTGGACGGCGTTGTTAATAGAGATGTCATAAGGCCATGTTCACACATGGTGTATTTGATGTGAATCTGCAAATTACAGTATAGTACAATGGTGGTTTTTTAAAACACTATTCACATGTAGCAGAAAAAAACCCTAAGCAGTAGTTCTACAGATACAGTTTGTTTTACGAGGTGCACACTTATTCTGGATTTACTGCACATTTCGCCCTACAACATTCTGCACATGGGGGAATATGGTCCGGAAAATCCAATCCATAGATCAGTCGGATTTCTCAGCTTGAGCCCAGGCTGGAGACCAAAACTCCTAGTGATCTACAGTGTTAGGAGTTTTTACCTTCCCGTGGCACTACTGCCCAGGGTTGCAGAATCAGAATTGGGGCCAATTTTGTCGGACTGTAGAAAACATCCAGTAACCCCATCGATCAGTTGTTTTCAGCAACTTATACACAGTGAGTGGAGCAGGAAACAGACAGCACTGTTCCCTGTGTAGTGGTCAGACCAGGTACTGCAGATCAACTCCTATTGTCTTGAATAGGAGCTAAGCTGCTATGACTCTGTTCAGCCACTACACTGAGAACGGAGCTGTCTGCTTCCTGCTCCATTCTCCTTCAACTGCTGTCATGTTGGATGCCCACCGATCTAACATTGATGACCTATCCTTAGGATAAGTCATCAGTATTTTTAGCACAGAAAACCTCTTTCAGTGAACATGGCCATATACATTAGATGAATATAAGCAGAACCTACCAGTTTTATCAGTACAGGTTGATTTTGTAACGTGTTATTGGGGCCTCCCAAATCCTCGACAACAGATGTGACTATCAATTTTATACATGACTATAGAAGCCAAGTTGTGTATGTATACATCTATTTCTAAGCACTTGAAATAAATATATAAAATATAATAATAAAATATAAATAAATATATTAATAATGTGTTTCTGGTTTTTCCTTCCTATCAGATATGCCACTGCATGTACGACGTAGTAGCGACCCAGCTCTGGTTGGGATAACCACTTCTGTTAGCGACTCTAACTTCACTTCTGAAGAGCCATCACGTAGAAATCCAACTAGATGGTCTACAACCGCAGGGTTCACGAAGAAAAACCCTCCTACGGGCCAGAACTCCAATGACAGAAAGGTATGGATTGCATGGATTTTGTGCAGCACGTTGAACACGTTCCTTCTGCTCTCTCAATGTAATTGTTTCTTCATGTCGATACTGTTATACAGCATCCTCCGCTGGGCTTCAGCCCTCAGGCAGCCATTCTCCCTATGCAAAGTACAACTGTTATGTCTGGTGCTCTCACGTCCCCGCCGAGAGGGTCAGAGACACGTGAACATGTTTTGAAACAATTAGCTTGCTCCAAGTTCACCTTCTCCCATCTGTAATCCCATATGCTGCGGGGATACTTTGGATTCAGAACTTTTCTTTGATCAGCTTATAAATAGTTCCGTATCTTACAATTAAAGCTGCTTGTGAGTATTTACAAAGAGACTTTTACAGTGTAAAAATGACATAGTGAGGATCAGCCGCGGGGAGGTGATTTGGCAATGGCAGTTTTACGTTTAATGTTCATTGTCTTCTATCTGGATTTCATTAAGACTATGTTGTACATTTTATCTTTGCTTTTTTATATTGGCTTATTTTTAGCTAAAACAAAATGTGGAACTATTTTTTTTTTTTACCTTTTAAGTGTTTGGGTTATTGATATATTTCATTGATATCAATGACAAAATAGATGCATACATAGGGGGAAAAATAATATATATTATATATTTTTAATATCTCTCTCTATAAAATTATATATATCTATACACATACAGTCACATACTTACATATATACAGGAGATCCATGAAAAACAAGACTGTGAATGTGTGTGGATGTGAAATAGCAGGATCCATGAATAAAAAAAAAAAAAAAAAAAATTCACATTTTGACTATAGTTGTTGCAGAAATCCAGAGTTAGATAGTGGGTTAGGTTGATCCATAGGAAGGCAAAAACCACTCTAGTGGCACAGACTCAATGGGCTGCCATCCATCAGACGCATCAGTTTAAGTGATCTCAGCTGATACACAGAGAATGTAGCAGGAAACAGCTCCTTTCTGTGTGTAGTGGCTAAACTGAGTCACTACAGTTTGGCTCCCGTTCATGTGAACTGAGTTGTCGTCTTCCAGCTCCTTCTTCAGTATCAGCTGCCGAAAGAGCTGATCGATGAGGGTGCCTGTTGTCAGACACTCACTGATTCCTCTTTAAGTGGAAAAAAATTCCTTCCTGGCTTCTGCTGACTGTCAGGTGGGTGGTCCTGGGCTAGAGCAGAAAGATAGGGACCACCTACCTGACAACAGAGCACATAATTAACAGCATTGATTGCTCTGGAACAGTGAGAGCTAGAGAAAAAATTCCAGCTGTGCCAGAACCAGCAGTGGTTCAGCATCTACTGACGGTTGCAGACAGTTGCTTTATACAATGTATAATTATTCAATGGTTGTACAAAGTTGAGTCAGATGATCAATGAAGGGGAACGCCTGACCATTTGGAGTACCAGAAGTCGGAGCCCCACCAATCTGATATTCATGGCCTTTCATATGGTCATTGGTATTTACATCCCAGAAAAAATACAACTTTTATATGAGATGTCGACATCAATCAGATATTCTATATAATATCTCCCTATAGTTGTAATGTAAAATACGGCATATAATGCTTATAGTGTATTAATTTTATAATGGCCTTTATTAGTAGTGTGTGGTGATCTGCGATACAAAGTAATTGTGACATACCCCTTATGAACTCATCCTATAAGTGTTTTCACTTAGAACCACCCAGTAACCTCGCTCCATGTGAATTCCTTGTGAAGATTTGTAGGTTTTGCCTATGTTCAGACTGAATTAATAGACATGTCTATGCTGAGCTGACGTGGTGAATCTCCCGCTTGCACTCTGTTCCTCTTCTAAGTGACAACTCTGCTCCCGGATCACACAGACCTTCAGCAAGCTTTGTAGGGAATGGAGAGATGTGACAGTCTGTAAATTTAGACAATAAGCTGAAAACCAGTGAACGCTCACAGCAAGGAGTACGCTTCATCCATATAAATCACTACAGCCCTGGAACCTAGTGTGATTGACGAGTTGAGCCTCCAACCATTGTCTTTCACCCATCATTTACTTTAACATGGAAAATGATAACTATATGGTATAACCGATAAACCATTGAAGAAGCAGCTATGTATCCTGTAGCAAAAAACAGATATGACAGTACAATACAGTATATAATATATTATATATAATATATTATATATAATATATACAGTTTAATGGCAGATATTAGGGAAGAAGGTCCGCTAGATGGATTTCAGCAGGCCAACCCTTTAGATCTGAAAGTAGATAAGCTGCCACCAGTGGTATCTCATTGTGGCTTTCTCCCTTCTTCCCATGCAGAACATATGGACAATGTGATGGCTCACTGGTTAGCAATGTTGCCTTGCAGTGCTGGGGTCCTGGGTTTGATATAACCAAGTACAACATCTACATGGAGTCTATAAGTCCTCCTTGTGTTTGTGTGGGTTTCCTCCCAAACATCAAAGACTTATCGATACTGTCCCTACTTGGGAAAGTAAAGTGCTGCGTAATGAGTGGATATGTCTTGTGGGCAACTCTGTTGATCCAAAAGATGACCAGAATAAACCACCTTTTGAAGTGTTTGATTTTTTATTTTTTTTTTTGGCTTGGCAAGAACATTGTAGCAAATCTACTTACACTAGGCACATTGAGTGTGTGATACGTGACTCCGTTTTTTGTAGCTTTTCTATTTTTTTTGATCAGTTTCAAAAGTTGTAGTGGTCTTCCATTAGACATAGTTAGCTGGTCATATGAAGAAATTCCATAATAGAGGAGTCGGTCCCACACTTGTCAAGAAGAGGGCTACTAGCAAAAAGTGTCTGTTGCTCCTGGTGCCCCAGGCCATCCATGTATGTTATTATTTATTTATTATTATTGTTTATTTCTATAGCACCATTAATTCCATGGTGCTGTACATTATATTAATTCCATGGTGCTGTACATTATTATATTAATTGCATGGTGCTGTACAGTATTATATTAATTCCATGGTGCTGTACAGTATTATATTAATTCCATGGTGCTGTACAGTATTATATTAATTCCATGGTTCTGTACAGTATTATATTAATCCCATGGTGCTGTACATTATTATATTAATTCCATGGTGCTGTACATTATTATATTAATCCCATGGTGCTGTACATTATTATATTAATTCCATGGTGCTGTACATTATTATATTAATTCCATGGTGCTGTACATTATTATATTAATTCCATGGTGCTGTACATTATTATATTAATTGCATGGTGCTGTACAGTATTATATTAATTCCATGGTGCTGTACATTATTATATTAATTCCATGGTGCTGTACATTATTATATTAATTCCATGGTGCTGTACATTATTATATTAATTCCATGGTGCTGGACATTATTATATTAATTCCATGGTGCTGGACATTATTATATTAATTCCATGGTGCTGTACAATATTATATTAATTCCATGGTGCTGTACAGTATTATATTAATTCAATGGTGCTGTACAGTATTATATTAATTCCATGGTGCTGTACATTATTATATTAATCCCATGGTGCTGTACATTATTATATTAATTCCATGGTACCGTACATTATTATATTAATTCCATGGTGCTGTACATTATTATATTAATTCCATGGTACCGTACATTATTATATTAATTCCATGGTGCTGTACATTATTATAGTAATTCCATGGTGCTGTACATTATTATATTAATTCCATGGTGCTGGACATTATTATATTAATTCCATGGTGCTGGACATTATTATATTAATTCCATGGTGCTGTACAATATTATATTAATTCCATGGTGCTGTACAGTATTATATTAATTCAATGGTGCTGTACAGTATTATATTAATTCCATGGTGCTGTACATTATTATATTAATTCCATGGTGCTGTACATTATTATATTAATTCCATGGTGCTGTACATTATTATATTAATTCCATGGTGCTGTACATTATTATATTAATTCCATGGTGCTGTACAGTATTATATTAATTCCATGGTTCTGTACAGTATTATATTCCATGGTGCTGTACATTATTATATTAATTGCATGGTGCTCTACAGTATTATATTAATTCCATGGTGCTGTACAGTATTATATTAATTCCATGGTTCTGTACAGTATTATATTCCATGGTGCTGTACATTATTATATTATATTCCATGGTGCTGTACATTTGAGGGTTTACATACGGTACACAAAATGTACAAAACAAATATAATGCTAACAGTGATCACTGGCACAGCGGGATAGAGAGCTCTGCCCACAAGGGCTTACAATCTGAGGGAAGAGGGATAGAGACAGAAGGTGAGGGTAGATGTAGAAGATTGGGGCCTTCCTGAACAGGTGAGTCTTCAGGACCAGGTTATGTTGTGTCCTTCCTTACCGTAACGCTTGAATGGCACAAGATGACTAGCTTTGGAAAACAAAACCTGTTTGTTTTTTGTTTTTTTTTCTTTTCTTTGGGCATTGTTTTGCTTGTATTATATACGTGCTAATGTACCAGATTTGGAGACCTTGGTTGTCCTTCACGAAATTCATAGGAAGTTAAGGTGACCATGTATGACATGGATGGCCTTCATCCAATATAATGGCTTGGTGGCCTATAATAATTATAATCTGGAATTTTTATTTATTTATATATAAAATTATAGTAATAATTAAAATATATTTTTATATTTTAACTTGCAAAGGTAGCGTGCAGATGCAATAGTTTATCACATACTATTTTCCTGTATCCGGGCTTGTGCGCTGTGTACACTCTACTCGCCTTATGTTGTAAGATGTGACAGATGATAGCTGTCTCTTTCCTTGCACTATTTGTACATGTAAATCACTTGAATCCATTTATACCTTTGCTGGATATAATATGATAAATTATATACTAGGACACCTCTTAGTTGAGTCTGGATGTTGCTGTAGGATTAGATACAGCTGATGAATTATGGTATATTGTAGTTTTTAGATATTTTTCCTTGCTGTATATTTTTTGCTAATGAATAGTGATCTGTTTTTGGATAATGGCATGTGGTATACGAATTATTAAGTAGTGGAAATACCTTAGATACCTATGTTGTAGCATAATATACACTGTATATACAGTGTCTATATAAGATCCCCTTCAATAATGTATTTTTCTTTCTTTCAAAACAGAAAGATGAGAACTACAGGAGTCTGCCCAGGGATACCAGTAACTGGTCTAAACAGTTTGAAAGAGATAAGGCTCGCTCTTCCTTGAGTGCCAGTCACCCCCTGGTGGACAAGTGGCTAGAGAGGCAGGAGCAGGTAAAACATTGCCATTTATATTTGATTATAACGTAAAAACTAATGGTCCTGTTGGGCTCAAAATCAGACCTATTCCTCTGTAATTCTATACTATATAATGGGGAATGTTACATTCCAGGATGTTACCATGAAATCTATGATGGAACACATAACCAAGTCATTAAATTATAATGATTTTGTTTGATTTTTTATTTTTTTTTTTTTCATTTTAGGTTTTTTTTTTTGTTTTGTTTTTTTGAAATTTTTGACTGTTATAAAAAAAAAAAAAGGAAGATAAATTTTTTTTCCCCCTTATTGTCATCGTCCCAAGATGCCATTGTCTTAATCTGACGTTCTATTTTTTCAGGTTTTTTTTTTTTTTTTTTTTTTTTTCTTAATACCCTTGACTAAAACCCCATTGACAGGCCTTTCAGTTTTTAAGGGCAAAATAGCAAGCAAGCAAGTCTCTGGTTCACAATTAAAATAATATAATTACTGCTCTCCTTTTTCAGTCTTTTTGGTGCTGTTCCCTCAATTCCTAATCCCCTCTTTTTAGTGTTTTTTTTTGTTTGTTTTTTTTAAACTGCCCCCAGATTCTCAGACTACTGTCTCTGTACTTTTGTAGTATGACCCTCCCTCCTGCTTTTAGTTTGTCATTCCAAGAGCAGAGGGAGCGCCTGAGTAACCAGAGTGCCTGCTTTCAGCTGGTCCATCCTTGAGTTGGGGGTGACTGGTGTCAGACTACTAAAGCATAGTATGCATAAAGTAGTCTGAAAAAAACGGGTGAACATTTTAGAGAAATAAAGAAGGAACTAAGACTAGAACGATTAAAAAAAAGTGTACGAGATACTTTATATATACATTTAATGCATATATTGTGCAGTTTTTATTGTGAACGTAACATTGGCAGAGATTATTAGTAGGTTTACGTCAAGGGCCAGATGCCAATATATTACATATATAGCACTTCTTAGACTATTTTTAATTTTAATTTTTTCCATTATTATTTTATTTTTTAAATCTCAGTGATTTATATCTCCTGCCTTCGCTAAACAACCCCAGATGATGGCTGTCTGAATTTGCCTTCTTGTATAGTCCTTAAAGATATCATGGTATAATCCTAGGCTGGAAGTATACTATTTTTTTGATTAACAATGTGTTTGACTGCTCCTCCTCCACCAGAGATGAGATCGTAATTCACCCATATGCAATGAAATTATTCTATATACCAGTCTACCCTCCTTATTTCATTTCTACCCAGACTGATACAAAAATTTGATTTCCAGAAATCAGATTGCAGAAAATCACTCGCAGCAGTGAGCTAAATTAAAACAATACAGACCTATGTAAGTTAATCTCTGCAAATTATTAAACAGGGAAAAAGGAAAAATTCAGATTTTATTTTAGCTTTCTTGCTTTCAGCTAGGGCCGAGCTCTGTGGATCTACTTTGCAGGGTAGATAGGAAAATTAAAAGCATTATAGCCATTAAATCAAATTAGTAATCCAAATGTAACTCGATTTTCAATATCCGTAAGGTCAGAGCCAGTGGGAGGCTTGTGTTGACTTTTCAAGAATATTAGTAAGCTGACTGCATTCATTCATATTCTTTTGTCTGTAACTTTGCACCTTTGTTTCTATTACTTTATTATTGTACTCTAAGTTTTTCCTGTTCTTTTACAAGGGAACGGCGGCCTTACTATTTCTTGGTAGTCTAGTCTACAACACAATGTCACACAGGTTTTTACAGAGCGGCAACTTTTTTTGTGTATTCTTGCTGTGATACATCAATGACCATTGTATGTGTTATATAGTGTGTGTGTATGTATATTAGATTGGCTTTATTATTATTATAGGCTATATTCACACAACCTTGACTGTTTTTCACAGTATCCCTTTTCTCTAAAACCAATTGACTTTCAATGGGCGAGCCATGAATAAGTAGTATGTACTCTACTATTTCATGGGGAATGGACAGCGATTGGCTGTGAATTCCTGTTGTGTCAGTGGAGACCAAAATGTACATGGTTTTTGGTGATGGATTTAGGAAAGAAAGGATTAAAGGTACCCCTCCAACTGCCATAGCTGTTGGACGAACACTTGTTCAACCAACACCCCATACTCATTTACTCACGACATTTGTTCTCTATATGGAGTTGGGGGCAGTAAAACATCACCATACTCCTCTAGTGGTAGCTTATCTTACCCTGAGAACAAAAGGATTGGGCGTTGAAATTCTACATGGCAAATTCTTATTTCCAATGACCTCATTATTATTTATTATGCTCTACTTGTATAGCGCCATCATATTCCACAGCGCTTGGAAGTAGTCAAGAGGCCTTGTCCAATAAGGTAGCCTTTGATGCATAGGCTGACTTTGATTTGTATTGGGGCCTTATGCTTTATAATGCAAACGATAAATTTGCATTGTGCCTTATAAGGTGGAGTATGGTGGAAGTTATCCATTAGTCTTGATCTAATGGTTTTATCGGGTTTGTCAAATTGTAATTGAGATTACATTTAGTTTTGTTACTCTTCCAAGTATCGTGTTTTATCTGGAACCATTATAAATAGAAATAAGAAATGACATATATACAATGTCATGTTCTTAATGGGGGTTCTCACTAACAGCACTTATCCCCTATAAACAGGATTGGGGATGAGCATCTGATCACTAGGGGTCTGACCACTGGGGACCTTTTTCGATCAGAAGAACAGGGTGCCCATAAGTGCGTTGTGTGACGTGGTGATGTGCATGTATGGCCACCTCTCCATTACTTATAGGACTGATGGAGAAAGCAGAGTACAGTAGTATGTTCGTCATATCAAAGTTAATGGAGTAGTGGTTATGCATGCCTACTCTGTTCACTCAGGGACTTAGGGGATTCAGGTTCTCATGATCGGTAAGGGTCTCCCCAATTATTGCACCGATAGTCAGACACTTATCCTTTGGTTAGGGGGTAGGTGTTATAGGGAGACCCTTTTTTATACCAGTATATACAGTAGAGCAGTGATTCCCAACAGGGGTTCCTTGGAAACCCACAAGGTGGCTGTGACACTCTGGTTGGGTAAATGACCTCATACCAGCAGAATGTTTTTGTCTTTTGGTAAAAATTGTTTGGTAGAGGTGACCCAAGGATTCTTTTTTCCAAGGGTGAAATGGTTGTGAAGCACTACTGTAGAGGCTCCTATTTTTTTTGTAATTGGTATTGCGTAGAGCGAGTCATTGGTAAAATGAATCATGGACAAATTCCAAGTGCCAGTTACTTGTTATTTGTCATGGTATCTGTAGAATATGGAGACCCTACTAGACACCATGTCGTAGAAATTCTGTTATGGGCTTTGAATGCACTCTAGTAGGTGTTGTGTCTTTTTCTGTACACCGAAGTCTCTGATAGATCCTAGTTGACATTGTCTTGTAGAACTTCAAATATTCGGCCTCTGATGGATACAAGTAAGCACCGTGTCCCCTTCTATGGGCCCAGGCCTTCTCATGGTGTTTCTTTCCACCTACCAACCATAGCTGTTCTATTTCCATGGTGGACCATGCTACCCACCACTGGAAGGCTAACCTAAATGTGTGGTGTGGAATGGTCTGTCATCCATTTTCTGTTCCCATATATGACCTTTAGTCATTTTCTGGTTTTACTATTGGAATTCTGTATGAACCTGGCTTTTGATATAAGGTTAATACTATTCCGCATTCCTCTTGTAATGTACAGTTTTGATAGTTTGTCAAGGTCTGCCATTCACATACATGAATTACTGTGATATAAAAGAGCCTGGCATTGCAGTAGTGCTGAAGTCGAGTACTTTCATAGAATTGACAGCTACCATTAAACTTTCATCCGGTAATTCTGGCGATGAATATAGATCTGTACAAATTAATATTATTTGTTTGCATGGCCTTTTTTCAGTGGCAAACTACATTTAGGCATTTTGACATGATTGAAAAATGAAGCTCTCACACTTCCAGTTTTCTACGTGAAGGTTATTTCCCTTCACAGAATTGCAGTATATAAAATATAATAAAATATGGGCCCATTTTCGCTTCCACAAAACACCTGGTAATCTGCTTTATTTATGCCACTTTAGTTTTATACAATATTGATATAGTAAATTTTCACATAAAGGTAGTATTTTCTGCCAGCTGCCTTGACAAATTTATATGTGAAATTTAAATAAAATCTCTGACATTAGATTCGTTTTTTTGCCTGCACCCGGTGGAATCTGCTAGTGTTCTGGAGGTACAATGCGGAAGTCAGAGCAAATTTAGTAGACAATTTGGCCAGTGTAGAAGCAGTGTGCATCAGCAGTAGACATGACATGGATTTTCTTGGGTTGACCCTCACTTTACATTATGTACGTTAGATTTTGCCACTTGGTAGACTTGTCAAGGTGTCTTGGAGCTTCCAATAGATGTGGTAGATTCTCATCTCCAGTGGTCTATTTAGTATAAATCAAAAGCTCCTTTGGAACATCTTATAGTCTGCTGTAGTACAATATCACCAAACCTTATTGCATTGTATTATGTTAAACATTTTAAGATCTAGTAAGTATTTGGTGAGACTTGATGCCTTTAGTTAAAGGGAACCTGACTTTTATTGATAGTATTTTATGCTGCATTGAGTTCCTGAACTACCGCAGGCCTACTGTCCTATACTCATAACATCAGATAAAGTGGTTTTCTCATCTCAGGATTTCACCTGTCCTCCTGTCTCCTCTCCCCTCCACTTCCTGGTTTTCAGCTCATTCTTGCACGGAACTCTCCTTGTTGTAAACAGCACTGCATTTATATACACAGATAATTGAATCTCTGATCAAGAATCTTATCTAGCCCTTAGCAGGGCGTAGAAACTGAAAGCAGTATAGAGAGAGAGAGAGAGAGAGGAAAAGAAGCGAATAAATCTGATCTGGAGTAGTGATTGAGTCGTCATTCTGACCTGAGAGCAGGTCTGTAACCTAGGCAACTGGCTGTAAACAGTGAGTAGAGAGATTTAACTGTGTCTGACAAACGGAGCAAGATAGATAAAGCAATATGTTGGGTAAAACATTTCAGAAAACTTAAGTTACAAATCTGAAGACAGTGGGTGGAATCTTCGAGTGAAAATATAGCGTATCTTGAATGCATGGCTGTTATTTGCACCAAACATACACAACTTTGCTCTTTCTGCACCTTGGTAGCCACTTTCTCATATGGTGAGCGAAGCAGAGCAGGGATCAAGTTGGATCAAGACTGGATTAAGATGCTTAATGATGGTCTTCATAAATCCCCCCCCCCCACATTTTTCTGGGACTGAACATGGTTGTTTGCATTGGCCCTTAATTAGGACCTTTCACCACCTCCACCAACTTGAGCTCTTTTCATCTTTTAATTGTTGTCCTGCTGATTCTGGCACAGTTCGGAATTTTTCTGTGCCCCCCACAATTCCTGAGCAATCCGTGTAGTTCATTTGGGCTGTCCTATAGTGTAGTTATCCTATCAAATGTTAAGGGGGTGGTGTGAAGTAGGAGTCGGCAAGGGGGCGTGGCTCAGAGCTCCAATTAGAGGACGCAACAGTATTGGTGCTCACAGTCACTCCCCCTTATCTGTTCCCAATTGACACTGCCCACTTCACATTAAAGAGTTTAGTTAGCATATCCATCACCAAAACTAACTGCACTGATTGCTCGGGAACAGTGGGGGCTAGAGAAAAAATTCCAACTGTGCTGGAATCAGTGGAACAGCGACGATGAAGCTGCTGATGAATTTTTTACCGTTTCATTGTAGTCAGTCCTCTGTAAGATAAACACAGCATTTACGTACAGTGCACTAATGTGCTATAACTGTAGCTTTGAGGACGTGTAGGACAGCCAACATAAAATAACTAAAATTTAGTTCTGTCTTTCCAAAAAATATTGCACTTTGCTATGCAGAGAGGTATAATACAAGAAAGCTGTGATTGTATCCTCAGTCATTGACTGTCCCGATGCTCGCATTCACTTTCACAGTAATTGCTCTAATTAAAGATAGCAAAGAACCCAAACAAGATGAAAGACTTTACGGTAATTATAAAGCCATATATACCAATTCTAGGAAACATGCCGTCTTACTCTGGGACTTTCTGAGTGGAGACAAGATGGCCACTATTAGACCATTCTTCCCGGACCTAAAGACGAAGCTTTTCCTTGTCTCATTTGCCTAAGGAAGAAAACAAAGTTTGTGCTGATTCTTCCCAGTATAACATGCCTCATTTTCCTATTCCATCTCTAAGGAGACTGGCAGCCCACATAGCACTGTGTCTGTCGTACCATTTTTCTTTTCACAAGAGTGCTCTAGGACTTCTGTTCTTCAAGATCATTAATAACTGATAGACTGGCCCAAACCCACAATCTGGGCTGACAGTCTTTGTGTATCCTAAAGCAGCAATATTTTAAACTCATCGCATCTGTTGGTTCTGAATGAATGGGAGGGTTTTTTTTTTCTTTTGCCAGCTTTAACCATCTGCTTCTGTGCTGTGGAACTGCAGTTATATCAGTTTGGTTTGCCTTGCTTTTTTAATTTATTTTTTTATTATTTATTTATTTTTTGCATTAGCTTCAGTTTATTTTCTTCCTCATCATGGTGACTGCTTTAGAATTTTAGATTGTGCTGCAGAAACTCATTCACATGTCCTTCTCTTAACATTGAATTGGACCTTTCTTCAATGCTTACCCATGAACACCTTATTCGTATTATGGCCAAATGTACATGTCTCTTATAGACAGTGCCTATTGCAGGGGAATGGGCTTTTTGTAGGGAATCCTCTTGTTGTGAAGTGGTCTCTTATAGCAAGTGCTAATAGCTTCCAGAAAGAGCGTGGTACCAGAATCCATAAACAGAAGTGCAGTCGTACACATCTAAGGTCAGGGCTGGCAGAGACCGTGTTCAGTAATTCAAAAGTGTGGTCAAACAGAGCGAAGGTCAGGTCTGGCTGAGTCTGTGATCAGTACGCAGAAATGTGGTCATATACAGTCATATGAAAAAGTTTGGGCACCCCTATTAATCTTAATCATTTTTAGTTCTAAATATTTGGGTGTTTACAACAGCCATTTCAATTTGATATATCTAATAACTGATGGACACAGTAATATTTCAGGATTGAAATGAGGTTTATTGTACTAACAGAAAATGTGCAATATGCATTAAGCCAAAATTTGACCGCTGCAAAAATTTGGGCACCCTTATCATTTTATTGATTTGAATACTCCTAACTACTTTTTACTGACTTACTGAAGCACAAAATTGGTTTTGTAACCTCACTGAGCTTTGAACTTCATAGCCAGGTGTATCCAATCATGAGAAAAGGTATTTAAGGTGGCCAATTGCAAGTTGTTCTCCTATTTGAATCTCCTCTGAAGAGTGGCATCATGGGCTCCTCAAAACAACTCTCAAATGATCTGAAAACAAAGATTGTTCAACATAGTTGTTCAGGGGAAGGATACAAAAAGTTGTCTCAGAGATTTAACCTGTCAGTTTCCACTGTGAGGAACATAGTAAGGAAATGGAAGACCACAGGGACAGTTCTTGTTAAGCCCAGAAGTGGCAGGCCAAGAAAAATATCAGAAAGGCAGAGAAGAAGAATGGTGAGAACAGTCAAGGACAATCCACAGACCACCTCCAAAGAGCTGCAGCATCATCTTGCTGCAGATGGTGTCACTGTGCATCGGTCAACAATACAGCACACTTTGCACAAGGAGAAGCTGTATGGGAGAGTGATGCAAAAGAAGCCGTTTCTGAAAGCACGCCACAAACAGAGTCGCCTGAGGTATGCAAAAGCACATTTGGACAAGCCAGCTTCATTTTGGAAGAAGGTCCTGTGGACTGATGAAACAAAGATTGAGTTGTTTGGTCATACAAAAAGGCGTTATGCATGGCGTCAAAAAAACACAGCATTCAAAGAAAAACACTTGCTACCCACTGTAAAATTTAGTGGAGGTTCCATCATGCTTTGGGGCTGTGTGGCCAATGCCGGCACCGGGAATCTTGTTAAAGTTGAGGGTCGCATGGATTCAACTCAGTATCAGCAGATTCTTGAGAATAATGTACAAGAATCAGTGACGAATTTGAAGTTACGCCGGGGATGGATATTTCAGCAAGACAATGATCCAAAACACAGCTCCAAATCTACTCAGGCATTCATGCAGAGGAACAATTACAATGTTCTGGAATGGCCATCCCAGTCCCCAGACCTGAATATCATTGAACATCTGTGGGATAATTTGAAGCGGGCTGTCCATGCTCGGCGACCATCAAACTTAACTGAACTGGAATTGTTTTGTAAAGAGGAATGGTCAAAAATACCTTCATCCAGGATCCAGGAACTGATTAAAAGCTACAGGAAGTGACTAGAGGCTGTTATTTTTGCAAAAGGAGGATCTACTAAATATTAATGTCACTTTTCTGTTGAGGTGCCCATACTTTTGCACCGGTCAAATTTTGATTTAATGCATATTGCACATTTTCTGTTAGTACAATAAACCTCATTTCAATCCTGAAATATTACCGTGTCCATCAGTTATTAGATATATCAAATTGAAATGGCTGTTGCAAACACCCAAATATTTAGAACTAAAAATGATTAAGATTAATAGGGGTGCCCAAACTTTTTCATATGACTGTACATCTAAGGTCAGGGCTGGCAGAGACCATGTTCAGTAATTCAAAAGTGTGGTCAAACGGAGCGAAGGTCAGGTCTGGCTGAGTCTGTGATCAGTACACAGAAATGTGGTCATACAGATCTAAGGTTAGGGCTAGCAGACACCGTAAATAGAAGTGTGGTCATACAGGTCTTAGGTCAGGGCTGGCAGAGTCTGTGATCAATAAAAAAAAAACACAAATCTAAGGTTAGGGCAGGCAAAGTCCGTGCATGATGATAAACAACAATTTTCCCCTGCTCCTTTTTTTCTTTTTCTTTTTTTTTTCTTTTTTTGAACACTGACATGTTATGGCACTCCTAAGATTTTACAGTGATTCCTGTACAGCATTTTGTGCATCTGACTGTTTTAGGAGTATTTTAGTAAACACTTAAATTCATCATAAAATAAAAAAATACTGATCCATATATACTTGGAACTCTGCTGTTCCTCCGTTATTAATCCTAGAGATTTATCAATGTTTTGACTGCTGGATTTTACCATTTGGGAATGTTTCAGAAACCAGTCTGATATTGTCCACTCAGTGCTGGCTGTGTAAGGATACACCCCTGTGACAAGGGAAATGGTTGTCAAGTTTCTAGGAGGAATAACAGGAACGACGCACCACCGAGTGGAGAATGCAAACATTTTCTAATTCAGACGTCTCCGCAGTGGTGACACTATATTTTTTTTTATAAATGTCTATGAAGAGTAAAGCCTTATATCAGATGACTGTAACTGTCAATGTTAAAGAAAGTCTGTCAGCAGTAAATTAGTTATAAACCTAATCCAAGTACCTTATAGAGGTGATTGTAGAGTTTCCAAATATGTCTCTCTTGTTCAGTTTTGGAGCCCCATTTTCATGTACATCACCATTTTATTCATATGAAAATGAGGGGAAAAGTGCTGCTTTTTAGTGGGGGGTTAGTTGGTCTGGACTTTTCCCCTCATTTGCATATGAATAAAATGATGTACTTGAAAATGGGGCTCCAAAGCTGACTGACAGAGACCTATTTGAAAACTATAGAATCACCTCTACAGTACTGGGATTAGGTTTATAACCAATTTACAGCTGATGGACTCCCTTTAAGTTCCATAAGAAAATGAGTCCAATATGGTACGTTGTATATCTTCTAGTAAATGTTCTACTTTCCACCTCTGTACTGGTTTATAGCCTATGAGATCATAGCGGCAGCACATTAGAAATAAACGGAATATAAAAATACAGACATAAAAATTAAATAAACCTACAGTCTAATGAAGACTTCATGAACTTTTTCTGTTTTGGGCACCTTTTCTCTTCTGTATTTCAGTTTTAGGGCCGCTCCTATTTACACAGCAGTTCTGCCGTGGCTGATAAATTTAGCAATGGTATTAACTGTACATTAGTTGAAGTTTAGTGTTCTCGTACTGCCTTTATTTTGCTTCCAATAGAATATCAAATATAGATTTTTATCAAGTTAACTAGTTGGATGTGAAATGGTGTAATTTCCTTAATAAGACTTCACGGTTACTATTTTCAATTATTCTTCATTCCATTGAATTTGTGAGGTTTGAAATTTCAGGCTGATAAGATTAAAAATGGTTCCTGCCTCCCACAGAGGTTTTATTACTCAAGGGGGGGAAGGTACTTTATAGAAAATGTGTGTTGTAACCCCAGGCAGATATCACTCAAAAATGCCGAAGCCAAGATATTAACATTGGTTCCAGCCAGAGGTGTAACTAGAGGCTCCTGGCCCCCAATATGAAATCTGTAACAGGGCCCCTACTATTCATGTGCCATATGTATAATGCTGGTGTCGTCTTATGCTGTAATAAGGTCCTTTGGACCTCTGGGGCCCAGTAGCAACTACCTCTGCACCCCCTATAGCTATGCCCTTGGTTCCAGCTTAAAACAGGAATGCTTGAGGTGATGAACTAGACTCATGGGGTCTTGGGTTCTCCACACTTAGAAAGCAACATTTTTTTTTTTCTCTGATGTTGTAGCATTGACTAAAACTGTAAAGCAAAGATAAGTAGCATTTAGCTTGACTTTTAAAGAAATGGATGCACACCAAAGCCAACAAATACCCCATACACATACATGCTTGGTTTGGCCAAGTGTACATGTGTTTTGATAAGTTAGAGGGCAATAAGCCGTTTCTGGGCACCTCTGGCCTTGGCTCATCATCTTTGAGAAAAAGGATTGGGCATTTTGATTTTCATTGTGCCCTTCCGTTTCATCTCCTGACACATGTGAAATTAACATTAACTGGGCTTTTCATAGATTCTAGGTGGTCAGCTTCGTCCTGCCAAAATTTGGTGGGTGCAGCCAAAATGGGCATTTCAGTTGTCCTTTTGGATGACAATTTGTGTAGACAAATCTGAGTTAGCTTGGCCTCCTGTTGGGAATATCCATAGTCACTGAATAGTATCCCACACCTGGTCTCTCATCTGCGTCTCTGCATTTCTTTACTATAGTCCTGATATGGTGTTCAAAAAGTGGACTACATCCTGGCCAGATGGCAACATCTTTGAAGCCATACACCAGTGCATATAAAACTACTTAGATAAAAATTGGGCAATATGGTTAGATGGCCATTTTAGCCGACCATTTTTTTTTTTTTTTTTTTGCAATAGTCGATGACAGACTTCTGTCCGCTGTAAATTTGATTCATGGGGTGGGAAAGTTTCAGCCAGTAGTACAAATGTATGGCATGATTGTCTGACTTCGGTGGGATTGTTCATATGAAGACCCCAGGATATTTTAAGGGCAGTTTTAGTGCAGTAAAGTGGCTAAAAAGTAGCACGCTAGTGAGCACCCAAAGGAAGGACACAACAGCTTGGACACAACATGTTAAGCACAGCTAGATTGATTTAATGCCCACATGTTAAGAATATTATCAAAGATTTCCAATGAACATGATCTCGGAACCATGCTAAAAAGAATTGGACTTGAAAATTGGAGGATGTCCAATCTCCATGGATTTGGTCTTCTAAAATTTATGAATATGTTAGAAGACCAGTTTGGGGTGGATTCCCCTTTAGGTAACTTAACTTCTGAGAGAGAGAAGTGAAGTGGCATGAGTGCTTGCTTAAAGGGGCTCTGCTGAGTAGACAACCTTATGAAGCCCAGCAGAAGTAGACATGCATGCGTCAGCTTCGATGTCCATCATATGAGTAATGACTTCAGCAAGTGTGTCGAGCCGCTGTTGACCTGCACCATTGATCTTTAGCTGCGGTGCAATGTTAGTACAAAATCAGAGAACTTGGTTCTTCCTGAAGCTTCTCACTGTATCCAGACAGCTGATGTATTCTGTTGAAGATCTATTCAAAGTTTTATTCTTGTCATTTAGAGTTCTCCACTTTCGGCAGCAGTCATTTTTAGACAGGTTTCTTGCCAGTGGAGGAGTTTGGATTTTCTTTAGAGATGACCTACAACTTTGCAACCTTTCTGTCTGCCTCAAATCGGCAGATCTGACGATACGTCTCTCACATCTCGGGATGTGTTCACTGCAGGGAGCTGGTTCAATCATTCCTCTACCTGAATGCTTTCTGTCACTCTTCCATCTCCATATAATGCTCCTCTCACTTCTCTTTCACATCTTGACCTTGCAGCCCCTTGTGCTTTGAAACGTACTTCTCTCCGGTGCATTGCTAAATCCCCTTCTATGCTTAAAAGTCTCGTCTTTTGCCCTGTTTTTCTTATCTCGTCTGCATCCCTTGTACATTACGGCTGGTTTGCCCTTTTAGCTTGCCTACAGTGTTCACAGAAAAGATTTTTGGTTTTAAAGTCCTGTTTGTCCCAGATATATGGAGCGCCTATGTTTTCCCATGGTAACTGCTGGGTAGACTGAGTTTGAGCCACAAGTCACATCCCATCAGGGTGGTCCTATAAATAGTCTAGTCAGGCGCTGATAACTGAAGGCAACCCAGCTCGCCTAGCACTTATTAGTGATCTAAGGGTCGGAATTTCAGGGATCGTCTTCTTTATATTCTATTTGTTGATTTATTATTGTCTTAATGTATTTTGGAGCAAGCCACTCTATTCACACTATTAAAACTGCATCTGTTATTGGACATAACAATATAGAAAGTGTTTTTTCTGTATGCTTCCAAAAACGGATGTATTTTAGTAAAAGGTTTGCATCTGAAATACAAAGCTTGTGGTAGAATTTCTTCTTTATTCCATCTACACGTGTAAGTAGCATGCTACTTGCTCACACAGATTTATTTTCACATATGGAAATTTTCCATAGCTTAGCAACATAGAAATCTACATGTCATACTAATCTATATGTCCATGTCACCCTGTTATGCTGCTGTGTTAATCCAGGGGATGGCACCCCCCCCTCCCAATGATGTAGAACTCAAATTTGTTCATTTTATGGGAAAAATTATTTTCTACTCCAATCTGGATCAACACACCAACACCAAAAATCTAATTGTAACCTGTGGTATTGCTGCTCTCAAGAAAGACATCAAGGCTCTTCTTAAACTTTTTTTTAGAGCCTTGACCATTTCCTCTCGCCAGGACCATTTCCTCTCGCCATGACCGTTTCCTCTCGCCATGACCGTTTCCTCTCGCCAGGACCGTTTCCTCTCGCCATGACCGTTTCCTCTCGCCATGACCGTTTCCTCTCGCCATGACCGTTTCCTCTCGCCATGACCGTTTCCTCTCTTATAGGTTCTCAATAGAGAACCCACTACTGTGTTTTTGTAGATGCCTTCTTTCCTCTAAATGTAGAGGATGGCAGAGATCCTTCTACCAGTCTTTAATATATTTATACATAGTTATTAGGTTGCTACTCAGTCTTTATTTCCCCCAAACTAAATAACCCTAGTTTTGATAACACCATGTAACAATTTTCAAAAAAATATTTGTTCCCAGTTGTTAAGTGCGTTTTCCTGATTGTTTGTACCTTAAATTAATAGAAAAAAGTTGTTATTCCCTGTAAACTTTGCTTTTGTGGTCAGCACAATGATATTTTGAAATTGATCTATTTTTAAGGATATTCGCAATATTTCAAGATACTTAAGAAGCTTCTGGAATTGTGAGAACTATCAAGAAGTTTCTAGAACTGCCCAGAATTATCTAGAACTTTCTGGGACTGTACAGAATTGTAGGTAGCTATATAACTACAGTTATATAGGGCCACTATAGCCCTTCCTGAGAGACGGAGAGACAGGATCTAATTGATTGAGATTGCATAGTAAGTGGGCAATGGCCATCACAGACAAAGGGGAATTGACCTAGACAGACAGGTGTGAATTCATTATCTATTCAGATTCTGATAATGACAGTATTCACACTTCACCCCACGCCCATTACAGGAGGAGCTTAGGAATGTAAATGTATATATTGTGTGTTACTCTGGATAGGGTGACCAATCTTGCTCTGCTGAATCCTCAGTACACTCTTGAACTTTAATACTGCATGGAATAAAGACCATTTTTATCAAGTTTGGAGAGACATCCTTTTTCCTTACAGTTCACAGCAACTTAGTCAATTTAGATGGCATCAAGAGGTTGCATACATCCAGCAGACGCATTTTGCTACGTATGTGGCCAGTTTATAAAGACAAGAGCGAAAAAGTACTCTGTGGAAGCATCTGCTAAGATGTGTGAGGCCTAAAAAGCATACTTCGGCATGCTTGTTGGTGACCAAGACAAACCATGGGCTCCTCATTTCACATATGAGCACTGCAAGAAAACTCTTGCTGCAATGGGCTGCAGGATGTCACTCAAAATCCATATCCTTGATGCTCATCTTGATAAGTTCAAAGAGAACATGGGAGCTTATTCAGAGGAGCAAGGCGAGCGCTTTCACCAGGACATTATGAACTTTGAACGCCGTTACCAAGGACAATATAACGAAAACATGATGGACGACTATATTTGGGGATTGATTCGTGAAACTGATTTGCAGTATAGTCGTAAATCTCCGAAAACCGCACACTTCTGAACAGTTTTTGGTAATCTGTGTAAATTTGCAATGCATATAGTGTTCTTAGTCTGACTGCATAAATGTGAAGATGCAAAATTGTCTGTTTCTATAGTAAAAATGCATAATTTTCGTTGCCGTGGTCACAAAAGCGAAGTTTATGATGAATGTAAGCAATTTTTAATTTCTTTTAGACATAAGCAATTGGAATATAACATTTAAAAGCTGGGAACAAAATTTGTGTTACATAGTGTAATCTTTCCAGGTGCCCATTCCACTTATTACTTTGGTTGCCCAACTTTGGACCCTGTCAAGCTCTGTTCTGTCCAATACTGTACACCATATTCCCTTGACAGAACTGTAGAGCACATTTATTAACAATTTACATCACTTTTGTGGCATAAAAAAGTGGTGTTTATATGCTGCCCTTGCCG
Source organism: Leptodactylus fallax (assembly GCA_947044405.1). Taxonomy (NCBI): domain Eukaryota; kingdom Metazoa; phylum Chordata; class Amphibia; order Anura; family Leptodactylidae; genus Leptodactylus; species Leptodactylus fallax. The sequence goes on along the minus strand of CAMRHE010000316.1, from coordinate 375,715 downwards.
CTATCCTGAAAGGAGGCATGGTATAGGTGACGACATTAGCCCTGCCAGATTTCCGATCATTAATGCCAGTTTACTGGTTTAATCATGCTGTGAGCCAGTGTAGCTTTCAGCGCTTGTTCATGGCCCGAGGGAGAGGGTGCGCCTGATTTATGTAGTGCACTGATGCAGTTGATATGAAGACCCCAGTGTTCAAAAATCCTTCCCCTGTTCACATGTTGTGCATTTGTGCCCTCTTCGATGCACCCCATGATCTTATTTGCCTTGTCGACAGCTTCCCGATGGTTAACCATCTTCAAGAACTCCTTAAGAGATTTGTCAGGCCCGTAGATTGAATGTGTTGGCCTCTATATTATAATATTGCTTTATTCTCCTCTCTTCCTATTAGTTCCCACTCCACAAGTAAGAACCAGAAATACTGGCATTTCTAGGTGATGCCAAAGTTTGGACAGTCACCCCGATGTTCAGTGGAAGGACGCAAGTTGCTTTGCTAATATGCTTTTTCACTCTGTCACCTACAAAGTTTTCTGCTGATGATTATATCTATTACGGCTGAATGCTGTAAAATCTGCGGCCACAATTAGACTTCTACAAGTCTTGGCTACGATGACCCTTCTGTAAATCTGCTTCAATATGACTTCTACAAAATGATCTTTTTGGCTGGGTTTGAGAGGACAGTAAGCAGCAGATGGTTAAATACAATGTACGCTGCAATTAGATTTCCTAGCCATTCTGCGTATCCAGCGTGAAATGTATAGAGCTGATTATATGGTATTTATGGACAGTTGAATGGGATGGAACTATATATTGATCTTTGTGCTTTTTTTTTTTTTTATAATATCGCCCTCTCTTTCCCTAAATCCTCAACACTTCTAATCCTCAGCACTTGGTACTCGACATTAGGTGGCACCTGGATTTCACAATGGCTGACAACATGGAGGGACCGCTAGCATTCATCCTCCACATTAACAGGGAGCAGCTGTTCGATAGAACAGGCCCGCCTACCACAATGCTCGCAATTGTCCTTTGTATGTTTTGTGCCAAATTGCATGCCACCATCACGCTTTGTGAAAGACAATCCATTACTGCTATTTCCCTATTAGTTGTCTCTGGTTTTTAGCAGACGCCTTTACTTTATGCCAGTCAGCTGTGTGATACAGATCCATGGAACAGCTTGGTCCCACATGTGCAAATTATACCCCTACATCTTTTCATCAGATCCTTTGCTTCTTGTGCCAACAGTCCCTTAGAAATAAGGGCAGACATGCTTTAACCATTTCATTGTAACCTCCTTCCTCTTTATAGATAAAATTAAATGCCTTAGAATTCTCTTAATCCTAATAGATTGATATATTATGTATAAAGGTATTTATGGTCATCAATTGTTGAGGCAGGCCCATACGGCTTCCTTCAGTGACTAAAAGGTAAATAATATGGCCATAAAATCTTTGAATATTGGGGCCAGTCCCATATTTAAAGGGAATCTGTCACTATTTTTTACCCACAAACCACTGTAATGGCTGGATAGATGAAAAGACGCTGATTCTACATATGTAAGTTTTATCCCTGTACTCACTGACATTCCCACACTGCGAATGATCAGTGCACTGTATGTTAATGCATACCTGGAAGTCCTTGGAACTTTCACCAGGTCTGAAAAGCCCAATGACGTACATCATCTGATCGGCGCTGTCACCCTGAGCATTGTGGTGTTTTGTTTATCCGAATCTGTTCAGCCATTCCAAAGATATAAGCCCCTTTTAGTATCATGACACACACACATGAGAAACCACATGTTAAAATAAGTAATTCATCTTGCCAATCCCCCGATGTTTCCTTGTCCATCTCCGCTCAGCGTATCTTGGCTTCTAGCGATGATGTTTTGACGAGCATATGTGACTTCTGCGGTGGCCATATTATCATGTTGGGTTGTCATCATAGGGGAACAGGAATGGCGTTGGGGGATCCGTATGGTGAGTAGTAGTAATTTATGTGGCTGGACGTTACTGGGCTATAACGCTTTGACCACTATATTCTTCTAGTGTACGATAGCCCTTAGGTGCATAGCCATATGGGGGTGCAGACCTAGCAGTCACACCTAAACACTGGTTCCTCTGCCACACCAGTTTTATGACTAGCTCTCGTTTGGTAGGGGGCTGGGTCCCATTACAGACTTTGCATTTGTGTCCAGGAGCTTCAATTTACACCTCTGAACCCCTAATAATTAGATTAAATTAGCATATGTAGTCAGAAAGCTTCTTCTTTAAGGAAACAGAAGATAATCATTAAGTTGTCTGAGCACTTAAACTTCTTTACCTTCAGATAGTGCAATCGCTCATTTGCAGAGTGCCGCAGTGTATTATGGATTTATAGCCTGGATTGTCTGACTCTGCCTGTCCGTATACATATTCAGATACCTGCTGAAGGCACTATTCTCGAAGGATTAATAATACTGGGAAAAACTTGATAACAGCCGGAAGTCCTTATCTGTTGGCAATAATAAAGTAGTTACCAGGAGCCCATTAATTATTACGCTCCTTGGGCAACAGCTTTATATGCCTGTTTTGTCAATAGTTAGTTAATTAAGGTCTCCCTAAGGTTGCGACTACAGTTCTTCTATTAAGGATTGGGTACAAACTTCTCGGAGAAGAATATAAAACCGTGTCCTCAGTTACTCCTTTCAGTTTATTTCCAGCATAGACAATCGTCTGAATTGGTTCCATGGGAAGTACAGAGGGTTATAGTGTGCTGTTATTTTATGTAGGTTTAAGCTCTCTTTACAGCCTTCCTTGTCATCTGGTGGAACGACGCACCAGAAATCACTGGCGTGGCAGGGGACATGTATCCTGCAAGTTGCTGTCTTTCATCATTATTACAGCAACAGGGCAACAGGGACAGACCCTCTCTAAGTGTTGCGCCAGTATCTGTCTTGTGGCTGCCTTTTTGAAAAAAAAATAGACGGAATCTAGAAATAGATATTAATAATTTGGAACTTCAAGTTGCCATGTTCAAGTTGTCCTAGACTGACCTTTAGAAACCATTCAGTGGGTTTAGCAACACTTCAGATAGAATTGTGGTTCGCATATATTTTATGGTATATTTTCCATACTTTACCAGTGTAGAACCAAAGAGGGCCTTACCTTATGTAGAAAAATAGTGCACAGTTTAAAGAGGACCTGACGTCACTCTTGACCCGTCTATTTTTGTAAATATTTATGTTCCCGTAATATTACTCTGGAGCCATTTTTCTTTTACTACTATTTTAAATTTTTGAAAAAATTGACAATTGGATGTTGCCAGTTATGGGTTTGTGTCTACTGTGGAGTTGGTGGGCAATATCAACGACGACTGTTTTTCTACTTCCGGCTCCTTTATAAATGGCTGACAGCCTTGGTCAGTGAAGATCCTAATGATTTGATTTCTATGAAAGTAAATATATAACAAACTATCTAATTAGATAATATAATTAAAAACAATCATTTGATTTTGAAGCCAGAATCGGTAACTTTTTTTCCTACTCCACGCAAAACTGGCCCCGACTCCGAATTCACTACTCCACAGGCCTGGTGTCTACACAGCCCGACACTGTCCAGTAAGTGCCTGAAATTGTAGGAACCTACAGGTGCATCTCAATAATTGAGAATATCTTTGAAATGTTTATTTCTTTCAGTAATTGAATTAAGAAAGTGACCTCCTATATTTTCTAGATTCCTTACACACAGTGTTCTATTTCAAGTGTTTTATTTCTGTAAATGTTGATTATGGATTACAGGTAATGAAAACCCAAATCTAAGAAAATTAGAATATTGTAAATTCAGTGTCACCTGCCAAGGTTTCCTAAGCCTTTAAATGGTCCCTCAGTCTGGTTCAGTAGGACACAATCATGGAAGACGCTGATTATGGATTGTATTACTGAATTACTGAAATGAATGAACGGTTCACAGATATTCTAATTTATTGAGATGCACCTGTATCTATTTAGCCCTTTTACCATTGCAGGGTACTAGATCACCTGAGCTCACCTTGTACTGTGAAAATCTAGCTCAAAGTACCAGCTAGGTGCCAAGTGAGTCAAACTAGAACTAAAAGATCTGAACACTACCCAGCTCTGTAAGGCAGGTACTTTCCACAATGGGGGAAAAAAGTACGTTACCCAAATAGTCAATTTGGTACTATGTAGTGGGAAATTGACTTTGGCATGGGGAATGGTAATCTCAAGGTGTCAATTTATTCACTTCCTTGGAGGAATAACATAGGAATGGAGACCTAAGTTTTAAGAAGGCATTCTCCAGAATCCTTATTTCGTGGAGTTACAAGTGTTTACGGAAACAGGAAAATCAGGAAAAAAAAAAAATTATTGACCTATTAAATCCGCGCTGCTCCTGCACCTATGCTCTGGTAGTCCGCGACATTCTGAAGTGAAGAAGTGCAGTACATTCACACGATCAGTTTAGCAATTCACAGGCTTCACCGCTTTTGTGGCATACATACTAGCCTCATGACTACGGACCGTGACGGACTCATGTGCATGTACGGCATGTTATTGATGCAGCAAAGTAAATACAGGTTGTTGGGGACCAGCAAATGATCTGGACTGGCACAGAGTTAACAGGCAGTAAATTTTTTTTATTTTCTAACATTTTTTGCAGCTAATATCATTTCACAAACTCAGTCACAACCCTTTGCATTATCACTTTCGGTCAAGTTTTTCTTCCCAGGTTCTCATCGACGTTACTAGCTTTACTATACAAAGGTTTAGAAGTCCTAGAAAATACAACTATATGAAAAAAAAAAAAAAGTAAATAGGCGTATTATCATTTATATTGCATTTTTATTTTACCTCGAATGGCCTAGCATTTCCTGCTGCATAAATGTTATTGTTCTTCTCATTTTGTGCACAAATTGCCGAAGACATTTATAATGCTGAACGTGCCTGTAGAGCTCTGTAGCGCTTCTGCTATAGTAAGCACATAACTTTTCACTGATATTTATGCATTGATATTTTTTCCCCCAGGAAACATCTATCTTGGTCTTCACTTAATATGTCTTAAAAATGGCAGAGCAAATGAAAGCCGTGCCATTCCGTGCGCGCTCATCGCCCCCTAATGCGTTTATAACATACAATTACGGCCATCCCCAGCAGCAACGAGAATTGCAATTTACCGCAGCCTAAAACTAACCTATTTAGGTTGCTTGTTTACATTCATACGATTGTTTTGCGGGTTCACGACGCTGGTTAACCTTTAAAACGCATTACTTGGCTGGTGCTTAGGAGAGATAGATGTGTAAGAAGTGTATATTAGAGGCTTTCAAAACACGAGACCATCAATCTTCAAGCAGCCCGGATTCACGCAGAGAGCTGGTATCCAAGGCACAGTGTAAATCCACAGACAGAAGCTGAACACATCCAGACGCACTTGTTTTTCAAGCTCTCCGAGGAAATGTCAGGATAACATTACAGGCTGCTTGCGCTTTGCCTGGGAAGATTCTTAATAATTTAATATTTTGTTTTGGAGTGCCAACCCTTTGCTTATCATTTTCATGATTGATACGGATGCCGTAAGATTCCTAAATCTGTTTAGGAACCGTGCTGTTTCCATGCATAATTCTGTTTAGTCACATGAGTAATGAGGGATATAAATTCTTAATTATTTTTGTGTTTCCGAAAAGGCAAAAAAAAAAAAAAAAAAAAAAAAAAAAATATTACATCATAAAGCGAGCTTTATTTTCCTCATTTTTCTCTAATGGCGCACATTTTAATTGCGTTGATGAAGTGTTTCGGTGCGCCCTGCATGGTGCCAGGAAAGGGAAGTGCTGTGATCCTGTTTACATTCCATAATAGTAACTCGTAATTGATGCTCTCATCTGTAGGGACGCAAAATGATACATCCTGATGGAAGTTTTGGTGAACGCTTCCCCGGCTTTGTAGACCTTGCAGACCAGCTTAGGCACTTGATTCAGAATTATTTAAGGAGCTTTTCCAGAGTCTAAAAATATTAAAAGGAGTATGTCACCAGAAGAAAGAAAATTAATCCAGCCCTGTAAATAGATAGATTAGACTCGCCTAAATCAAGTGGCTTTTTTTCCTTTGTGAATCGGTTCCTCCATTGCCGTTTTTGGATCGGTGATGGTGTTGCCACTTAACTCTTTGGAGCATCAGCAATGACCTTAGTTGCTCCAAAGACTTTGTTTTCATATTGAAGAATACAGTGATATCTTGTGAACGGAGACACCGTTTTAGGTGACTCTATCCTGTCTATCTGTGGGGCTGGGTTCTGGTGACAACTTCCTTTTAACGTCTTAACCATACTATTCATTATACCGGTAATTTAGGATACTGCTCATACAGGCTTCATTGTTTCTGTTTATAATGAGAGCCATAACATTGGCCTTATGATTTGTGGTTGACTGACCACCAACCATATATAATTGGGTTCTGTTGAGATTTTTTTAATTTTTTTTTTTAGCAAGAATAGGACTCCAAGTATACGTGTGAACAGAGCCTAAGTTTAAAAAAAAAATGGCTGACTTGTTTATATCATGTAAAAATTAGACCACTTGTACTAGACTAGATGACCCAAACTTTCTGGAGGAAGTTTGACACATCTTTAGATGTAAAATTTACACAACCTCTTTGTAGATTTACTTTCAAAACTTTGTGCCAGTGTCCCAGTGCCGTGTAGTTCATTTAACCAAACCCTCACTCTACATCATGCCCACTTGATAAGTAAATTTGCCCCTTGCTATCTCTCAGATATTGTTGTCGGTATGCAATATTCGTTTAGGTTGGTCTTGTGAACCTAGAAATAAAGCTACTATAACAGAGATATTTAGACGATAGGTTCTCAAAATGAGTTACATCTTCAGGGAGCCTTGGAAACCTTTAGAGGGCGACAATTTGCAAAATTCTGGATTAAAGCCAGGGTTGTGGAGTTGTAGTCGGAGTCGTAGAGGTGGAGACAGAAAAAAAAAGTTACCACCTTAAAATAAAATGATTTGTAATTATGTTATACCATCATTGATATTATGTAATTAATGTATAGTTTGTTATATATTTACTCTTAGAAGAATACAGTCAATAAAATTTTCGTGAATTAGACGAACGTTGCAGCTTCTGTCTGACCATGGCTGTCAGCCATTTATGAGGGAGTTGGAGCAGGACCTGGGCTTTGGAGAAATAGAGAAGTTGGAGTTGGTGCTTTTGCTCTGACTCCATAGCCCTGGCAATAGCTGTATCTGCAGTGCATTGACTAGTGTGATAAACCTATCAATTACTTGTGTTGGTGTGTGAGTTAGTTACGCAGCAAGTCTATATGATTTGAGCACCATGACCCTTCTGTGTAGCTGCAGTCATAGCTTAAAGAGGTTTTCAAGGATAAAATTTTTTTTTTTTTTATTTGGCCAAGGAAGCTGAAGAAAAAAAAAAAAAAATTGCCTGTCCCTGGATGCACCGGTGCCCCCCGGCGCAGTCTGGTCCTACTGCTCTGCTTCTTCTTTTTGCCGTAAGTCCTTACCGGCTGTGACGCCCCACGTCCCTTTCCTTAAGCCATTGATTGGCCACAGCATTCACGTGCATCGGGGCTTCCCACCGGAAGAAACTGTGGAGCAGCAGGACCGGACCGTACTGGGAGACACTGAAGCATCGGGGACACTTGAGAATGTTTGTTTGTTTGTTTGTTTGTTTCTTTCTTTTTTTGCCACCTTCCGTGGCCTAAAATTAAAAAAATAAAAATATCCTGGACAACCCCTTTAATATTTATATAGGTTGGGGTTGTTGGTGTCATTGGGGGTCTTCTGCAGTCTCTAGCATTCGTAACACTCATTGCTTTGGATTTTATTTCTCACACCTGTGCTTAGGTAAAGTTTTCCTTGAAATTGTGATGACTGATCTTCAGAGCATCCGCCATAACGTTTCCATCACTCGTAATTATCGCTTAACACACTCTAAATGAATCATGAAAGCTCTTCAGCCGACATTTAGACACATGTCATTTCTGTTTCAGGATGAGGATGACGGAGAGGAGAACAGTCGGGTGGAACCTGTTGGTCACGCGGACACTGGCTTGGAACGAACCTCCAGCTTCTCCCTCGAGTGAGTCCCTACAGCTCGTCCTGCTTTGCCATGCTACTCAGTATGCAGCGAACACGTAGTAGTAATAAAATAGTAGCACTTCTTGATCAATTCTTGCTGTGTTTCTGGCTCTTGTTGCGCAGACATAAGACGAGCCTCGCCTAATTAATAAGGACCAGGTTGTAGGAAATTCATCACAAGCTTCTAATTAAAGCTGACAAGCAATCTTAGCATATATCATAGACCTTCTTACATTAATTTGCTTTTTGGATTTTTTTTTATTTTTTTGCCTTGATTGGCTTTGGAATTGGAGATTCCCATAGCTATTATAATTGGTAGGAGCCGTGTATGAATTGTACGCTAACAAATAGTATTACTGACTCAGAAAATACTAGTATTTGCAACCTTACTAGGGCAGATACACTATATTTTTATCAGACAATACTTTCAAAGCCTCCATTATTGGTTTGTGTCTTTTTTGATGGCAGTAGAAAGCGCCAGTCTTTACAATAGCAATAGTCATGGTGTGTATCCATCATAGACTTACCTGTAAGCCATAGTTGCGCAAGTCTTAGGTAGGGCTCATTCATACTACTGAAAATGAAGAGGAATTTGAGGTGGACATCCATCTTCATTTTCTGCCCCCAGATCCTTGAAGTGGAAAGCTGATCTGGAATCCACAGCAACATTGAGCAGGACACTTATTGCAAAATCCTCAAAATCACGGCAGATTCCATTATGTGTACGGGCCCCAAGACCTTACAGCAGGTCTATCTGCTAAAAGTCAAGAGTAGATTCACATCAGGCTGGACACACTATTCAACAAATAAGACAACCTGTTGGCTCTCCTGGCATATCTGTTTTAGTAATACTTCTTTTCTTAGACCTCTGCTTTGTGCTTTTCCTTAGTTGTTCCTCCTGGAAATTTAAATTAATTTAAGGCTGTTACCATTTCTCTTGTCAATGTGATGGTTTCCTACACAGTGTGGCTTTTGCTGATCATTGCTGACTGTGTATGGTCAACCGCTATAAACAAAGATAATGGTAATATCCAGTTGCAAAGCCATCCATACATTTACATGGGGAGAAGAATGGCACAATGCATCTTTTTAAGGAATTGGATGGAATTGAAATATCTCATTGGGAATCTGAGAATTTATTAAAGCAGACATGTCTTGGAGAGTCCTCTTTGTAAGGCAGATAGTATTTTCCTGCCCCTAATGCATGTTTCATACTGATGACCTATCCACAGGCTGAGCATAGATCCGCTTTTTTGGCAGCCTCTGTGCATTGGAAGTTAAAGCATTGGACAGGCTGCGGGATCTGCTCTGCACCTATTCCAGTGATAGGAGAACAGCTTTAGTTCCCTGCCCCCACCGCTATATAGTGGATGGGGCTGCTGCGCTGCTCCAAATCCTTGCTTTTTCTGCTTCCTGTCCACTGCTGTAGCTTCCAGGACAGCTGTTCTGTGTGGGTCCTGGTATCACACCCCAACACATCATATGACCTATCCTGTAAATAGGTCACCAGTGTGAAGCATGCATTAGGGGCCAGAAAACCCCTTTAGTGCACCCCAGTATATGTAAGGACTGCATATATGAGCTGTGATGTGTTAATATAAAGCACAGTAGCTCCTTCAATACGACATTTGTGGGAAGGGTCTAATCCAGTAATCTGCAATAACACCTTGGCAGCAGCAGACCAGAAGATACCTCTTCAGTATTACCAGCTGACCATCACGCATAGATGTTATGTAACATCTGCTTTCTAGCATTATTCCATACATTAGTGTGCGATTTGGTGTCAGTGTTATTAGCGCCTTCACTCTGTTCCTCTTCTTCCATGCCGTCAGGCTTATCTTGAGGTATGTAACATTATTTTTCCTCATCTCATGTTTCCCTTTGCAGTGTGTGCTTCTCTTTGTGTACACTCGGGGGCCATTACTGTGATGTATGACATCCCCCTTGACTGTTGAGACTCTTAATAGTTGTTTTGTGCTCATGATCCTTCATTCATCTGCATTACAGTGACATGGTGAAGCTGGTGGAAGTCTCCAATGATGGTGGACCTCTAGGGATCCATGTAGTGCCTTACAGCTCCCGAGGCGGAAGGTAATGTTTACGGGGGTCAAAGTTCACAAACTTGTCCATGCAATATGCCTTATATTCTATTCCGGATATAGTTTCTTTAAAAGATCTTTGCTCTTTTGAGAAGACTTGGTTTTTGCTACAAGTGTTCAGGGAAATGGATAGCTAAGTATCTGAAAAGTACATTAAAAAGAGGTTTCTAGAGCTTTTGCTTTTGTCATGGAATGTACTTTCCTTATATAACCCTATATAAGCTTGTTCAGCTGATAGCTATTATTTCTGACCTTCCATACACCGTCATTTCACCACAGACTGGCTACATGTACATGGTCGTGTGCATGTACCTCTAGGCTGGTTGCAGATGACCATGCTGCAATCGACCTGCCGTGATTTAAAAGCACGGGCTGCACACGGCGGACACAGATGTCCCCGTGTGCCGCCTGTGCGCGGGCCGCAAAATAGGGCAGAAATAAGACGTGTCCTATCTGATACAGTCCAGACTGTCGGCCCGCACACAGGACTGTGAAAATCACAGTCGTGTGTACGGTCCCATAGAAAAGAATGGGTCAGTGTGCTCTCCGGTCGTCTGCAAACTGCCTTAGAGTCACGAACCTAAAATCTTCCTAGTTACGTATCATGGGTATAAGCTGTGTGCATTTTTACCATTTGCCAGGTGTATGTGTTATATTTGGAGCAAACATTCCTTTAAGTTACCAATCCGTGAATATCCTATATTTTACCGTGAAATCTGCCATATGCCAGAGCGTAAACTGATTAGGCCATAAATACGTGTATGATGTTTCTATATCCATCAGCATTTGGACTTCTTTTGGCTTCCTCATTGATTTATAGCCCATTCCATGGTTATAATCTAGATCGCCCCCCCTATAGATCAAGTCTAAAGTGTTCACATGTCAAGAGTAAAATGCTGGTGAGTTATCGGGTACACTTGCGGTTACATATATCTTCCTGCTGAAGTATTGTATGTTGGCTTTGTTGCCACGTGTGTGAGCAGGAAGATAAATGCATATATTAAGTAAAATTACACCTATAAATTGCCATTTACAGACATAACATTGCAGTGAACTTTTCTTTCAGCAGTTCTGGTTAGAGTTGATTAAAGGCAAATGACATTTATATTAAAGGCTCTAATCGTGCGCCTTTTAGGCTTGATAAATAGTTGTTATTCCTCTAAAGTCTTCCCATGCATAATAAATCAGGGGGCTTGTCTGCAGATCACGTTCAGGTAGGTTTATATCTTACTTGGGAACCAAATCTGATTAGTAGAGTTAGATCAAAACGCTCATGTCGGGGATGGGAACGCGGCCAAATAGTGTGCGCTCAAACAACAACCTTTGGAAAGTTTCATTGGAATTTTCAGTTCAGCTATTTCAGGTTAGAACAAATGTTGCTGAAATATCATGAAAGGTTATATTTATGAGGGTGAAACTTTCTGATTTTGTGTGTGTTTTAAGCAGGGGTTGTCAAAACTGACAGAAGATTCCATAAGTTCTGTTCTAGTTACCTGCTGGGTGACAACCGTAAAGGCCACTATTATAGTGCCAGCAGAGGTGTTGTCACTCATACTTATGAATAGTATATCTGATAGTGATAACGCCCATGCTTCTTTAGCGAAAAGATGGCAACTTAAGCCCTTATTATCTTATGCATTGATACAGGTGCATCTTAAAGGGAGTCTGTCAACAGGGTGAAGAAAATTATAGCAGCAAGCAAATGAGTACTGGAGCGCTGAGGGCAGCTTTGTTGCCACAAATTGCTTACCCCACACTGTGTAAATACGAGAAAACTGGGCCAGGCAAAATGTCAGCATAGCTCCTTGGCTCTGCCACTCAAAGATGGATGGAGGGTGTATTAGAGCACTGTGGAGTGTAACAGTTCAGAGTGTTGGAGACGCCCTCGGTGCTTCAGACTGCTCATTTGCATATTGTGAAATAAATGAAAATTTCTGAGACGGAGGCACACATTGTTTATTGGGAAAGTCGTTACATTCACGTGAGCCTGACCTATCACTCTGTGTTGCTGGTTTAATGTGCATCACCCCGGTGACAGACTCCCTTTAAGTAGAAGCTGTTGGCTCTCCTAATGTCATGCAATTGTTGTGTTCATCCTCTTGGAAATGTATGAATTTGGAGTGTCACACATAACAACCCTTTTATCTCCACTGTTCTCCCTCCTTCCCTGTCTCTGTAAGGATCATGTTTCTCATGCTAGGCAGTTAAAAGCGTAATCCCATCTCTGCATTTATGGCTATATCTATAAGATATGCTGTAAATGCCTAATGGAAAATTAGCAGCCCTACATCTATTTTCAAAAGTCCTGTACTAGTAAATGGAGAGACTCGCACATGCCTGGCCCTTTTTCATTCACTGGGAGCCCCATTCTTGAGATGGATGTGAGGTGGGTGACATATCTATCAGGCATTTTGTGGATTGGGACCCACATCTATCAGGTATTTTGTGGTATATCCTATGTAGATATGCTGAGATGGGAATACTCCAGCTGTTCATTTATGTGTTGTTGTATTAAAGAATAGCTGAACAAACAGGGTAATAACAGGACTACTTGGCAAAATGTAATAGATGGTTATGCAGGCAGCTGTAAATGGATGTAATGCCTGTGAGAAGGGAGAGAAATCATTACAATTAGTCCATCACATGGGTAACCCAACCCTCAGCAAGCCCTGGCAGCATCAAAGCAAAGGTGCAGCACGGCTGTGCAAGTCACTAGAAATGAAAAATAAGTTTTGTTCTATGGAGATTGTTTAGACACTTAATGGTATATTACTGTATTTATTTGGGGTATTGATACAGTGGGGAAAAAATGTATTTAGTCAGCCACCAATTGTGCAAGTTCTCCCACTTAAAAAGATTATTATTATTATTATTGTTTATTTATATAGCACCATTAATTCCATGGTGCTTTACATTTGTGGATTTACATATGGTACACCAGATATACAAAACAGATAATGCTAACAGAGACCAACTGGTACAGTGGGATAGAGGGCCCTGCCCGCAAGGGCTTACAATCTGTGAAGATGAGGCCGGCCTGTAATTGTCATCATAGGTAGACCTCAACTATGAGAGACAAAATGAGAAAACATATCCAGAAAATCACATTGTCTGATTTTTTTAAGAATTTATTTGCAAATTATGGTGGAAAATAAGTATTTGGTCAATAACAAAAGTTCATCTCAATACTTTGTTATATATCCTTTGTTGGCAATGACAGAGGTCAAACGTTTTCTGTAAGTCTTCACAAGGTTGGCACACACTGTTGCTGGTATGTTGGCCCATTCCTCCATGCAGATCTCCTCTAGAGCAGTGATGTTTTGGGGCTGTCGCTGGGCAACACGGACCTTCAACTCCCTCCAAAGGTTTTCTATGGGGTTGAGATCTGGAGACTGGCTAGGCCACTCCAGGACCTTGAAATGCTTCTTATGAAGCCGCTCCTTCATTGCCCTGACGGTGTGCTTGGGATCATTGTCATGCTGAAAGACCCAGCCACGTTTCATCTTCAATGCCCTTGCTGATGGAAGGAGGTTTGCACTCAAAATCTCACGATACATGGCCCCATTCATTCTTATATGTACTGGCTTAAGCAGGGGGACACGTCTGGCACTGCAGGATCTGAGTCCCTGGCGGCGTAGTGTGTTACTGACGGTAGCCTTTGTTACATTAGTCCCAGCTTTCTGCAGGTCATTCACTAGGTCCCCCCGTGTGGTTCTGGGATTTTTGCTCACCGTTCTTGTGATCATTTTGACCCCACGGGGTGAGATCTTGCGGGGAGCCCCTGATGGAGGGAGATTATCAGTGGTCTTGTATGTCTTCCATTTTCTAATTATTGCTCCCACAGTTGATTTCTTCACACCAAGCTGCTTGCTTATTGCAGATTCAGTCTTCCCAGCCTGGTGCAGGTCTACAATTTTGTTTCTGGTGTCCTTCCAAATCTCTTTGGTCTTCACCATAGTGGAGTTTGGAGTGTGACTGTTTGAGGTTGCGGACAGGTGTCTTTTATACTGATAAGAATGTCACACAGGAGCCATTACTACAGGTAATGAGTGGAGGACAGAGGAGCCTCTTAAAGAAGAAGTTACAGGTCTGTTAGAGACAGAAATCTTGCTTGTTTGTAGGTGACCAAATACTTATTTTCCACCATAATTTGCAAATAAATTCTTTAAAAATCAGACAATGTGATTTTCTGGATTTGTTTTCTCATTTTGTCTCTCATAGTTGAGGTCTACCTATGATGACAATTACAGGCCGGCCTCATCTTTTTAAGTGGGAGAACTTGCACAATTGGTGGCTGACTAAATACTTTTTTCCCCCCCACTGTAAAGGGGCTACAGATTTATAAAAAAAAAAATATATATATATATATATATATATATATATCTGATTGTCCCCGAGAGTAGACACACAAGACTTTATAGAGCAACACAATAAGTTATATAGTTGGCAGATCCTAACATGGATGACATCTGGTACTTACTGTGTGTTGGCCAGTGTCTCCTGATCAAACCCCTATATTGACTGTATCAAACATAACTTATGTAATTGACCCATAAAGATGTATATAGCTGCATGCAGACTAGCTGTACGCAAATAAGCGTATATCACACCTGTGGCCTCTCAAAACCTGATCTAAATATATTTGTTCCATTAAATTTTTATGATTCATTTGTTTTCCTCAGAAGGTATTACGGCTTTCTAAATTGTTTCCCGCTAAATGGATGTCTTTGTCTGTTTTTTTTTCCAATCACTGGAACAAGTTGTCAGAGGTGATTTTACACTTGTATAATAAGAACTATATTTATCTCCTCACATGTTTTGTCGCTCACTCATATTATTATGCTTATTACAGTCTGTTCTATGATGGAGTTTATTCTCAGAACTATCATATTCCTCCAAGTGCACTGAAGTCTAGAACGTTCTATACAGGAAATCAATATCCATCTCTAACCCTCTGAGTAGGATGCTAGACGTAGCACTGACCAAATGGACCAAAGTGGATAAAGTGACAATTGGAAGAGGTCTTCAGAAATGTTCACAGGGTTATTACTCCAATATATGCCACCAAAATATCGATCTACAGATTTAATTCTTTGAGATGTTTTCTTCTGTTAACCCTAGTATGCATGACATTAAAAATCTACACATACAAGTAATAGCAAACCGGGCCTAAAAGGCCTGGGTTATGCCTACTAGGTTTAAAGGGACTGTCTCTTTTTAAAGGGAGTCTGTCTCCAGAACCCAGCAAAGCCCCACAGATAGATGACTTATGGTCACTTGAATCAAACTTGTTTTCCCCTTGAGAATCGGTTTCTCCATTACTGAGATATTTCTCTTTCTTAATATTCACACCAGTCTCAGCCTTGAAACTTGGTGTTTTTTTTTGTGCTGGACTCCTTGTTATCTATGATTCTAGGAGCCCCTGTCTCCCTGCGAAATACTGTGCCATATTGTGGGCTGTATGGGACAGAATTTCACGGGGGCGCCTATCCTCAAACTAGGAGTCCGGCACAAAAACTGTGGATTACGCTAGGTTCACATCTGTGTTTGGGTCTCCGTTCAGGGGGTCTGCTTGGGAACCATCCAAATGGAAATATAATCCGCTTAAAAAGAAGCGGTTACCCGCGGACCCCATAGACTATAATGGGAGCCGTTGAGTTTCTGCCCGAAAAGGGCAAAAAATGCGGGGAGAGAAGAGCTTCTTGCTGCGCTTTTCTCTCCGCATTTTTCAAGCGGAATGGGGAACGAAATCCCAGTACGGAGTTCCAACACTAGTGTGAATCCAGCCTTAGAGGTGTGAAGACCCACTTTGCCAAAAACATAATAACCAAGAAACAAGGACGATGCCCAAATATAGTGTATACATACTGGGGGTTTTGTATGTGTTTTGGGGTTAATTTTTGGACTTTTCCCACAGTGCCTGTTTTTGAAATAAAACATAGATTTGTTTTCTGATATGTTTTCAGTAAATGTAATCTTTGTTATCGTGACAAGCTAACTCTTCTAAAAATCCTCAGATCATATAGAATCCTCTTCATTAGCTTAAGCATTTTTCTGAAATCCGACCATCTGTAGAGGAATTGAGACATTCGAGACAGTCGGTATTTTCTTTTTTTTCTCAGAGACGAGCGATTAATCCGATGATCAGATGCCAGATTATATCTCTATGGTTCATTACATTTTTCCTAACTTTGATCAAAAGACTCGATTTATAGTAGTGATCCCATGTAAGATGTTACTGTAGAAATATTGAGAGATGGAAAACTGTATATTTTTGACTTCACAAGTACCGAACATCTCCTGTGTGCCGCTTGCAGAAAATATACAGGGTCTGGGTGCTCTTGACATAAATAATAGCACATAACTACACCCTGTCATAGTCTCCAACCTTAAGTAATTTTATCCCCCGTTTCACACTTATCACTTGTATTTAGTGCATTCCATGTTCCATAGGAGGTAATATATAAAACATCACTTACCCTTCTCCTTGTAGTCTGAGCATCAAAATACGTTGTTGTTGTTGTTGTTATTGTTATTGTTATTATATATAATTATTTCTTTTTTTTTTTTTTTTATATATATATCTAAACACCATACTGCTGTCCATAGTGTTAGGTTGTCATTTCAATGGCTTAAAAGAGGTCTAACAGGAATTTTTATTTATTTTTTTTTAAATTGTATAGAAGGTTCAAAATTTTTTTTTTTTTTTTTTTTTTTTTTTTAGAAGCCATATTAATTGATCCCTTGTTCCTTTTCTGACACTTCCCTGATTCCTTGCTGGTCTCTCCATCTTGGTCCCTCTCTACAGGAAATGTTGCTCAGCCAATCACTGGCTGAGGTGGGGCGCCATAGTGGTAAGTGATTGGCTGAGCAGCATTTCCTGTGTGTCAAGAGGAACCAAGTAGTAGAAACCAGTAGGGACCCAGGCATCATCGGATCTGGAGGCGTGGGGGATTTGAAAGTAAAAAAAAAATAATATAGTTGTGTTTATCCAGCTGGACAGCCCTTTACAGTGACCCTTTCGGTTTGATTTTGGAGTCTAAACCCCCAGTCCATAAGGACCTGTGAGTAGTTTAGTGTCCCAAATTGCCCTGTTTTTATAGCCACCCTTGCTCTCATTTAAAAAAACAAACAAACCTTTATACTTACCTAGAGATGAGTCTCATCGGACTCTTCTCTAGTGCTTACAGCACCCGCAGTTCATTGGTGAAGCCGAGGACGTACAGGACGGCTATACTGTGCATGTGCACCGAAACCAAGATGTTCACCTGGAGTACAGTGACGCATGTTAAAAGATAAAGGACACCCAGTGGAATCCCATTAGTCAATGGGGTCGATCTGGGTCCTTTGCTGTCCCCGATTTTATGGACCATTTTTACCTTTATAGGTGTGAACATCCACCACAAAATCAGCATCAATTTCCGCCCTGTAAACCTACTCTAAGGGTAAATTCACATTAGGTCTATTCGTTGCAGGGATTGCAGCAGCTGAAATTCCTTGTTTATATAGCATGAGCAGGGATCTCTGCCAGCTCCATCCAGATGAATGAAATTTGACAGACGTTTCTACACCACGTTCCTCCTAACCTTGTATGTTCCACCTTAATATATTCCGTCTTGAATAACAGAAACTTTACCAATCTTTCATGCTTCACTTTGGGGGGGGGGAGTTAAACATTAGGAAATTGAAGTGAAGCTTCTTGCTCGCAATCTGGGCCTCTCGCTGACAATTGGTCGTAACCAAAGTTGCGCTCCACATGGGGCGAGCAGTTGTGTGGGAAATGAGACTCAGCAGGGCCGCGCTCTTTCTGCAATCTCTACATCACTTGGTGGATGCTTTCGATAGGTGTAATGGCAAGCCAAATTCCTTTGCTTAAGGCATGTACTTATCCCAGTATTGTTTTAGATAAATGTCTTCCCAACCTCTAAATTGTGATTAGTGAGCAACCTAGGGAAAAAAAATAAATGTAATATGCTCTCGGTAAACACGAAGCGTGCTCGCTAAATCCTCTCTGATTGTCCGTAATTTAGCTGAGCTCTGTCTCGGAATCTCTGCAGGGTTTTTGTTCATTTATTGAACCGTATTTTTCTACCTTGTCTGTTATTTAAAAGAATTGTTTTCCCTATTTCCTCTTTCAATTTTTTTTTTTCCTCACCTCCTGGTGCCGCATATTTGTCTCCACCGATCGGTGATCATTAACTCTGTATTTGGTATAATAGTTTTGCGTTGTTGATTTCGCCGTTTATCGGAGCTCTCATTACGTAAACCTTTTGTATGAAATTTTTGTTATGAATGAGCAGTATAGCATCGCTGCGAGATGGTAATCTACAGTCATGGCCAAAAGTTTTGAGAATGACACAAATATTCTATTTTCACATGATCTGATGCCCTCTGGTTTTTATGTGTGTTTGTCAGATGTTTTTATCACATACAGAAATAGAATTGCATTCATATTATGAGTAACAGAAGCTTATATTGACAGTTAGAATGAGTTAATGCAGCAAGTCAATATTTGCAGTGTTGACCCTTCTTCTTCAGGACCTCTGCAATTCTCCCTGGCATGCTCTCAATCAACTTCTGGACCAAATCCTGACTGATAGCAGTCCATTCTTGCAGAATCAATGCTTTAATTTTGTCTGAATTTGTTGGTTTTTGTTTGTCCACCCGTCTCTTGATGATTGACCACAAGTTCTCAATGGGATTAAGATCTGGGGAGTTTCCAGGCCATGGACCCAAAATCTCTATGTTTTGTTCCCTGAGCCATTTAGTTATCACCTTTGCTTTATGGCAAGGTGCTCCATCATGCTGGAAAAGGCATTGTTGAGCGCCAAACTGCTCTTGGACGGTTGGGAGAAGTTGCTCTTGGAGGACATTCTGGTACCATTCTTTATTCATGGCTGTGTTTTTAGGCAAGACTGTGAGAGAGCCGATTCCCTTGGCTGAGAAGCAACCCCACACATGAATGGTTTCAGGATGCTTTACAGTTGGCATGAGACAAGACTGGTGGTAGCGCTCACCTCTTCTTCTCCGAATAAGCTGTTTTCCAGATGTTCCAAACAATCGAAAAGGGGATTCATCAGAGAAAATGACTTTACCCCAGTCCTCAGCAGTCCACTCCCTGTACCTTTTGCAGAATATCAGTCTGTCCCTGATGTTTTTTCTGGAGAGAAGTGGCTTCTTTGCTGCCCTCCTTGAGACCAGGTCTTGCTCCAAGAGTCTCCGCCTCACAGTGCGTGCAGATGCACTCACACCTGCCTGCTGCCATTCCTCAGCAAGCTCTGCACTGCTGGTAGCCCGATCCCGCAGCTGAAACACTTTTAAGAGATGGTCCTGCCACTTGCTGGTCTTTCTTGGGCGCCCTGGAGCCTTTTTGGCACCAATGGAACCTCTCTCCTTGAAGTTCTTGATGATGCGATAGATTGTTGACTGAGGTGCAATCTTTCTAGCTGCAATACTCTTCCCAGTTAGGCCATTTTTGTGCAGTGCAATGATGACTGCACGTGTTTCTTTGGAGATAACCATGGTTAACAGAAGAGAAACAATGATGGCAAGCACCAGCCTCCTTTTAAAGTGTCCAGTGGTGTCATTCTTACTTAATCATGACAGATTGATCTCCAGCCCTGTCCTCATCAACACCCACACCTGTGTTAATGGAGCAATCACTGAAACGATGTTAGGTGGTCCTTTTAAGGCAGGGCTGCAATGATGTTGAAATGTGTTTTGGGGGATAAAGTTCATTTTCTAGGCAAATATTGACTTTGCAAGTAATTGCTGTTAAGCTGATCACTCTTTATAACATTCTGGAGTATATGCAAATTGCCATTAGAAAAACTGAAGCAGTAGACTTTGTAAAAATTAATATTTGTATCATTCTCAAAACTTTTGGCCATGACTGTATTTTGCTCCTTAGATTTTCATTGACTCGATTGTTCTTATGCATTACTACTCGCAGGCTACGTTTAGGGCCCTGTTTACATGTTCAGGATTTGAGGAGAATTTAAAGTGGAAACTTCCAGATTTGACCCATAACAATTAGTCCATGTGAGAGGGGGGCTCATCCTTGTGCAGATTTGTGGTACATCAAACTACACAATGGTGGCAGAAATTCGGTCTTGGATTTCTTCTCCAGACCCAGCCTATCAGCCCAGCCCCGCAGATAGATGGGTTAGGGTGGAGTGACTTGTGTATACTACCATGCTGGCTTTTTAGTCCTAGTCTAGGCCTGGCTCTGTGTAATATACAGATGTGATACCTGGTTCTGTGTAATATACTGATGTGATACCTGCTTCTGTGTAATATACTGATGTGATACCTGGTTCTGTGTAATATACTGATGTGATACCTGGTTCTGTGTAATATACTGATGGGATACCTGGTTCTGTGTAATATACTGATTCGATACCTGGTTCTGTGTAATATACTGATTCGATACCTGGTTCTGTGTAATATACTGATGTGATACCTGGTTCTGTGTAATATACTGATGTGATATCTGGTTCTGTGTAATATACTGATGTGATACCTGGTTCTGTGTAGTATACTGATGTGATACCTGGTTCTGTGTGATATACTGATGTGATCTCTGGTTCTGTGTAATATACTGATGTGATACCTGGTTCTGTGTAATATACTGATGTGATACCTGGTTCTGTGTGATATACTGATGTGATCTCTGGTTCTGTGTAATATACTGATACGATACCTGGTTCTGTGCAATATACTAATGCGATACCTCGTTCTGTGTAATATACTGATTCGATACCTGGTTCTGTGTAATATACTGATGTGATACCTGGTTCTGTGTAATATACTGATGTGATAACTTGTTCTGTGTAATATACTGATGTGATACCTGGTTCTGTGTAATATACTGATGTGATATCTGGTTCTGTGTAATATACTGATGTGATACTTGGTTCTGTGTAATATACTGATGTGATACCTGGTTCTGTGTGATATACTGATGTGATATCTGGTTCTGTGTGATATACTGATGTGATACCTGGTTCTGTGTAATATACTGATGTGATACCTGGTTCTGTGTAATATACTGATGTGATATCTGGTTCTGTGTGATATACTGATGTGATACCTGGTTCTGTGTAATATACTGATGTGGCGCCTGGTTCTGTGTAATATACTGATGTGATACCTAGTTCTGTGTAATACACTGATGTGATATCTGGTTCTGTGTAATATACTGATGTGATACCTGGTTCTGTGTAATATACTGATGGGATACCTGGTTCTGTGTAATATACTGATGTGATACCTGGTTCTGTGTGATATACTGATGTGATACCTGGTTCTGTGTAATATACTGATGTGATATCTGGTTCTGTGTGATATACTGATGTAATACCTGGTTCTGTGTAATATACTGATGTGATACCTGGTTCTGTGTAATATACTGATGTGATACCTGGTTCTGTGTAATATACTGATGTGATACCTGGTTCTGTGTAATATACTGATGTGATACCTGGTTCTGTGTGATATACTGATGTGATACCTGGTTCTGTGTAATATACTGATGTGATACCTGGTTCTGTGTGATATACTGATGTGATACCTGGTTCTGTGCAATATATACTGATGTGATATCTGGTTCTGTGTAATATACTGATGTGATACCTGGTTCTGTGTAATATACTGATGGGATACCTGGTTCTGTGTGATATACTGATTCGATACCTGGTTCTGTGTAATATACTGATGTGATAACTTGTTCTGGGTAATATACTGATGTGATACCTGGTTCTATGTAATATACTGATGTGATACCTGGTTCTGTGTAATATACTGATGTGATACCTGGTTCTGTGTAATATACTGATGTGATACCTGGTTCTGTGTAATATACTGATGGGATACCTGGTTCTGTGTGATATACTGATGTGATACCTGGTTCTGTGCAATATATACTGATGTGATATCTGGTTCTGTGTGATATACTGATGTGATACCTGGTTCTGTGCAATATATACTGATGTGATACCTGGTTCTGTGTGATATACTGATGTGATACCTGGTTCTGTGTAATATACTGATGTGATACCTGGTTCTGTGTAATATACTGATGTGACACCTGGTTCTGTGTGATATACTGATGTGATACCTGGTTCTGTGTAATATACTGATGTGACACCTGGTTCTGTGTGATATACTGATGTGATACCTGGTTCTGTGTAATATACTGATGTGATACCTGGTTCTGTGTAATATACTGATGGGATACCTGGTTCTGTGTAATATACTGATGTGATACCTGGTTCTGTGTAATATACTGATGTGATACCTGGTTCTGTGTGATATACTGATGTGATACCTGGTTCTGTGTAATATACTGATGTGATACCTGGTTCTGTGTAATATACTGATGTGATATCTGGTTCTGTGTGATATACTGATGTGATACCTGGTTCTGTGTAATATACTGATGTGGCGCCTGGTTCTGTGTAATATACTGATGTGATACCTAGTTCTGTGTAATACACTGATGTGATATCTGGTTCTGTGTAATATACTGATGTGATACCTGGTTCTGTGTAATATACTGATGGGATACCTGGTTCTGTGTAATATACTGATGTGATACCTGGTTCTGTGTGATATACAGATGTGATACCTGGTTCTGTGTAATATACTGATGTGATACCTGCTTCTGTGTAATATACTGATGTGATACCTGGTTCTGTGTAATATACTGATGTGATACCTGGTTCTGTGTAATATACTGATGGGATACCTGGTTCTGTGTAATATACTGATGTGATACCTGGTTCTGTGTAATATACTGATTCGATACCTGGTTCTGTGTAATATACTGATTCGATACCTGGTTCTGTGTAATATACTGATGTGATACCTGGTTCTGTGTAATATACTGATGTGATAACTTGTTCTGTGTAATATACTGATGTGATACCTGGTTCTATGTAATATACTGATGTGATACCTGGTTCTGTGTAATATACTGATGTGATACCTGGTTCTATGTAATATACTGATGTGATACCTGGTTCTGTGTAATATACTGATGTGATACCTGGTTCTGTGTAATATACTGATGTGATATCTGGTTCTGTGTAATATACTGATGTGATACTTGGTTCTGTGTAATATACTGATGTGATACCTGGTTCTGTGTGATATACTGATGTGATATCTGGTTCTGTGTGATATACTGATGTGATACCTGGTTCTGTGTAATATACTGATGTGATACCTGGTTCTGTGTAATATACTGATGTGATACCTGGTTCTGTGTAATATACTGATGTGGCGCCTGGTTCTGTGTAATATACTGATGTGATACCTAGTTCTGTGTAATACACTGATGTGATATCTGGTTCTGTGTAATATACTGATGTGATACCTGGTTCTGTGTAATATACTGATGGGATACCTGGTTCTGTGTAATATACTGATGTGATACCTGGTTCTGTGTGATATACTGATGTGATACCTGGTTCTGTGTAATATACTGATGTGATATCTGGTTCTGTGTGATATACTGATGTAATACCTGGTTCTGTGTAATATACTGATGTGATACCTGGTTCTGTGTAATATACTGATGTGATACCTGGTTCTGTGTAATATACTGATGTGATACCTGGTTCTGTGTAATATACTGATGTGATACCTGGTTCTGTGTAATATACTGATGTGATACCTGGTTCTGTGTGATATACTGATGTGATACCTGGTTCTGTGTAATATACTGATGTGATACCTGGTTCTGTGTGATATACTGATGTGATACCTGGTTCTGTGCAATATATACTGATGTGATATCTGGTTCTGTGTAATATACTGATGTGATACCTGGTTCTGTGTAATATACTGATGGGATACCTGGTTCTGTGTGATATACTGATTCGATACCTGGTTCTGTGTAATATACTGATGTGATAACTTGTTCTGTGTAATATACTGATGTGATACCTGGTTCTATGTAATATACTGATGTGATACCTGGTTCTGTGTAATATACTGATGTGATACCTGGTTCTGTGTAATATACTGATGTGATACCTGGTTCTGTGTAATATACTGATGGGATACCTGGTTCTGTGTGATATACTGATGTGATACCTGGTTCTGTGCAATATATACTGATGTGATATCTGGTTCTGTGTGATATACTGATGTGATACCTGGTTCTGTGTAATATACTGATGTGATACCTGGTTCTGTGCAATATATACTGATGTGATACCTGGTTCTGTGTGATATACTGATGTGATACCTGGTTCTGTGTAATATACTGATGTGATACCTGGTTCTGTGTAATATACTGATGTGACACCTGGTTCTGTGTGATATACTGATGTGATACCTGGTTCTGTGTAATATACTGATGTGACACCTGGTTCTGTGTGATATACTGATGTGATACCTGGTTCTGTGTAATATACTGATGTGATACCTGGTTTTGTGTAATATACTGATGTGATACCTGGTTCTGTGTAATATACTGATGTGATACCTGGTTCTGTGTGATATACTGATGTGATATCTGGTTCTGTGTAATATACTGAAGCATAAAATATGTGATTTTTGTCTTTCATCATTATTTGTTGGCTGTCCAAGCTTAGACACTGTAACCTGCATTCTGTGTACTGTGTCATTGAGAGGTCCACCCCTATAAACAGCGTTTTTTTTTTGGTGCAGATTTTGGAGGTCAGCTCAGAGTTTCCACTGTAGGTGAATAAGATCATTTAGATGTCATTGAAGTAACTGATGACTTTTAGCTGTCAGCTTTATGCTCTGCTTGTCAGAACGTGGAAACTTTCCTTTCTTCTTTTTTTTCCCCTGTTGTCCACGAGCCCCCTGTGGTTTCATCTCTTTTATGCTCATTCTATTAACTTTTGATTGATTTTTGTTCTCTTTGTGATTTCCAACGGATTACGCCAGAAAGCTCTCCTGACTGTGTGGATTTGCTCTACTTACTGAGACTTAGGAGAGGCGATCAACCCTTCATGTGGTGCGAAGCCGTCGTCTTTGCAGCACAATGGAAGGCGATCCTATAATCTATTACTTCTCTATTTGTATTCAATAATGTTAGTAGTACATTCCTGTGGTCAGGGGAGCACTTGCTGGTTGACGCCCTGTCTGGGTTCTCCTCCTGGTGGCTGTACTTCACTGTTAGGATTTATTTTCATCACATCTGGGCAAAAGTCACAAAAAGTCCTTATTCCAAGTCCGATATTGTTCATTTTCATTTTCACTCTGTTCTTGAGCTTAGTCTGCGCTCTGGTATTGATTCTGCATCGCAGCATCTATGAGAGCGTAAGTAAAGACACCTGCCGGAGATTAAAGTAGACCTGAGAGAGGGGGGCAACAGACTGGCAATACTTCATTCTTTGTACATAGTGCAGGGAATATGGGCAACATATTCTGATATCGTATCAGCTTCAAATATGCCTTAATACCCTTTTAAAGGGAGTCTGTCACCAGGGTGAAGCATATTAAATCAGCAGCACAGCTGGATAGGTCAAGATCACCTCAATATAACACTTCTATTTCTCATTTTGTCCTAGGTTGCATGGATAGTCATTTATTTCACAATATGGAAATAAACAGTTGGAGCACCGAGGGCGGCTCCATTGCCCCAAACTGCCATGTACCATAGCGCTCTAATATACCCGGCTTGAGTGACAGGACCAGAATGCTATGCTTACATCTCACCTGGTCCTGGGTTCGTGCCACTGTATTAGAGCAAACAGTAGGAGCAACGTAGCCACCCTCAATGCTCCTACTCATTTGCAGGGGCGTGGGGAAAAAGGTGTTACATTTAGGTTTGACTGTGCTTCTGGTTTAATAGGCTTCTCCCTGGTGACAGACTCTCTTTATTGCCCCTTTAAATGGACAGAATGGTGTTAAGATTTTAGTACCATGTATCAGGTTTATGTGCTCCACTCCATAAAAATAATATATGTACGCACACACACACTATGTATGGCCTTATTTTTACTAGATCCAGTCAGATGAAGGTAAAAATTACTCTTTTGGCTACCATCTTACTAAGGCCCCATGCACACGTGGGAATCAGGATCAAAAAATGTTTTCCAACCTGAACCCAGTTAGGAGATCGAGACACCTTCCATCATAGTGATCTATAATGGCAAAAGTCCCTGCCTGCCCATGGCTTCACTGTCTGTACGATATACCATACTGGTCATTAAAGCTGGAACTTCTGTCATCATAAATCACTATGGTGCATGGAGTCCTGCTCTCCTGACTGGGTTAGGGCTGGGAGATCTGGCCGATGTAAGGACCAGATTATCCAGTTTGGGTTCCCTCATGCATGGGGACTAAGGAGCTCTAGAAACATTGGGAGCTTTTCCAGTGCGAACCCTGCACAATTACACACATAAACTTGCCTTCACATTGGTCACATGTACTAATATTTAGTGTAAAGATAGACAGGTAGTCTTAAAGGGGTTTTCTGGGCAAAAAAAATATATTTTTAAAAAAGGTCTGTTAATGCTATCAATGGGTTATTAAGGGCACCCAAATACTTTTAGCAGTGTTTTGAGTGATTTCTGGCTTTCTATGGGAGCTCCGGGTATCCTCTGCATTTGTTTACATGGGTAGCTTCCTGCTGTCTTAGCCTACAACTACCATGATGCATTGTAGTTCACTCTGATCCCTCCTTTCACTTCCTCCCTCACAATCCCCCCCCCGTTTCCCTAGCTAATCCACGGACTACTAGCCCTACCTACCTACCTAGCTAACTAACTCAGTCCCCCAACCCCCTTCCCACCCCATCATACTTACCTGTCTTCTTGTCCTGGAGATGACTTTTGTCGGTTCCACTGTCCCCTCTTCTGCCCGCACCTGGAAGCTGGCGCCTGCGCAATAGAATGCCAGCAGAAGCAAAGAGAAGCAGCGTTCTATTGCACATGCGTGGTAGGCCTGCTGCTTCTCTTTGCTTCTGCCGGCGTTCTATTGCGCAGGCTCCGGATCCCTTGTGAAGGAAGCAATGCCAGCAGAAGAAGAAGACGTGAGCATTGATGAGTATGATGGGGTGATGGAGGGGGTGGCAGAGGAGTACTGGTGACCTCCCATCTCCGTAAACAGCGATACGGGACGTCACCAGGAAATTAGAAAATGTGCCTGGGTTGGTCAGGCATATGGGTAAATATAAATTTTTTTTTTTTTTTTAAAGGAGTAAATTAGAAGTTAGGCAGGGGTAGGGGGTTAACTTAGTGTTAAAGTTTTAATTTATGCCGGACAACCCCTTTAAAATACGCCAGATATTGCACAGTGGCTGGTGCTAAATCTGTAGCATCTTTTAGACTAGCCTAGTCTAAAGTTTTTACCAACTCTTAGTTGCTTACTTTAGACCAGAATTTTTAGCCAAAATTTTTGAATCTGAAGCATTTTTATCTCCAACAAGGTGCACCCAGATGCTCTGAGTTGCAACAAAATGTCAAATTATGGCACAGTGTACACCAGAGTCGAATCCTAACCACCATAGTAAATCTGCCCTGTTCTCGCTCTTGACACTCCGTCTGTCGCTGATTTTTACTGTTTGTCAAGCGGGGCCCTAATGGCCGCTGTGTGGGTTGTCGTTCATCATTGTAAACATAGATATAGCGCAAAAATGGCCAGTAGTCCAATAAAACACTAGAGGCGAAATCAAGGAGTGACCTACAGGTCACATTTTTATATGGGGTGGGGGACAACATTAAGGCGATATCCTGTTTCCAGTCATGGCCATAAGACACTTGTCTAAGACACTAGTTTTAGTAAGAGGCTTAGTGAGTGCTAAAGGCTAATATTAGCTTTATAAGTTCTGCCGCACAAATGTCAATTAAACGTTCATCATTTAGCATTTCAATTAGTCGTATTCAAAGAGGAAATAAAAGAAAGCGGTAAGTGTGCCGCTGTGTATTTATCACCATGGTTGCCTGGAGATGGAGCGATCGTTGCACGTGAGCCGCTGCTGCTGCTGGATATTACAGGAAGGATTTTATTAGCCCTGCTGTGCATATTATAACAATACTTTTTCCATAGCTTTCTTCTCCGATGACTATCACAAGTGCACCATGTTGCTTTAATTAGCAATATCTCTCAAGATAGAATTTCTTCCATGGACTCCGAAAGACCTCGGATCTCAAATAGCTCCCTTCTCTAGCTTTAGAATTGATCGCTTTCACACTGCGCCCAGACAGAAAGCGTTAGATTTCTAATTATGAGTTTATTTATTTCCTGTTAATTTCATTCCGTCTGAATCGCAGGGCATTGTCAATTTTTGCCCTTGCTATCCTTCTACTGAAAGATAATAGCGGTACTATTACATTAGCGGGGATGTGGAGTTGGGGTTGTGGAGCCCATAATGTTCTGACTACAACTCTGCCCTTTTAAAATAAGAATATTAAATAATAATATCATTTATTAAGGGTTTAGGAAAGTTTAGATATTTTAAGGATATTAATCTATGATCTAATAATTATATGGTATTAATAATGGTTACTGATAATTTTACATGAGGTATTTATTAAGGAGCTGATGTTGTAGTCTGGAGTATGAAAAAATGGAGTCAAAGTCGTAAGATTGGTTTACTGAATCCACAGCCCTGGGTACCCTGGGTTCCTATTAATGACATGTAACCTCTATTCATAAGATAGAGGTTAAATGTGTTATAGTTGGGGGTCACAGTGGTCAGACACCCACTGATCACGATAATGTAGGCCTGAAAGAGTCCAATGTGAATGAAATACCAGCGTTGCATTCACTTCTGTGGGACTGCCTAAGATGCCCAGGCCTTCGTTCACTTCTAAAGGAATGCCTGTTGCTCCCATATAAAAAGTCCCAGAGGTCCCACATCACTGCTCTGTTCACATGCGATACTCTAGGACACTTGTAGACGCTCTTTTGTGCTTGTTGGGTGTCTCAGCAGTTGGACTCCCAGTGATAAGACACTTATTCCCTGTCCTGTGGATAGGAGATAAATACCATTAATGGGAAAACACATTTAAAGGGGTTATCCAGAAGTAGAAAAAATGGCAGATTTTTTTTTTTTTAGTTGTCACCAAAGGACGTGATGTCACTTCCTGAGGAAGTGAAGCTGTTTCTAACCCTGGATAACCCCTTTAAAGTAGGCCTTTCATGACCACCACCAGCTCTAACTCATTGCATCCTTTAGTAGGTGCCACTCCATTGATTCCGGTGCAGTTGTTATTATTTCTGTAGCCCTGTCCGTCACTAAGCAATAATTTCTGTTAGTTTCTGCACAGTTATGTTCTCTACTATCAGGTGGGCGGTCCTATGATGGAGAAGAAATGTAAGAACTGCTCACCCGACAGTGGAGAGCATAATATGGCTAAAACAGCAGTGATTGCTCAGGAATGGTGGGATGGTTAGAGAAAAAATCCCAATTGTGCCAGAATTAGAGGAGTTCTTAGAATCCTCCTCATACTAATTTGAACCAGATATGGAGTTAACCATACACCTTGGAAATCCATTTCTCACGACCTTTCCGTACACTTGCATTCTTCTTAGATGGTCATCCAGTTTCACCTCAATCATTGTGGTCGGCCACAATCGATCCAGTGTGTATGGCCACCTTTACTTTCATACCAATTAATTTTTAATAAAGCTGGTTTGTTGTGTACTGAGAGAGGTGTGTATTAAAAAAAAAAAAAAAAAAGATCAAGAATTGGTGAAATTATCATTCTCATTGACCGTCATTCATGGCACCATAAATCTGAATCCATCTCATTGTGACCTCTCACATGGTCATTGCAATGTAGTGAATGACTGTTGCAGGAGACAACAAAGACCTTCAGGTCTCACTTGCACAACTTTTTGAACCTGTTATCGTGAGCCTTGGCCTTGTGACCGGGACTTGCAAAGCCCTTCTCTGCAGGGATTTGTTGAGATGGTGATATCCCTTAAATTTTCATATTTAGAATTATTTTAGTAAGGATGTCATGTATGTTTTAAACGTCGTCTTCTACAGATTTTTCTTTTGTTCTGCTATTTTTAAGTTCATTAGGTTTTCTCGCCCTACGAGGGGATGTTAATATTGTGCTTTTCTTGTGTATTGTGTGAATATTGCTATTGACGCAAGTCATTAAGTGCCAGCGGAAATCTTGCATGTGTAATCATTTGCAATCTTAATGTTGCAGAACCCTTGGATTATTAGTAAAACGACTGGAGAAAGGAGGTAAAGCTGAACGGGAGAATCTGTTTCACGAAAACGATTGTATCGTCAGGATTAACAATGGTGACCTACGCAACAGAAGATTCGAACAGTAAGTGCTTCTTGTAACGCCAAGTAAATAACCATTGCCTCTGACGCGCTCTGAAATACTTATAGGCTGATATAAGGTAAAGGTGTTGTCCCACGATATAAACTTGTCATCCATCCACTAAATAGGTCTGATCGTAAGGACCTGTGGTTGGGTTAATGTCCTAAACTGCCCTGACAGATCCCCTTTAAGAATTGAGCTATAGTCTTCCATTCTCACTGCCCCCCACAGCAACTCTTTGGGAATGAGCCAAATATTCTACTCTACTTTTCTTTGACAGTCCCGTAGAGATGGACTCTCACACATGTACTGCTGCTTTATTTGTACGAGGTGGTGTGAACTCCCTGTGCTTTTGTGATGTGGGGCTTACCAAATAGGAGCCCACCGGTCATTTACTTTCTTGTGGAAAGATGCTAACTTTATATCTAGCGACATTCCCTTTCATTTATAAATTACTGCACATATTGTACCAGATCTCCTTAGGGTATGTTCACATTGAGGAGTGTGAGAAACCAATCTAAAGTGGAATCTGTTCCAAATCCCGCCTGAACTCCTCTTCCCATTGTGTTTAGTGGGAGGCAGTGGTGGATACTTCTCTTCGGCACGAAGTTGCAAGAAATGTTTGATCTTTCTGAATGACCGCGAAAACCTCAGTACAAGGCCTCACTCTTCATGAACTCCATTGTATGGAGACTAACCATGTGTGCAGCCTCCTCTTTCCATTGCACGTTCCACAAGGCCAGTTTTTGGAGAGGATTTTAATGTGAATGTAGGCTTAGAGTGCAAAGCAGTGAGATTTTTCTCCTTTCTGCTGAAATGAAGTGATAATCCTGCAGTAGTCACCACCAACCCCACATTGTAAACCTGATAGATTATAGCGGGCAGGAAATGATCAGCCATATCTATTCCATTCCTGGGCTGCAGGAGGTAACACTAACTACAGCAACTGTTACTGTCAAAGCCTGCTGGGAGTTGTAGTTGTGCACATGTTGGAGACCTCTCACATACACCAATACTCCTTACAGAAATGATGCACTACAACTTATTCACATTACATAAAATTACATCTCTCAGTATACACGTGGCATATATCAGGAGCTTTAATTGAAAATATATATGTATTCCTTCTTTGTACTTGGAAAAGATGACTAAACATGTGCGAGTGAGTCAACACTTTGTGGTCAATAAATTTAGCTCTGCATCTTAGGATCGATATTTCTTTATTACAAACCACAAATCATATTTACACATGGTTATTATCAAGCAGATTATAGCAAATACCTACAAAGAGCTCGGGGTGTAGGACATAAGCCGGCTCTGACATAAATTAATACCAGTCATTCTTTTATAGAGCAAGCGTTTTCGCAGAAAGAGCGGACAACTATTTTATTACTTTATCAAGTTCTTTAGTTTTTGCAGAATAATCAGGCAGATCATGGGGTCAAATCAATAGTATATGTAAAGTATGGGCGGTTCAGTTCACCCATCCTCACTATGCTATCCTTAAAATTAACCTAAAAGAAATGTAGGCTTATGGTAAGAAGCTAAAATTGTGGATAATCTGCCTTAAAATTCTGAACTGATCAGAATCTTTCAGTATCCAAATAGAGGTCCAAACATCTTGGCTAGTCAAATAGTTAAAGAGGACCTTTCACCACCTCCATCAATTCTAGTTCTTAGCATCTGTGAATACTCACTGCTCCACTGATTCCAGCACAGTTGGAATTTTCTCTCTAGCCCCCACCTTTCCTGAGTAACAAGCGCAGTTAGTTTTGGTGCTTGATGTGCTATTTAAGCTATATAATGTCAGGAGGGCGGTGTCAGGCAGGGGGCGTGATTCAGAGCTCCAATCAGAGTTAGCCAGTGTCAGCTTAGAATGACACCTCTTGTCTGGCTGACACCGCCCTCCTGACAGTACAGAGCCTAAATAATATATCAGGCACCAAAACTAACAGCATTAATTGTTCAGGAATGGTGGGGGCTAGAGAAATTCCAACGGTGATATAATCAGTGGAGCAGCAGCTGTTGCTTCATGTGAAGAGCTGGACTTGTTGGGGGTAGTGAAAGGTTCTCTTAAAATGGTGAAATTCTGACTGCCTTTACCCACCACTTGTGAGAGCTCATTGCCGACTGTTAAAGGGGGTTTCCAGGGCTCATCACTTGAAGGTCAAGGGGGTTTCGACCCCAAAGAATCCCACGCATCAGCTTTATGAAGCGTGCTCCTGTCACAAGCCATGTGTCTTGTCATCAGTCACAGGGTCTGCTCACAGCTCATTCCCATTTAACTGAATGGGCTGAGCTGCAATACCAACCACAGCCACTATAACAAGTGTCACGGTGATGGGATTGGTTAAGTAGTAAAGATGTCACAACTGCAGCATTCTTCACATAGCTGATCAGTGGGGGTGCCAGGTATTAATTGTGATCACGATCCTGTGTTTTACCTCTGTTGTGAGTACCTGAACTACAGCCCTGTGCTATTATTGGTGCCTCCGTTGAAGTGAATGGGAGCTGGTCAGTGTTTGCGCCCAGACGGGGTGCAGCTGTCTTCACAACTAGGATAAAACACATTCCTCTGACAATTGGCGAGATGGCTTCCAGTCGGAGATGTTGATAGGCGGGAGCTGCAGGTCTTCCATTTTTCTCTCTTTTTACTATTGAAGTGACATAACAGTTAATCACCAATTATCTGTCTTTTTGGTAGGAAGTGCAAGTGGGAGGTGTAGTCGGGGCTTAATAGGAAATCTAATCTATATGGATAGGTTTTTAAGTGGGTGATCAGTAACTGTTTTAGGTTTATAACTTCTATCTCATAAAGTCTTAACTTTCTTCCATAAAGTTTCATCCATCCTGTCAGCCCTATCAGTACGTCTTATTGTTGATTTACTTGCCAGATTCAGTCCATGACCTCTTGTTCTAGTTCTGAAATAGTTCCCTTCTAAACCTCGCCGCTTCTTTTGATGTATTTAACATGTTAGTTAATATTTCAGTTATAGATCCTGGGAATCACAGGATGTTGCTGCAGCGCCTCTGGCTTGCTGAAGTTTTCCGAGTTCTCAGATGTATAGATTGTCAGTTGTGTGTTAGATGTTTCTACTGAAATATACAGCTGTCTTCTAGTCTGGCCAGAAAGTCAGATAAGTGAGGCTAGTGCAGGACGCGAAGCATGGATTGAAAATAGGCATCCTCCATGGGAGACTTCAATAAAAACCCTGCACAAAAACAAAAAAAAAAAAAAGTTGACCATTGCCACCTTTGAAGTACTCGCATCTCAGATTTTCTTTTTGGAAAGGCAGTATCAACATTTAATGACGACTTTGGTGTAAGAGTATAATTTGGGTTGAGTGGACTGGGTTGACCTGGGGCTATTCACTGAATGACTTGAGGCCAACCATAGGTGGGCAACCACATGAATGAAAGAGATGGGTAGTGGTAGTCCTTTTTGTTGCCAATGTGTCCATTTTGTGTTCATTCTTCTGGAATTCTGTGTGCCCAAGCATATTCGTTCACTGGCATGTCCTTGTGTGGCAGCCCTTCTATTGGATTCAGGGTTCCAGAGATTGTATAATTTTTCCATTGTACAGGATCTAAAACCCTCATTTGCTCCTGAGATGTCCCTTTTTTTTTGGAATTGACCAATAGTTAATGTCATTAATAATTCCCTACCCTATATAGTAAACTACTAGTAAAGCAGAAGTCAGCTCATGCTTCTGTATGTAGCGGTTACCCACGTACCCCATAGACTATAATGTGGTCCCTCCAGGTGTCCTTCGGGTTTCTGCCGTCTTTATACTGAAATGGAAACCGTACACGACTTTTCTCTCCTATGGAGACTCCAATGCAGATGTGAACCTAGCCCTAATCGTATAGACTTGTAGCTGTAATATGCTGCCCTTACAAAGGTCCGAGCTATCCACTTTGTAGTAGCAGTGTAGGGATCGGATTAAAGGGGTATCCGGGGACTTACTAAATGATGGCCTATCCTATGATAGGGGTCCTTCACTGATGAGCTGTTTGACAAGGATACAGCATTCGGTGTGCATCGTAGCCTCTACAGTACAGCCCTGTACATTTGTATAAGCGCTTGGTATCACAACTCAACCCTATTCACTTAAACGGGACTGAGGTGCAAACAGGCCATATGACCGATGCACATGACGTCACACAGCCTGTGAATTAAAAACAGCTGATCCCCTGTGTTTCTTGGGTATTGGACCCCTGTGCATCATCAAGTGATGACCTATATTCTAAAGGTCATCAATTCAAAAAGTCTTGGAAAACCCCTTTAAACAAATCTCATCCTCACATTGCAGAAGAAAACCTGCAGCACAAAATAATTGACATGCTGCGGGTACGGCTGTTCCATTATTATTTTTTTTAATTTTTTTATTTTTGTCTGCTATGGACACGGCTCTTTTGTGGCCTTAGTCTGAGGATGTTGTGTTCAGCAAACTTTTTGAAGCCAATATCACGAGTGGAACGTAAAATGAGGAAAATTATTATAGTTAGATCCTAAATTCCTCTTATTTATTTATATTTTTTATTTTTGCCTACGTTCCACTCCTAGTTTTGCCTTCAAAAACTTCCTGAAATTGCCATGTGTGAACGCACCCTTACCAGATTTGTTGTGTTGCTGTTTATCCTAGTGTTCTTTAGTGTTGTTGTACAACTTGCACATGCTAATTGAATGGGGCCAACTATGACTAACACTACACTAGCAAGTGACTGTGAAGTCTTATTTAATGCGCTTCTTTCCCCATAAATAATTTCCCGTCTCCGCGGTGACACGCCGCAGCCCATTTTGCATAATTAGAAAGCATAATTATGTTCATAACAATCTCCAGTTTACTAACCGTGATCTGCTAATCTTATCTCATTTATCCAGAGCTCAGCATATGTTCCGTCAAGCCATGCGCTCTCCCATGATCTGGTTTCATGTGGTGCCAGCAGCTAACAAAGAACCCTACGAACAACTATCCCAAATCGAGAACAACAGCTACTACTCCAACCAACACGTCCCTGACCAGTACCCAGAGAATAGGAATATCCACAGCCCCGGTCCTGAGCAGACACTACAGAGAGTCCCCCCGTCAAGTAAACCAGACAGAGCCTATGGACTCTTACTCACATCTACCTCATAATATCAGTACAGCAGGAAAACCACCGACTGGCCTAACCCCATCACCGCAGCGAGGCGTCAGCTCCCCTCCGATCAGCGGTTATAGTACCAAAAAAGGAAAGAAGCTATACATACAGCTGAAGAAAGGTAAGAGAGTGGTGACACTGTTGTGGTAAAATTAAAGGAGTATTTCCATCTTGGCATAGCCATAGGATGTGAACAGAGCCTCACTTTATCACTTCCATGCAGTGCATGGTCAGATCTGAGACTATAACCAGCTAATTCGCAGCCATATTACCAGGAGGAGCTGAGCAGATTGATACACAGTTGTATAAAGGTTTAGTCTGTTGTGTGACAGGGGTTTTTCGAGGGGGCTATATTTGACTTACTGCTCACCCGGGGGTTTGTATGTGTTGAACGTCAGTTTTCTAGGCTGATGAGGTGACGTGATCAGAACCACTGATCTCACCCATCATGTTTTCGGTATCTTACTTATATATGGGTTCTGGCTTTACTGTTATGATTCTGGAGTAGGGATGGATAATTTATGACCTAAATCGAAGTGGAAGAGTGAAGAAATCAGGCGATACCTTTCTACTTTCTATGGCTAACACGGTACAACATTATACGACCTAAATCAAAATCACAATTGGGCATTTTACCTCGATTACCTCAATTATTTTGTTTATGCCCCCTTTACAGTATAAATAAGTGTTAGGTGAACCCCATGAAATTCTTCTCGGCCTAACCAAAGCTGCTATTATTATATTGTGGGATCTCTTCAGATCCCAGAGTATAATAAGCAGAGGGCCAAGGGAGTTAAGGAAGCTTAAAAAACTGTGTTACTCACCTCTCCTGGGCTCCGGCATGACTCCCTGATGTCAGCCAGAAGTGCCGAAGACATCAGGGACCGCTGATTGGGCCTCAGCATCACGTGGCGTTGTGACACATAGACGCCAGCAGCGAAGACAGCATAGAGTCGTACTGGTGCAGGAGAGGTAAAAGAAGCACTTTATTCTCACCTCTGCCAGGGAAGGTGAGAAACCCCACAGTATAATAGCAGTTCCATTTTGGCCATGTTCAGTCCACACGAAACTGCAAATATTGTAATAACCGTAACTGAAATAACTATCGGTTATCCTGGTTGAAGTTCGGTTTCAGTTTTTCGATTAATCGCCCAGCCCTATTCCGGAGTATGCAAGTCACCATATATACATGCAGTACTATTGAGCATGAAGAGTAGGAGGAATCTGGGTTCTGGTTCCGATCATGTAACCTGATGTCTGAACCAGCCCGGAAGCCTGACATTCAAAACAAAAAGAACCTGGGTGGGGCAGTACTTCAAAAACAGTCTCTGGAAAACCCCTTTAATTGTTCTGAATCCCGTCTTCTGCTCAGGTTGGGCAGAGTGATTGACAGCTATCTGAGTATACAGCGTCATAGAGGGGAGGCTGTCAGTCATCGAGTAGGATCGACCTCTGGACTCCTAAACTTTGAGTTGGTCAATAAATGACCCTTTATACTAAATCTTTTCCTATAAATCTGCTCAGCTCCTCCTGCTCTATAACATTCTCCTTTCAGATTGGACTGCTTTTACATGGTGACTGGTTCCCTTTAAGTTTTGACACCAGATTATGGTAAATGTATATAGACTGAATGATGAGCTAGTGGTTTGCATAGGACTTAAAATGTCCTAAAAATGTTATTGTAGAGGGATATATTAGAGATAAGCCGAAGTCTGCTGATCACATTTCTTTTATAAAAGCCGCTTCTATACAGATCGCATTTAATTCCCGTTTCCAAAAGGCTGTAATACTCAGCAGAGCTCAGCTTTCAATGAGTCAGATGTTTTATGGATTGCATCAAGTCTTCCTTGTTGAAGACTGCTCCGATTATGGGCAGCCGTGGGCCGAGATCCTGGGGGTCACATGACAGCATCTGACCGCTTGGCGTTCTACACATATTTTAGCGTTGACCCCCTTTAGTATTGCTCTCTGTCAATCTCATTATCTCCTTTTATTTCTCGGACCACAATTTGTGGCAATAATTGATTGACTATTTAAGCGTTATAGAAAAATTAATTTTATCCCGAAGAAAATCTAAAGAGCGACCGTCTCTCTGGGAATATTTTTATATCCGTCCTGAAGTTATGATGGAAGTTGAGTTTTTGAGCATCGAATGCCTTTTATGATCCATAACTGTGTCTATTACATCCGCGCTAGACATACAGTAATTGAATGTTTCCAAGTAGATTAGCAATGTAATGGAGGCTGCTCTTGTAGATAATTGTCTCTAATTTTAATTACAGAAATAATTATCTATGTCATTGAGAGATTTACAGCTGGATACATGTTTGTACGTGATCCAGATAAATTGTGATGTGTGTCTTTTCTGTGTTCTGTCAACAATTTTTGTGCAATGTTTGTCTACATTATGTGAGGACCCATACACATTACTGTATCTCAGTGCATGGTGTAAGGAAATCTGCACCTGTTCCTTGGTAGTGTTAGGCTACATAAACAGGGACTGTCTATCCATGTTTTTAACTGCTAACATACTGGCCCATTCTTTTCTATGGCCCCATACACACAACCATGTACTATCACTGGTCAGAGAAGGGGCCGTGGGCCTGGAGGTAAAACTCAGACTAGGTCCTATTTCTGTCCAGGCTCACTAAGTCAGTGGAGGGCACTTACAGCGTACTATCCATGTGCAGTCTGTGCCGTTTTCTCACTGGACTCTGCAAGCACATGTTCATGTGCATGTAGCCCTAAAAGCCATACGCAATCATTAAAGAAGCACTCCATTAAAAATTGTCCCCTTCATGTGAAAATGATCCTGTTTGTAGTATAATGCTATTGAATAACTTGCTGACTTTATTGTAAAGTTATGTGCTCCCATCTGGGGCATTAATGTCCTCTCTCCTCTGTTGCACACTGTGTTCCCATATGTACAAAAGGTTATCTTCACAATGAATGTCTGGCTACCAAAGATCTGCATTCTGGGTTTGACCTAATGTTCATACCGGAAGCATTAAGTGTAATAGAGGAGCCAATGAGAAGGTCTGTGCCCCAGACAGGACCACATAACTTAGAGGTGTCCTTAAATTATTTAATAACTTTATACTACGCACAGGCTCATTTTCAAATCGGTGGGCAATATAAAATATATATAGCAAAAAAGCAGGCAGTACTCCAAATGTACGTGAAAAAAAAAAATAAACGTGAAGGAAGTTTATTGCCCCATGCAATGTTTCAGCTCAAACATGTGTCTTTTTCAAGCTTTTTTTTTTTTTTTTTTTTCCATTTGGAGTACTGCCTGCTTTTTTGAGGTGTGTGTGTGTGTGTGTGTGTGTGTGTGTGTGTATGTGTGTGTATGTATGTATAATTAGCAGGCTATTTGGTGGGGTAGATCAGATTCCCTGAGGTGAGCTACATACTGATGCAATATTGATTTTGGAATGTGTGTTTGTGTGTATGTATGTATGTATGTGTGTGTGTATGTATGTGTGTGTATATGTATGTATGTATGTATGTGTATATATATATCTGTGTGTGTGTGTGTGTATATGTGTGTGTATATATATATATATATATATATGTGTATATGTGTGTGTGTATATATATATATATATAATTTTTTTTTTTTTTTTTTTTTTTTATGTTTAAATAATGTATAGTATATCAAACATTGAACTAGTTGTCAATTAAATCACATCTGTGTATGAATAAGGCTGGTATCACATGGCTGTTCTTCGGCCATGTTTTAGCATCCTATTATGACTTCAAGTCCCATACCCTCCAAAATTCTAGGGATCTAATCTACATTAGTAAAACAATAAAGGTACTGGGAATTGCAGCCCTAACATGGGCACAAACATGCAGCTTCGTTACTCACAACATAGGCTGTTCCAGGATACTTAGCCCGTAATACAGGAACAGAAATACTCCCATAATACACGTGTGTGAAACTGTCGTTGTATAGTTCTTTATATAGAAAATGTATAGTTCTTTATATGAAAACCTCACATTACCCATTGGTGGCAATTGTGCCTGTATTGTCCTGGCCTAAATGTGGTCTTACTGACCAGAGCTGACCTCCTCATAGAGCCTATGATTTTGTAAGTTAAGGTCTGTAGACCCATGGTCCGCCCGAAACATTCTGCCACAATATGGTTGCAAATATGCATTGTGTAAAATTGGACATTTTCAACCAATATATAAGCCAGTTTAAGCGTTCATGTCCCTGCCATGTTTTTGTAGTTGCATACAGTTGTTTTGCTCTATAATCCTGCAATGTTATAGAATATCAGGATAACATGCAGGCTTTGTATCAAAGGCTTTAAATAGGTTTCCTTACCTAGTCATATGAATACGGGATTCATCATATAAGCACACACCTTAATGTTTTCTGCAGATAGTGAACACATTGGTTTACTGGGCGCCTGATGACAGTCCATTGGGCATCATGGCCAATGCAAAGTCCACTCAGATAAGGTTTAAACACGGCATGGCAGAACCTGGATGGGATCCTACAGTATTTACTGGAAGCCAAGTACCTAGATCACATTGGTTTAGACTTGCCAAGCCTATTCATACAGGGCCCGAGAGATGTGACTGCCAACCTTTACACTACTAACCTGTCTGAAATACAATGGGAAATTCCGAATTGATTTATGTTCATGTTCTAAGTGAAGTTGTAACATCTCCTAATACCAGCCAAGGTATAGACATTCCCATCTAACCTTGTGTAAAGTGTATTCTCCATGGGATCTGTAGCCCACCATTACGTTATTTGTCATTGTCTTATAATACGAGGTCCATAACGCCGGCTCCCTTCAGCGGGAAGCTTTTAATTAGCAGAACGAGAAGTTTCCTGAGCTGCCTAGTCAAGTTTTAATTATCCAGACTTCAAGTTTTTTTCCAATTAGTGGTCGATATGTGACTGCGTCCCGAGATACTCGCGGCCATTTGTAAATAAAATGACATACAGCAAATGAATGGCGATCACGTTCTCCGGGTGAATTTCATGGGTCCTCTAAAAACGGATTAATTTCCAGCCTCAATGTAGGGCTTTAAAATATGGAGTCTACCATCCTTATAGACTGATAGAAGGCTGAAAACTGTAATAATTGCTTCTACTCGTATCAAAAACCTTCACAATATTATTAAATGCGTTTAATTTAATCCCAT
This sequence comes from Leptodactylus fallax, assembly GCA_947044405.1. Classification (NCBI taxonomy): domain Eukaryota; kingdom Metazoa; phylum Chordata; class Amphibia; order Anura; family Leptodactylidae; genus Leptodactylus; species Leptodactylus fallax. The sequence continues at coordinate 334,947 of CAMRHE010000316.1, read as the reverse complement.
GCTTGTATCTCTACCCAGCAGGAGGCCGGCGGGGACATAGGATGCCTCTCATCCCTTCTGCCGGACCCCTGTGGAGAGACTCCAACAACAAAGGATTATACAATCATTTTCCGTTTACCACTTCCAAATCTGAATTTCTCACTGTAGAGAGTAATTTAATGCTGCAATTTGCCGAACCGGATTTAGAAATGTTTAATACACATTTCTGATATATTTAAATATAGAAGTTTTTGTGAAGAGCATGGATAGGAGTCACAATCGAAAGTCAAAAACTTTTTGAAGGAGGAAATGTTGGGTGAAAACTATAATTTTTTTATTTCAGGCTTTGCGGAGTCTTAAAGACCCTAAAACACTACATTGCAGGGCTGTAGAGTCAGTTTGGTACACCACCGACTCTGACTCTGATCTGTTTATCCACAGCATGACTTTGACTCCTTCATATATGGCTGACAGAAGCATTAACTTCTCTAATTTAGGAAAAGTCCACTGAAATACTATGAAAGTGAATATGCAACAATCTCTGCATCTAACAAAATATTAATAATTGTATAATATAACATTTTTTATTTCAAAGCTGCAGTTGGTTATTTTTCTGACTACGACTACAACTCTTGATTACAAGTTCACTTCCTGCTGAATACACCAAATCGACACTTAGGCCCCATGCATACAACCAAGTGTCCAAGCTTAGGCGCTTCTAATGGGGAGTTCAATGCTCCTTTCCATTCCCTTGATTATAGAGCAGGTCCTTTCCGGTTCCATGATATTGGAATGGAACTCCCCATTAAAAACAATAAGTGACGGAAAACACTCGGAGGATGATATCAGCTTCTCTTTAGGGAACCTTCGATATTGAAAGCGGTAGTCCGTATCTTTTCATGTCCATGTTGTTATTCATCCTTTTACCAAAAAATAAATGTCTTCTTTTGACCTTTTACAGGGGCTGAAGGCTTGGGGTTCAGCATAACATCAAGAGATGTCCCTCTCGGGGGTTCAGCTCCAATCTACGTCAAGAACATCCTTCCTAGAGGAGCAGCTATCCAAGATGGCAGATTGAAAGCTGCGGATAGACTATTAGAGGTAGTGCTATTTCTTTATTAAATTTGATTTATAGTTTGTTCTATAAATTTTCAGAAGAGTCGAAGAATATTCCATGTGGTGCCTACTTTTTTTTTTTTTTTAATTTATATATATTTATTATATTGTAAAGCAATAAAAAGACATAATATTTTTTGAATAATTTCCCATTTTATATGTTTTATTCTGACCTTTATGGTTTGTTTGGTATATATAGTCCTTGTTGGATTTACCTCTGCCGCTGATGAAAAAGATAAAGATAATAGCTTTCCTCTCCTCTTCAAGGAAATTGTCTACATTCCTGTTAGTAAAAACATATGTATAGAGTTAATGGAAATTGGTTCCTTACATGATGTTTTTTCTGGCCTCTAAATTTACCTTTCCAAATTGTTTGACCTGTGACCGGAACTATTAGTAGGTTATGTTGTGGTCCACATTTCCTGTAATTTTTGCAAGGACTAGATCGTTGCACATCTCCTCCTCCACAGCTGTTTTACCATATCGTCATTTACCACTACATGGATTGTTGGATCCGATTATTTCAAAATCAGCCATAGAAAGATGTAGCAGAGCTGTTTTTATAAAGCTCGGGTTGCACTACTTTATCGCTTTGGTTCATGCTGCTTCCAGCTGTGGAAGTGTTGGGCTAAGTGAGTGCCTACTATATCCTTGCACCATGCTGAATGGAGTCATCACCTCTTCTCTTACGCTATTTCTGGTTTTTATAGTCACTTAAGAAGCTCAGTAATATTTTTGCAGTCCTACTTAACCACTTTTAATATAAAATCAGAGGCTACCTGGCCTGACCTCACACTGCAGTTACCCACAGAACACATGTTTACCGAATGTGATGCAGCTGTGAAATGTAATTAGGACGGCAATTCATGGTGGCCTGCGGGATTTCAGGAATATCAGTCAAGGAATTTATTAAAGGCCACATTTAAAAAGGAAATTCTGTGGGTCAACCAATTGTTCATTTATTTTCTTTATTAACAATATGCTTGTGAATATATATACATATTCAATATTAATTTGAGCTAGCCACTTCATGAAAAAAATAAATAAAAATAAAATATATATATATATATATATATATATATATATATATACAGTCATGGCCAAAAGTTTTGAGAGTGATACAAATATTAATTTTTACAAAGTCTACTGCTTCAGTTTTTCTAATGGCAATTTGCATATACTCCAGAATGTTATAAAGAGTGATCAGCTTAACAGCAATTACTTGCAAAGTCAATATTTGCCTAGAAAATGAACTTTATCCCCCAAAACACATTTCAACATCATTGCAGCCCTGCCTTAAAAGGACCACCTAACATCGTTTCAGTGATTGCTCCATTAACACAGGTGTGGGTGTTGATGAGGACAGGGCTGGAGATCAATCTGTCATGATTAAGTAAGAATGACACCACTGGACACTTTAAAAGGAGGCTGGTGCTTGCCATCATTGTTTCTCTTCTGTTAACCATGGTTATCTCTAAAGAAACACGTGCAGTCATCATTGCACTGCACAAAAATGGCCTAACTGGGAAGAGTATTGCAGCTAGAAAGATTGCACCTCAGTCAACAATCTATTGCATCATCAAGAACTTCAAGGAGAGAGGTTCCATTGGTGCCAAAAAGGCTCCAGGGCGCCCAAGAAAGACCAGCAAGCGGCAGGACCGTCTCTTAAAAGTGTTTCAGCTGCGGCATCGGGCTACCAGCAGTGCAGAGCTTGCTGAGGAATGGCAGCAGGCAGGTGTGAGTGCATCTGCACGCACTGTGAGGCGGAGACTCTTGGAGCAAGGCCTGGTCTCAAGGAGGGCAGCAAAGAAGCCACTTCTCTCCAGAAAAAACATCAGGGGCAGACTGATATTCTGCAAAAGGTACAGGGAGTGGACTGCTGAGGACTGGGGTAAAGTCATTTTCTCCGATGAATCCCCTTTTCGATTGTTTGGAACATCTGGAAAACAGCTTATTCGGAGAAGAAGAGGTGAGCGCTACCACCAGTCTTGTCTCATGCCAACTGTAAAGCATCCTGAAACCATTCATGTGAGGGGTTGCTTCTCAGCCAAGGGAATCGGCTCTCTCACAGTCTTGCCTAAAAACACAGCCATGAATAAAGAATGGTACCAGAATGTCCTCCAAGAGCAACTTCTCCCAACCGTCCAAGAGCAGTTTGGCGCTCAACAATGCCTTTTACAGCATGTTTGGAGCACCTTGCCATAAAGCAAAGGTGATAACTAAATGGCTCAGGGAACAAAACATAGAGATTTTGGGTCCATGGCCTGGAAACTCCCCAGATCTTAATCCCATTGAGAACTTGTGATCAATCATCAAGAGACGGGTGGACAAACAAAAACCAACAAATTCAGACAAAATTAAAGCATTGACTCTGCAAGAATGGACTGCTATCAGTCAGGATTTGGTCCAGAAGTTGATTGAGAGCATGCCAGGGAGAATTGCAGAGGTCCTGAAGAAGAAGGGTCAACACTGCAAATATTGACTTGCTGCATTAACTCATTCTAACTGTCAATATAAGCTTCTGTTACTCATAATATGAATGCAATTATATTTCTGTATGTGATAAAAACATCTGACAAACACACATAAAAACCAGAGGGCAGCAGATCATGTGAAAATATAATATTTGTGTCATTCTCAAAACTTTTGGCCATGACTGTATATTTATATTTTTACATATATATATATATATATATATATATATATATATATATATATATTATATTATATATAGTAAAAAAAAATAAAAAAATTATAATAAATATAGATTGTGCTATATTAAAAAATATAAAATAGAATAAAAAAATACATTAAAGGTCACATTTAAAGAATTTCTGTGGGTCAAGCAATCATTCATTTATTTTCTTAACAATGTACATGTCAATATATATACTTATGCAACATGAAATTAATTTAGCTATATATATAGTAGAATAAAAAAGAATAAAACAATTATAGTAAAAAAAATATATTGTCATGTGCTATATTAAAACATATAAAATGGAATTAAAAAATATATATTTTTTTATTCCATTTTATATGTTTGACTATAGCACATGGTATAATCTATATTTTTTTTATTTTAATTTTTTAGATGTACAGTACATATATTTACTGTAGTACTTTGTTGGGAAAACCAGTGTTGTTCTAAAGCATAAATCACACCTGTTTTGGCTTATATTACTCCATGGCGCAGTTTGTTTTACTCTAGCACATTGTATATTTTTGAGATTGTCGGTAAAACTAGTGTTTTTCTGAAACCTGACGTGTTCCTGTTTGGGCTTACATTACTCCACGGCTTGCTACAGTACACACATGCAGAATAATTCATTTCCTGAGTTTTCAGCAGATATCCATTTTCTGTTTTGTGGACTTAGTTTCTCAGGACTCCTAAAACTTATTAAAAATGTATTGAGAGATTTGCTGACTTTCTTTCCTTTTCTCTTAAAGGTGAACGGTGTAGACTTGACCGGGAAGACCCAAGAGGAAGTTGTATCATTACTGAGAAGCACAAAAATGGGAGGCTCTGTGAATCTTTTAGTCCTCCGGCAAGACGAAACTTTCCAACCACGTGAGCTGGTAAGAATACAATTTGACTCCAATGTTAAATGAGTATCAGTAAAAAGTTTTCTAAGTTGCTCGTCCAGTCCAGTTAAATTGACTGCCTTATGGGACAGGTGGGCTGACTTTTTTTTCCTCCTAGGATCATGCCAACACTTGTCTGTCATTACCATGATCCTGACAACTAATGGCAACCAATAGTGCCATGACTATGACTGCTTTCCTCATTCATTGACAGTAGTCTGAGATGGTGCTTACAAATAGTTGTTAGTGGAATGGGTAGGGTTACGTAGTGTCCTCACTCACCATCCCCTATTATTTTAAAAAATAACTCTATATTTGATATCACAGGTTTGCGAACAAGAAATTTAAGGCTAAGGGACTTGGTCAAGTTGCCATAATTGGAGTTGGGAAGGATTTTTTTTTACTCTGATGAGCCTTTTGACATCAGCCTCTTGGGGTTTTATTTCCTTCCTTGTTAGGTTTATAGGGAAGACTTGATGGGTTTATGGACTTATCCACTTATAGATGTTTAGTGACAGCAGCTTAGAAAAGCATCAGGTCTTATTCTGTGTGACGTGATCAGTATCTGTTGGGGTGATAGAGCAACAAAATGCCACAAGTATAAGTATACATTCTCTTCACAGCCGAATGGGGGCGCTGTTTACTAACATGAGCCAGTCCGCACACCCTCATACCCCTGAAATAGTTGACAGGTCTAACTTTGCTTTTGTCTTTAGATTAGGACTACAAATACATAAAACTCCATAGTACCATTTCCCTTTTCTCCTGTAATGTAACAAAGGATGCAACAGCAACAAGCCTTTAATAGTCTCATTTCTGAATAGATTCCCCACAGTCTCTACCGTGTTAGTGCTCTCGGGCCGCACCGCTCATCTCTAGTATGATATGTGCTGACCTGAGATGGTGCGATCTGGCGCTCACATTGTGTGTCGGGCAGATGAGCTTCTCATTCACAGTACAGCTGGAGTTTAGAATATCATTTATCTGTGCACAAGCTGTGACAACCGTATTTGAGTTGGTGTCAGCGACAACCAGTCACATGGCTGGGCTGTCGTTCTTCTCCGTGCTGGCATGATGTTCATGCCATGCCCAGATGGTGCAGATATTCAGATTTTTTGATAAATGACTAATTATCCTTGCTAAATATTCATGGTCCTCCATTTCTGTGCATTTCATTAATTCCATCTTGTGTCTTCACTAAGGAGTTAATCAGGAATTAATTGTGTGTATTAATGTTTTTACTTACAGGAATGAATGCTGAGAAATGGGCTTTATTTTTTAATCCCCTACATGGTCCATTTCATCTATAGAGCTTAATTCGTTTCCATTACCCCTTGCTATGAATAGGAAAAGTGTTAATATCCATAGGGTATCAAGGGAATGTATCCTCATAAAATCTTTCATTTTTTTCTCATCGGTTTTTATGCTTTTTGATTGTAGATTTCTTTATTCGAGCTTCTCCACTACTCTATTAACAGCATTTAGTGATATCCTTTACAGCATAGTCACGGCCATAGGCATCAATAGACAGGAACCGACTCATTGAGGTCAACGGGAGAGTTTTCTAGATCTGCTCTGGAGTAGGTGGGAACTAGATAAGCTGTGACATCATCTGTTGTCAGTAGCAGATGCAATAATGGGTCAGTGGTGTTATCTATAGAGGTGTTATCTTTCACTGTAATCCTATCTGTGATGTGTAAGAGGTGACTGCTGCAAAGTAAACCCGTATTGAATTTACAAGTGCAATTATATAATTAGGTTTGGTGGTTAGAGCGAACATTGTATGGTATAGTACTTAAAATATAGATGGTGTTGTGGAACATTTAAAAAAAAAAAAAATGTTTAAAATAAAAACCTGGTTTACAAATTTGTCCTTTTTAGGAGATACATTTAATTTAATAAAGATACAATTACTATTTATATGACCATTTTATCGTTATACTCTTGCTACACTCTTAAAGGGATATTCCCATTTAATCAGTAGAATATGCCACATTTCTGTGATCAATAGGGAGCTCTATCATTGACTTCCGGGGGCCCAGTCTATCCTGAGACAGAAGGGGCCGCAGCGCTGCTTCAGCTCCTTCGCTGGTTTTCCTTGGTCGTGGAGCTTGCAGTAGGCCCATTCCCTCCACTTGTCCCTCCATGGCAGGTGGTTAGGGCAGTATTGTGCAGGGAAAGGCGGTCAGTCATGGCTTCCACCCTTCATTTTCAGGATCGGTGGGCGCCCCAGAGGTCAGACACCACCAATCGTGAAATGCTTTCATATGCTGGCGATATCATTACTTATTAGATAGGATTTTTAACATATCAATTTACTTTTTTCATTTTAGGCTCCTGAATCAATTCCGGTACCGAATACAAGAGAGCCGGTAAGAAGTTTGCTACACACTGTGTTATACATAAATAATACAATGTAATAAGCCTACCGAGGGGCCATTGACTGATGATTTTTTTCAGTCTTGGTGTTGATGGGGAACTGTTCACATTTTATGCACTAGAATTTTAGTTTTGGTGAGAGATCCTATTATGGTGACACTCGTATGACACTGTGTGATCCTTTTACATGTTTCTAAGAGAGAATACCTGCTATATGACACGCGTTGGATGATGACGCTTCATTTTATATAGAATCCCTGAGGGGATAAAAAATGTAAAATTGGATTCACACAGAGGAGCTAGACAAGTCTGCTTTGTCTGTATTTGGTCAAAATGTGTGCCAAGAAACTCATAAGCATAGCAAATATAGTAGTAATACAGTCTAAAGTAATGAAAAATGACCACTAACATTACCATGTGGCCCTCAATCGGAGTAGAAACAGACTTTTTTTAATCACAAATTGATGAAGCAATACAGAGGTCATTCACAGCTAAGGCTATGTTCACATTTGCATCACAGAGCCTGCCAAAAATCAGCGGAGGAAAAAGTCCTGCATGGAGGACTTCTTCCTCTACCAGTTTGTTTAAAATCAGTGGACACCCAATGGTCCCCATTACAGTCAATGGGTTCGCTGGTAATCGATGTTTTAGCGGTCCACCTCTCAGTTTATTGGGTCTCCCGATGGACCCGAACAAAGGAGAGCCCCGCCCCCAGTGCACTTGCAGTTCTCTCTGCATTGCTAAATTAATTTTACAGAGCTGAAATCTGTCAGTTTAGTGTAGCTTGACTAATATTACAGTTTTCCCATAAAGATACATCTGTTGAATGTTCTGTGGTCTTCGTCTTTGCCGCCATTGTATACCTGATACCGTCCATTGGACATTTCTTCCAATTTTTTTTGCCTTCGAGACCATTTCTGTTCTTTAAAATCAATAACTTCCCTGAAAGCTGAAATACTTGGATTGTTCTTAGAGTTCTGGGCAGAGATGTTGTCTCTGTAAGTTAAGACTTCCTCGTCCCTCATACATGAGGGATGGAAAAGACAAAGTTTGTTGGAGACATTTGAGATTGGCTTTACGGGAAATATGGTAATTGCATCTATTTTCACCGTCTAAAGTAAATAAAATAATATACCGGCGGTAACTTAATCTCCTCACCTATTAAGGGGAAAAGGCTTCTTGGGGGAGAGGGGGGTAAAAAGTGATGTGAAATGAACCATTGTCAGTCTGCAGATTGTTCCAGAAGCCGCAGGAGACTCGGCTTGTGCCGTTTTAATTAGCTAATACTGTCTTGTAAAAATAGCGGGCTCGCTCGCTCTTGATGTTGCATCCACTTTGTGGCTATTGTTTGAGGTCGGGCAGGATGTTGATTCTGTTCCGTCCACACAGCGGGTTAGAGGAGCGAGATTGCAAACGGACGTGGGCTACATAATAAAGGAGACACCTAGTGACTTTCCCGAAGACAGCCAAATAATAAGACATATGGAAGTAGTTATTTGATTCCTTTTCGCATGGCTTTGATATTCCTAAAAGGATGAAAATCACATGCTATAAATTTTATTTCTTTGAAAATACCCATCAGGTTCGTCTTTTTTTTTTCCAAAGGCACGTTGAAATTGAACTCAGACTTATCTTTGAAGTGTCGGGCCGAGCTTGTAAGACATTATGGTAGAAGTTTACTGTAGATAGTTTTTCTTCTTATTAAAATAGTTCATCGCTGGGCTAAAACCTTGTGAATTTCTTCTATGTATTAAGTATAGGGGTTTTTTTTTTTTTTTTTCTGGACTCCATTTCAGAAAGTGAATTATTTTGGTAGAGGTCAGTGTTTCCTAGGGAATTAGTAGGTTGTCTTTGGTGGAAAGTTCTTCAAAGTTGCACTGTTTGACACCATACAGCGTGGGATGGAGCTTAAAGGGGTTCTCCAGGGAGTCTTCTTACACTTTCTGTAGTGTTTTAAAGCACTATACCCAAGGGATCTGGGCTTGGGTCCCGTGATCAGAATTAATAGTTGGCCCCCAGGTTGCTCTTCCTCCTACTGTCTCTGTGGATATACAGTACAGACCAAAAGTTTGGACACACCTTCTCATTCCAAGAGTTTTCTGTATTTTCATGACTATAAAAATTGTAGATTCACACTGAAGGCATCAAAACTATGAATTAACACATGTGGAATTATATACTTAACAAAAAAGTGTGAAACAACTGAAAATATGTCTTATATTCTAGGTTCTTCAAAGTAGCCACCTTTTGCTTTGATTACTGCTTTGCACACTCTTGGCATTCTCTTGATGAGCTGCAAGAGGTAGTCACCTGAAATGGTCTTCCAACAGTCTTGAAGGAGTTCCCAGAGATGCTTAGCACTTGTTGGCCCTTTTGCCTTCACTCTGCGGTCCAGCTCACCCCAAACCATCTGGATTGGGTTCAGGTCTGGTGACTGTGGAGGCCAGGTCATCTGGCGTAGCACCCCATCACTCTCCTTATTGGTCAAATAGCCCTTACACAGTCTGGTGGTGTGTTTGGGGTCATTGTCCTGTTGAAAAATAAATGATGGTCCAACTAAACGCAAACCAGATGGAATAGCATGCCGCTGCAAGATGCTGTGGTAACCATGCTGGTTCAGTATTCCTTCAATTTTGAATAAATCCCCAACAGTGTCACCAGCAAAGCACCCCCACATCATCACACCTCCTCCTCCATGCTTCAACGTGGGAATCAGGCATGTAGAGTCCATTCGTTCACCTTTTCTGCGTCGCACAAAGACACGGTGGTTGGAACCAAAGATCTCAAATTTGGACTCATCAGACCAAAGCACAGATTCCCACAGGTCTAATGTTCATTCCTTGTGTTCTTTAGCCCAAACAAGTCTCTTGTGCTTGTTGCCTGTCCTTAGCAGTGGTTTCCTAGCAGCTATTTTACCATGAAGGCCTGCTGCTCACAGTCTCCTCTTAACAGTTGTTGTAGAGATGTGTCTGCTGCTAGAACTCTGTGTGGCATTGACCTGGTCTCTAATCTGAGCTGCTGTTAACCTGCGATTTCTGAGGCTGAACTTATCCTCCGCAGCAGAGGTGACTCTTGGTATTCCTTTCCTGGGGCGGTCCTCATGTGAGCCAGTTTCTTTGTAGCTCTTGATGGTTTTGGCCACTGCACTTGGGGACATTTTCAAAGTTTTCCCAATTTTTCGACTCACTGACCTTCATTTCTTAAAGTAATGATGGCCACTCGTTTTTCTTTACTTAGCTGTTTTTTTCTTGCCATAATACAAATTCTAACACTCCATTCAGTAGGACTATCAGCTGTGTATCCACCTGACGTCTGAACCACACAACTGATGGTCCCAACCCCATTTATAAGGCAAGAAATCCCACTTATTAAGCCTGACAGGGCACACCTGTGAAGTGAAAACCATTTCAGGTGACTACCTCTTGAAGCTCATCAAGAGAATGCCAAGAGTGTGCAAAGCAGTAATCAAAGCAAAAGGTGGCTACTTTGAAGAACCTAGAATATAAGACATATTTTCAGTTGTTTCACACTTTTTTGTTAAGTATATAATTCCACATGTGTGAATTCATAGTTTTGATGCCTTCAGTGTGAATTTACAATTTTTATAGTCATGAAAATACAGAAAACTCTTGGAATGAGAAGGTGTGTCCAAACTTTTGGTCTGTACTGTATGTGTATTTATATGTGGATATAAAGACAAGTGGTTGATAGCTATCCTCACGTTGAGGTCCACTGTGGGATGTCCACCACAGACAATGGGTTGTGGCTTTCAATTTTGGCAATGCTCACAATGATTGACATGCTGCGTGTCCAAAACCTGCAGCGCAAGACTCTTTCTTCACTGTGTGGATGGGATTTCTTTAAATACCAGTCATTACTCTGTTACTGTACTTCGCAGTGGGTTATCCACTGGCAATTTTGCCATGGGGCCTTAGTCTAAGGCTACTTACACACGACCACACGCATGTGCTCAGTCCATGGTAAAATTGCACATGGATGACATCTGTGTGCTGCCCATGATTCCGCAAATCTATTCGCTTCATCTAATGAGCCTGGGATGCAAAACGGTCAGATCGACGGCCCTCTGAGTTTTGCCCAGGGCTCACTTCCGCATACACTGGCCCGTAGAGATGAATGGGTCTGTGTGCTAGCCTTGGACAACACGACTAGCACTCTAACAAAGTCACAGTCATGTGGATAGAGCCTGAAGGGGTTTTTAGTGACTTTCAATTGACTGGTTATCATTAGGGTTACATTATGGTTGGTTCTACATCTCAGTCCAAATTAACATGGTTTATCTGCAGTATGGTACACCAAATAGATGTGGGTCCTGGTGGCATCAGATGGATAGCCTTCAAATTGAATACAACACAACCCCTTTAACCATCCTCCATATTGTGGGGGTGGCCTGTAACAAAGAGAACTAAAGATATGTCTCTGATATATGAAATGTCCTAGATGTATAAAGCTACTGCATTGGAGTTAGGTTGTGACTCCCCCTCTAGGAGGCGCTGCTATCTTCAAAAATGACGTCCCAGTAAACAATCGTTTCCTATTAAAGTAGGAGGCAATGAAACTTTGTAAATGGTCTTGGAAATACAATTATATTTGGCAAGTGATATTTCACAGCTGCTGCCAAATTGCATAAAAACAATCCCCGCCAGATGTGGTGTAATAGCTTAGATAATGGGAATAATGAATTTCAATGTATACGTGCAAATAGGGTTCAATAAGTGTTAGCTGGCATGTGGAGGGAATTAAAATATTTCCTCTGCGAAGTGTTGGCGATAATCTGCATTCAGTGCAGAAAGCAGCGTGTACCGCCATCCTATCAGTCTCATGGAAGTCGCAGCAGATTGACACGTTGCATATGGATTTTTTCACTTATTGATGGGATTGATTGATTTATTTCCTGTTATTTCTATCACGCCAGTGCGTATCACCATACATGAAGCGTCAGTATAGTAAAGCCTCAGACTTGTGGTCTATGTAACGCACCTAAACAACCGGCAAGTTGTGTGTAATTGTAATAGAGCACTCTTAGACCTCACTGTGGCTCTTCTCTATGTCTTCAACCCGTCTTTTCCAGCGTGCGCCCAATACATGGCACCATACATGAAGCCTCAGTATAGTAACGCCTCAGACATATATATCCTTTGTAACACACCTATACAGCCGCCAAGTTGTGTGTAATTGTAGTAGAGCACTCATAGACCTCAGTGAGGCATGGAGATCCCTTTCTTTCCCAATAGGTGGCCAGTACATGACTGCTGGAGACATTGGCTGCATGCTATACTACTGGCATCATGGCTCCCTTAGATAAGTGGTGATGTCAGTAGTATGGCGGGTAACCGTGGATTGTCCCCATCGGTTTAGTGCTAGCTGCTTGTAAATTTAGACTGGTACAGAGTAGGGACTGTCTCAGCTGGACATGTAGGGAATAGAAGAGTTATGTATGTATTGTTGTTTTATAGATTTTGATGCTGTTTTTTGTTATCATTTATTTATTTATTTATTTTGAGAAATCGTATAACTTCCTTTTTAAAGTGGTATTCTGAGACTAGGATAGGCATCAGTAGGTCTATTGCCAAGGATAAAATAGGCATTAATGGGTCTACTACCAGGCTGCCGATTTACTTTCTGCAATATAGTCATAGCATGAATTACACCACAAGTCTCTGCCAACACTTGCATATATATGCATATACACTGGTGTATACAGCCACATGACAACAGCTTAAAGAGGACCTTTCATGTCCTCAGGCACATGTGGTTTTGTATACCGCTAGAAAGCCGACAGTGCGCTGAATTCAGTGCACTGGATCTTCTGTTACGTGCCCCGGGTCTGGAGATATTGGTGCCATTAGTTTTCTGCCCATCGTCAGTAAACTGGGGGGGGCGTTCCGCACATCTTAGCGTCATCGCTGGGCGGTAAGGAACACCCCCTCTGACAGTACAAGGCTATGGACGAGTATAGTCGGGGGGTGGGGGGGGCAGGGCGTTCCTCACAGCCCAGCTAGACTGTCTGGAATGCCCTTCTGACGATGGGCAGAAAACTAACGGCACCGATATCTCCAACCCTGGGGTACATAACGGGAAAACCATTATGAATTCAGCACACTGTCTGCTTTCTAGCAGTATATAAAACCGCATGTGCCTGAGGACATGAAAGGTCCTCTTTAATTGATAACATTAATACAGTATCTTCACTTGACTTACACCCCATACATTATCCTTGGGAGCTCTGCTTATACATGTAACATACTTGGGACATACAGCTGAGCTGAGGCTGCAGAGCAAGATACCACAATGCAGCGGTCTTACTCACATTACTTGCATCTGTTTTCTTAGTGCCAGTGAAGCTTTACCCTACAGCCCAAGCTGCAGCACCGCACATGTATATAGCAGTAAGTGGTGGAATGAAACTGCTTGTTGGAAATTAGTCTTATTGCCAAGGCTTCCGTCAGCCGATCTGTGAAGGTGCTGGGTGTCAGACCACCACTGATCAGATATTGATGAGATATCCTAAGGGTAGGTCTTCAATGTTTAAACCCAGGAAAACGCCTAAAGTTATATGCATTGAGTACACACAGCTGAATATACTAAAGAACCAAAAGGACTGACCTGCTGTATGTCCTCCTGCATATTGCACTGCCATCTGCATGAGGCCTTGACTCTCTCAATATATGTTCTAACTTGCCTAAAGAGAGGTTTTTGGAGGGCAGGAGGTAAAATAAGATTTTGTGGACCACATACACCTGTAGGTAGGTGTATCACACCACTTTTTAAAGTGAGCCTCACACAAGAAAAATGCAGTCCAATCTGATAGCAGAAGGTTATAGATCAGGAGGAGCTGAGCAGATTGATATATAGGTTTGTGAGAGAAGATTTAGCATAACATGTCATTTATCCACCGAAATCTCTGCTGAGAAGTCTAGGAGGCGGGCCTTTCAGTGATTGACAGCCTCTCCTCTGACTGTGTATGCAGAGCTAGCTGTCGATCACTGATAGGGACCGCCTCCTAGACTTCTCAGCAGAGATTTCAGTGGATAAATGACAAGTTATACTGAATATTTTTCCACAAACCTATATATCAATCTGCTCAGCTCCTCCTGCTCTATAACATACTGACTATAGATCGGACTGCATTTTCCATGTGAAGGTTCCCTTTAATCTGGATTAGAATTTAGTATTAAAAATGAACAAAAATGAAATATTAGTGAATCTGCTCTCCCATGACGATTGCTTTTAGATTTTTCAATGACTGAATAATAGAAGCCCTAGCGTAAAATTTTTTTAATCAAATATTTTTTTACAAATTTTGCTGCAAATTGAAAGGTTCACTTTTGGTGAAGGAACAGACGAGGTTCAAAGTACTGTGTGTAAGGTCCTTGTCATAGTTTTCAGGTTTACATAGTAGACAATCCAGAAGCATTTCGATCCCTAGCGTTACATTTTGTTATAGTTTTGCTCACTTGGCGAATCAATCACGGCCGTCCATTTTCTCTCCCATTTGCATATAAATGCATCAGCGCATGGAGCACAACTTGCTGCACTGTCACCTTCATGTTACACTTGGTATTAGAAGAAAAGTATTCACCATATTTTATCATTCATCAGTTCTTTATTAGAAATTATATACACGAGCGGCTTCAATAACTGAAGTCATTTCCAATGACCTTTGTGTCAAGTAAATGTTTTGAATGAAACATGGGAAAGATCTAATGGCTAGAAGTGGTAATGAATAAGTAAGTAGGAAGGTCTGCACGTAACCCAAGGGGGTGGGAGGATATTCTCCTTCATCTTCTGGGAGCCGGACCAGTTACTGGCGGAGCCATTCAAGTATGTCACCTATTAATATCTCACCTATTTTATTATGATTAAAGGGGTTTGTTAGGACTACGATACCGATCCTTGGGATAGGTCAGCAATGTCATCTTGGTGGCGGTCTAACATCCTGTGTCTGCGCTTGGCATTTGAATGGGACAGAGTTGCAAACAGGTCATGTGACCGATTTAAAGGGGCTATCCAGCGACTAAATTTTATTGATTTCCAGCCAGAGTTCTGTTAGTGCTTCATGTCTGTTTCTGGGATTGTTTCAATTTAGGGTCACCTGATCAGAACTAGCACCCAAATCAATCTGCGGCCTCGCTCCTCTCCCATATTTAGTGTGTATTACCTGTACTATGGGGGATGGCTTTCTATTACAATAACCTACTCTGCCAGCCCCCTTAGTAAACACAGGAGAGGTCCTGTGTGCTGGTTCCAAATAGGTGACTCAGAGTCGGAACCAGCCAAGAGACCTGACATACAGCGCTGCCAGAAATGGATAGCCCCTTTTAATATCACTGGCTTGTGACAAGGAAGCAGCACCTGCTTGACTATTGCTGACTCTTCACACAACTGCTTGGCAAGATGGTCAGGTGTCAGCCTCACACCGATCCAATATTGACAACCTATCCGAAGGATCAGTCATCAGTAGCATAGTCCCAGAAAATCCCTGTACATATAACATACCCTAAGAATAGGTGATTAGTGGGGGTCCAACATCCGGCACTCTCACCGATCAGCTGTTTGAAGCTGTCATGGCCTAAGTCGGGTATGTTACATTTATTCCATTCAGAGAAATGTCTTCTAAGAGGATTATGTGGTAGCGGAATAGAGCTACAATGAGAAACATCTGAAGTCACACACAACAGAAAAACAGGAAGCTAATGGAGAAGTAACTGAGCCAGAATTAATATATAACATTCCATTTAGCTTACATTAAAAGTGTCGAAACAATGTAATATCTTCTATTCCAAGTCTTCAGGCCCTAGGCCCGAGGCTGCACTACCGCTAGGATCTTGTAAATGTTTGCAATCAATAGGGAGTCGTGCAAGGATACATTTTCACTTCACAATTCCTCAATAAATTCTCACCTTTTAAAAAAAAAAAGTAAATGGGGAATTTCACCTTTAAGTTACGTATTCCCCTTCCTTGAAATGTGTGATTTAGTAATTGAGCAATTACGGCAAAGTCTGAATCCCCGTTTTCTGTGTCTGCAGTATACACGACAACGTGCGAACACCTTTCATTAGCGCTGGCCCAGTTTAGTCTCATTTATGTATCCATTAGACGCTATGTACTCTGCTGTGCATTAAACATCTGTCTGTTTTTTTTTATTTTTTAATTTATTTTTTTTAATCTATTTGTGTAGTTTTTATGTGGTCATCATTACTTGCTGCTTTCATGTTTTCTTGTGCCTTTGGTAGGGAGTATTATCACTTGCAGTTTTGATGCAGTTTTTGAAGTGGACTCCAAAGAGGAGGAGAAAGAATCGTTCCTATATACAGTAGATTTTCACTCCTTTTATGATCCTTTTTCTTCACACTGGCTTCTAAAAACTGCATCAAAACATGTAAGGCCAAGTTTGCATGGCCTTCTTTGCTCTCATCTGTCCTAGGAGAGGCAACAGACTTAAAGGGGCTGTGTCGGTAAGGATAGTGGATAAGTGTCCGATTGCTGGGGTCAGACCGCTGGTACTCCAGCGATCAGAAGACCAAAACACCCCTAAAGCCTCCTTGTGAATGGAGCGTCAGTGCCAGTGCGGTCCATTCACTTTTATGGGGCTGCTGGGTCTGTAATCTGTGGCATCACCGGCAACCCATAGAAGTGAATGGAGTGCCGGTCACGCATGCACACTGCTGCTCCATTCACAAGGAGGCTTTAGGGGGACTTTAGTTCAGTGACCTGGCAGTCAGACCTCCTGTCCTATTGATAGGGAATAAGTGTTGTTGATGGCATAACCCTTTTAAATGGCGATAGTGACTGATGCAGGTGGAGCCCCCTCTGTCTGCATCCATTCCCCTTCACTCTAATGTAAAAAAAAAAAAAAATTACTGAAGCTAAGAAACTTTCAATAATGTTTTTTGTTGTTTTTTTTTTTTACATTAGAGTGAAGGGGAATGGATGCAGTCAGACTGTGCTCCATCTCTGTCACTCATTTTATCTCCATTTAAGTCCTTTGCTCTCATCCTAGAATGATTGAGAGCAACAGACTCTAAAGTCGGCCACGTGAACTTACCCTTATTGTGCACTTTTAGGTTTATTGACACCTTGTAATTAAAATTGCTGCAAAAAAATCGCAATTTAACCGCAATGGCTAACCTTTCTTAGTTGGCCTTGGTTTACTAGTCTTTTCATTGGTTGTTTTCTTGCGCTCTTAGAAACCAGAAGAAGACGACCTTGTTCTCACACCTGATGGGACGAGAGAATTCCTAACTTTTGAAATTCCTCTAAATGATTCTGGATCGGCTGGTCTAGGTGTTAGTGTCAAAGGCAACCGGTCAAAAGAGAACCATGCTGACCTGGGTATTTTTGTGAAGTCAATCATCAATGGTGGAGCTGCATCCAAAGTAAGTGAGAAGTGGCCAACGTGAATCATGCTTTGTGGTACCTGTTAAGTCACCATATTTTATAAGCGATGATCTACCCCTTTATTAATCAAAATCGATGGAAGGTATTGAGATGACTCTTGGATGTTATCCAAGTGCATTCCATTAACCAAAAATTTAACCCTCCCTTGGTCTGTCGTGTGCATGAGGCCTTACACGGGGCTTATTGAAATCCAGCAGATCAGTCTGCTACACATCTGATATGTAGGGCCAACTTTATAGGCTGTCTCCTTTACTGGAATCCATACTTAGCTCTGTGAGAAAATATAGCAGATGTAAGAGTGTTATATTTATCAGGATGCCCTGAGTGTCTGGCATCAGACTGCAGGCTGCCATTAGTAATTGTACAGTGTGCAAATCATTGCTTAATGTTAAGGGGTAAAATATATGTTGTTCTGATGGACTGGCAGTGGAGCTGCTATAAAATCGATCTTAAAGGGAAAGGATCGCCAGAAAATGACCTATTGTTTAAAGTACATTTTTTATATTAAACATATTTTTTTAAGAATTATTGGCGATAATGTTTTTTCATTTATATTAAAATAAAATCCTAAATATCTTTTAATTCCAAATCTTACCACTAAGCCTAAAATAGTTTGTGACTTCCTGTAGATCTGCCGTGGGTCATGCTCTGTGACCAGGGCAGAGGTCATTGTGTAGAGGGGGGAGTAGATAGTTTATGACTGGTGGATTCTGAGTCTTATCTATATATACGTGATAACTGTGACCATCAGTGTGCTGTACGTAAGAGGGATGCTGCAAAGAAATCTCCTACAGAAAGTCTCAGCATATTAAATGGCTTAGTGGCCAGAGTCAGAATTGCAGGATTTTTAGGACTTTATTTAAAATATTGATAATAACATAAAAAAATTTAAAACCTCACCTTAACATTTCTTAAAAAATATCTTTAACAAAATAAAACTTGATTTTAAAAAAGAGGTCATACACTTGGCTACAGGTACAGAATCCTATGCCTCTAGCAGACTCCTCTGGTGGTAGCACCTCCGATTTTCTCACTTGGGGATTAAGAATCAAACATGTTATAATCCAACATGCCTGATCCTTTTCCTTCCTTCTGCTGACCTCTGCCTTTGGGGACCCCACTATATACATTACATAGCACATAATCCCAGCAACTGCATCTGACAATAGCCAAAAAAAAAAAAAATCCAACATGGCGCATGGACTTTTCCCCGGATAACTTTCTTAGGTCAGCACCTCCCATACTCTGCCGGTGGCCTTTTCGGCTGTCTCCAGGCTATAGTATATTGTCAGCTTTCTACAATCCAAGGTTGTCTTTTATTGCTTTCTGTGAGCAGTGTGGAGGAGACAAAAGAGATCTAAGCAGCGATTGTTTCACGGTAATCTGCACTTTTGATAGTTTGCCAATGATAATTGCCTGAACGTAATTGCCAATGCATAATCCCAATGTTACAGCCTGCAAAGTAGCCGTGATATATACTGATCAATAATGTATAACACGGCGCTTCCAATTACTTTTTTTTTTCTCCCTGTGAGAGGGATGAAAATCAATATATATGTTGAGATTATATCCAGTTCCAGTTCTTCTGGGACTTGTACACCTTAGTTTATCTACCGATACTATTCATTTGTTGATTCTCAGGTCAACGTTGAAGAAAATAATATCTGAGCCAATAATGTTTTATTTCAATTTAGACTGTCCTGAGAGATTGGCTTTATTTAGCTTTTCTTTGGCTTTTTTTATTTATTTTAAAAAGTAACAATGTAACAATTTTTGCCGCAATCCTGGGCAAGATCGAGCAGGACGCTTATTTTTTTTAGCTTCCTGCTTCAATCTCTGCCTCTCTTTGAATACAGATTCAGGAGGGCAGAATCTGCTCCAAGTTGCTCCATGTGAACTTGCCCTAAGTTCCCATGCACACGACTGTGGGCTAGTTCAGTGTGTCATCCGGGTTTTTCCCAGATAGCACACTGACCCATTCATTTCTATGGACACATGCATATGACCGTGATTTCCACAGATCCATGTGCGCGCCGAGACTCCGTGCCACAAAGTTCAGGACAGGTCCTATTCCTGTCTTGGTTTTGCGGTCATGCTTGCTGGCCCCAATGAATGGGGCAGCACACGGATGATATCTATGTGCTGCCCATGCCGTTCAATCATGGTCGGCGGCTCGCACATGGTCGTCTGTGTCCAAATTAATTAGCAAATTAGCAAACAAAAAGTAAGAAGTAAAAATTTCTGGTTTGTTTACAAGTTTTTCTTGGTACTCATTGATATATATATATATATATATATATATATATATATAATACATCTTGCCATAAGATGTCATAGACAATGTAGACATCGGAGTAGAATCACTTTAAGATGGCCTAGTACTACATCTACATTACATCCCCATTACCTGGACCCTCCCTGTCTGTACTGAACCAAACTTAAATTATCATTGAATCCTATGGAGACCCAAACCCTACTCAGAAGGACTGAGGATCTCTGGGATTTGCAGCCATAATATGAACGCTACATATTGTGCCCATCAGAATGTGAGCAGATTCTGTTTTCTGCCGTGTCTATGAAATCTTCTTGCTCTCCGCTAACTCGGATTGTGTTTATACCCTCAGTAGGTATAAGCAGCGACATTTCTTACAAGCATCGTCTCTTATTTTGTAATATTGCCTAGTGTTGTACACCTGTTTGACACCTGTTCTTCTATACTTACAAGGATGGAAGGCTCCGTGTAAATGACCAGCTTGTCGCTGTCAATGGTGAATCTCTACTAGGCAAAACAAATCAAGATGCCATGGAAACTCTGCGGAAATCTATGTCAACAGAAGGAAATAGACGAGGAATGATTCAGCTCATCGTAGCCAGGAGAATAAAGAGGAACGAGGTAAAACATCGCGCTTATATTTATATATACAATGCAGAATGATCCGTGACATCTGAGAGTTTTCAGCAATTTCTTCCATCCAAACAGCAACCCTAAAATAAGGGCGATTCAGCTCTGACTTATTAGTTCATGGCGTCTACAAGGACACAGGTTTCTTTTAAGTATAGATTTTAGTACATTTTTGGAGTCTTCATATGTATTAGCTGTTTTATTACGGGAACTGTAACCATTTAGATGTGGTGTCTGATCCAGTACCACATTGCAGACTGTAGGTGGTGCTGTGTACATTGTCATTAATGGGATCTCATGAAAGGGGTTAATCCTAATTAACTATGCAGTACTAATTAGAGATAAAACATAATTATGGCAGGCTTGTGTTCTGTCACTATTAAGTAGATAGTGAAATAAAGATTGAATCTACATTAAAGGAAAAAAAAAATAAATTCAACTGAAAATAAAATAATGATGCATCACACATATAATAATAAAAATATTATTAAGATAGGTATACAGTCATATGAAAAAGTTTGGGCACCCCTATTAATCTTAATCATTTTTAGTTCTAAATATTTGGGTGTTTGCAACAGCCATTTCAATTTGATATATCTAATAACTGATGGACACAGTAATATTTCAGGATTGAAATGAGGTTTATTGTACTAACAGAAAATGTGCAATATGCATTAAACCAAAATTTGACCGGTGCAAAAATTTGGGTACCCTTATCATTTTATTGATTTGAATACTCCTAACTACTTTTTACTGACTTACTGAAGCACAAAATTGGTTTTGTAACCTCACTGAGCTTTGAACTTCATAGCCAGGTGTATCCAATCATGAGAAAAGGTATTTAAGGTGGCCAATTCCAAGTTGTTCTCCTATTTGAATCTCCTCTGAAGAGTGGCATCATGGGCTCCTCAAAACAACTCTCAAATGATCTGAAAACAAAGATTGTTCAACATAGTTGTTCAGGGGAAGGATACAAAAAGTTGTCTCAGAGATTTAACCTGTCAGTTTCCACTGTGAGGAACATAGTAAGGGAATGGAAGACGACAGGGACAGTTCTTGTTAAACCCAGAAGTGGCAGGCCAAGAAAAATATCAGAAAGGCAGAGAAGAAGAATGGTGAGAACAGTCAAGGACAATCCACAGACCACCTCCAAAGAGCTGCAGCATCATCTTGCTGCAGATGGTGTCACTGTGCATCGGTCAACAATACAGCACACTTTGCACAAGGAGAAGCTGTATGGGAGAGTGATGCGAAAGAAGCCGTTTCTGAAAGCACGCCACAAACAGAGTCGCCTGAGGTATGCAAAAGCACATTTGGACAAGCCAGCTTCATTTTGGAAGAAGGTCCTGTGGACTGATGAAACAAAGATTGAGTTGTTTGGTCATACAAAAAGGCGTTATGCATGGCGTCAAAAAAACACAGCATTCCAAGAAAAACCCTTGCTACCCACTGTAAAATTTGGTGGAGGTTCCATCATGCTTTGGGGCTGTGTGGCCAATGCCGGCACCGGGAATCTTGTTAAAGTTGAGGGTCGCATGGATTCAACTCAGTATCAGCAGATTCTTGAGAATAATGTACAAGAATCAGTGACGAATTTGAAGTTACGCCGGGGATGGATATTTCAGCAAGACAATGATCCAAAACACAGCTCCAAATCTACTCAGGCATTCATGCAGAGGAACAATTACAATGTTCTGGAATGGCCATCCCAGTCCCCAGACCTGAATATCATTGAACATCTGTGGGATAATTTGAAGCGGGCTGTCCATGCTCGGCGACCATCAAACTTAACTGAACCGGAATTGTTTTGTAAAGAGGAATGGTCAAAAATACCTTCATCCAGGATCCAGGAACTGATTAAAAGCTACAGGAAGCAACTAGAGGCTGTTATTTTTGCAAAAGGAGGATCTACTAAATATTAACGTCACTTTTCTGTTGACGTGCCCATACTTTTGCACCGGTCAAATTTTGGTTTAATGCATATTGCACATTTTCTGTTAGTACAATAAACCTCATTTCAATCCTGAAATATTACTGTGTCCATCAGTTATTAGATATATCAAATTGAAATGGCTGTTGCAAACACCCAAATATTTAGAACTAAAAATGATTAAGATTAATAGGGGTGCCCAAACTTTTTCATATGACTGTATATAGATATATATATATATATTAAATATTATAAATATAAAAATATATTTAAAATATGTATAATACATATTAATATAATCATAATATAATAATAAAATATTATGCATGTGTAGCTATCTCTATGTATTTGTCTATCTAGCCATATATATAAATATATAAAATTAATGCACCTGAATATTTTTAGGGTAACCTTCAAGGTCTTTTTCCCATGAACAGAACCATATTTAAATTTATAGACAATCAAAAGTTAAACTTTTTTGCAAATATGAATAATTAAAAATTTTGCGCAGTTTTAAAGATTTTCTGTAACCATCTTAGTGGTGACAGTCTGTTGTCTTCATCGATTTCCCAATGGAGACCATCATGAATGCAGGAACTTTCTATGGTCTGGAACTTGTCAGAAACCCAGCCATGATTTCCTTATTTTTGCCGGGTTACCTTCTCATACATGTAGTGTCCCTGCCTGATAACGTGTCCACAATAAGGAAATCCAACCCCCTCCCCCGCAGCATGCAGCCTTTGTATTAAAAGCCGCAGGTGAAATCTGCACCAATAATTGACATGCAGGGGGTTTATAAGTGAAGAACCAGATGAGATGTGCAGTGTCATCTCCCATGTTACTACTATGTCAGGTTACCCACCAGCCATTCCATAGTAGCTAACCTTGTGCAATCCCTCCCTATTTGGCCCTGATCTTAAGGTTTGTTCACACTGCTTTTTAGGCTTCTTTTTTGGCATAATATTTGGCACCACAAATGCCAGAAATCTGTCTGTCATGTTCTGACTTAGAAAAGGAAGCATCATCCATTTGTCACCAGTAGTAGATAAAAGTCCAGCATTGAGGTGCACTACAAAATATTACACACTTAGTGGAATAATTCCTATTGCTGCACATCAGATTGGTCCCTGGATTTGCTCGGCTGAGCGGCTGTGTATTCCGATGCTGCTCTATGCTCCCTTTTGCCAGTTCGTGTCCATTAGGGCAGTGTTATACTCATCTTTGCTGGAAAGATGGAGAATCCCAAGTAACTGAGGCGGTAGCTTAATATGCTGGAAACGTGACAACACTTGTCCTGTGTTGAGACAGTTCTTGGAGCAGTTGTCGCTTCTCCTCCGTCCCACTTCCCATTCTTCACAGTTCATGTAAAGTGCATTACCCAGCAGGGAGCAGAATGAGCACAATGAGACCTCCTTACTTTTTTCTTTAATTTCCCTATGTAATATACTACTGTACTTGTATACCACAATGGCGGTCAGAGTTAGTTAGCCTTTGTACATCTGCATACTGCCGACTTCCTGCAGCTAGGGTCTGTTCACACAGCATATTTGTGGCAGAAATATTGCAACTGGAAATTTTCTCCATACTTACTTCTGCAGCATTTACATGGATTTCTGTATACCTTAATAAATCTTCTTGGGGTTAATATGCTCTTATTAGGTATATCAGTGCTTTATGGGAACTCAGACCTTAAAGGGGTCTGAGTTCTCATAAAACTCCCTGGGGGCTGGGATGTAACAAAATATAATAAAAAAATAAATAATTGCTTTCCTGGTTCCAGGGTTGCGTCCCCCATGTACTTTTGTCTACAGGGCCAGAAGTGCATAGGGTCAAGTGACTGGTGCAGTCGCTAGCCTCAGTGGTTACATACAGTGGGGAAAAAAAAGTATTTAGTCAGCCACCAATTGTGCAAGTTCTCCCACTTAAAAAGATGAGGCCGGCCTGTAATTGTCATCATAGGTAGACCTCAACTATGAGAGACAAAATGAGAAAACATATCAAGATCTCACCCCACACGGGGGGAACCTAGTGACTGACCTGCAGAAAGCTGGGACTAACGTAACAAAGGCTACCGTCAGTAACACACTACGCCGCCAGGGACTCAGATCCTGCAGTGCCAGACGTGTCCTCCTGCTTAAGCCAGTACATATCCGGGCCCGTCTGAAGTTTGCTAGAGAGCATTTGGATGTTCCAGAAGAGTATTGGGAGAATGTCATATGGTCAGATGAAACCAAAGTAGAACAGTTTGGTAGAAACACAACTCGTCGTGTTTGGAGGAGAGTGAATGCTGAGTTGCATCCAAAGAACACCATACCTACTGTGAAGCATGGGGGTGGCAACATCATGCTTTGGGGCTGTTTCTCTGCAAAGGGACCAGGACGACTGATCCGTGTACATGAAAGAATGAATGGGGCCATGTATCATGAGATTTTGAGTACAAACCTCCTTCCATCAGCAAGGGCATTGAAGATGAAACATGGCTGGGTCTTTCAGCATGACAATGATCCCAAACACACCGCCAGGGCAATGAAGGAGCGGCTTCGTAAGAAGCATTTCAAGGTCCTGGAGTGGCCTAGCCAGTCTCCAGATCTCAACCCCAGAGAAAACCTTTCAAGATAGTTGAAAGTCCTTATTGCCCAGTGACAGCCCCAAAACATCACTGCTCTAGAGGAGATCTGCATGGAGGAATGGGCCAACGTACCAGCAACAGTGTGTGCCAACCTTGTGAAGACTTACAGAAAACGTTTGACCTCTGTCATTGCCAACAAAGGATATATAACAAAGTATTGAGATTAACTTTTGTTATTGACCAAATACTTATTTTCCACCATAATTTGCAAATAAATTCTTAAAAAATCAGACGATGTGATTTTCTGGATTTGTTTTCTCATTTTGTCTCCCATAGTTGAGGTCTACCTATGATGACAATTACAGGCCGGCCTCATCTTTTTAAGTGGGAGAACTTGCACAATTGGTGGCTGACTAAATACTTTTTTTTCCCCACTGTATTGGGTACCAATGACCTTCACCATTTGTAAAACGTAATTTTGCAAATATGACAATTGAAAAGAAAAGACACAAAATATTTTGGGCCAAGTTCACCCATTTGTCCCAAGCTGCAGTAAATACCAGTGTGATAAGTCCATGGGTTGGTATTGAAGAAGTTTGTCGTTTGGAACATATCTATGACGTAGTTTACACCCTCGTATGGGATTATGTATTTTTTGCAGCACTTTTTTCATCTTTTCAGTGTCCGTGTGGCGCCATCTTCTTTTACAGTGTGTTGCCACCTAAAATAATAAAAAAAAAAAAAAAATCACCAGTAAATAGTTGCACACAGTAATGTCAAAGCAAATACTGAGTATAATCTGAACCAAATGGATGGGGAGCTCTGAAATCCTCTCCATACAACTGGATAACAGATGTACTGCCCTCTCTACAATCTCATCCTTACAGGGGAAAGATGAGCAGAAAATGTCTGTCCTTCTCCACGGGGGGAAAACTTGATGATGGCCACAAAGCCGATGCTGAGTAGTCCCATACCAGAGATGGAGATTACTACCAGACGATGGCTTTTGTCTTTTTATAGTTAAGACAACTTGTCATCCACTTCACACACTGCGCCAGCATTTATGGGAATTCACACTGTAGATTTACACATCACTAAGTGCCATGAATTCGCCATGTGGAGCTTCAAAGCTCCTCTGTGATATGGCAACTTCCTGAACAGTGGTGCAATCCATAAAATGTCCGTTTCCATTAAAAGTATGTTCCTAAAAAATAATAAAATCCCCTTTAAATTTAATTCTTTTGATCTTCATCTTCTATTCAATATGGCCTCTATTACTGCTTCTGCATGGTTTGTCAGTCCTGAATGGGTGCTGGCACAGCTCTTGTAGTTCTGTATACCCAGGTGCTATTGTCAAGATGGTGTCCTAGCACGTTGCTAGCCGGTTTAGACATAACAATATTGGATAGTGCAGTCTGCAGTTAAAGGAACATCTTATATGTTATGCTCAGTGCAGGGCATGAGGGGGCGATGTATGACTTGGGGGTCCTTACTTTGGTGATCATTGCGTCCTTGCATTTGTGTTTGTTTGATACCATTTTTTTTATGTGCTGTAACAGTATTCTAACACTAATAATGGCGGTTCGCCATTAAATGAGTTGTCTGTGTGGAGTATTACACCACCCTTTATAGATTTCTTTTATATTTGCGTTATTTGCGGTGATTGCATTTTTCTGTGGACATTGCTACTGAGTCTTTCCTCCTGTGTATCGGTATTATCGCAGTAATAATGGCAGTTCGCCATTATATGAGGTGACGTTGTGGAGTGTTGAGCCCGCCTTTAGATTTTTCCTTTATTTATTTTAGTTTTCCTTACCATGTAACGGTATTATAACACTAATGATGGCGGTTCGCCATTATATGAGGTGTTGGTGTGGAGTATTACGTGCCCTTTATATATTTCATTTATATTTGCATTATTTGCAGTGATACCATCTTTCTGTGGACAGTACTTCTGAGTCTCTCTTCCTGTGTATCGGTATTATCGCAGTAATGATGGCGGTTCGCCATTATATGAGGTGTCTGTGTGGAGTATTACGCACCCTTTATATATTTCATTTATATTTGCATTATTTGCAGTGATACCATCTTTCTGTGGACAGTACTTCTGAGTCTCTCTTCCTGTGTATCGGTATTATCACAGTAATGATGGCGGTTCGCCATTATATGAGGTGTCTGTGTGGAGTATTACGTGCCCTTTATATATTTCTTTTATATTTGCAGTGATACCATCTTTCTTTAGACAGTACTTCTGAGTCTCTTCCTGTGTATCTGTATTATAGGACTAATGATGCCGGTTCGCCATTATATGAGGTGTCTGTATGGCGTATTACGCACCCTTTATATATTTAATTTATATTTGCAGTGATGCCATCTTTCTGTAGACAGTACTTCTGAGTCTCTTCCTGTGTATCTGTATTATAGGACTAATGATGCCGGTTCGCCATTATATGAGGTGTCTGTATGGCGTATTACGCACCCTTTATATATTTAATTTATATTTGCAGTGATACCATCTTTT
Source organism: Leptodactylus fallax (assembly GCA_947044405.1). Taxonomy (NCBI): domain Eukaryota; kingdom Metazoa; phylum Chordata; class Amphibia; order Anura; family Leptodactylidae; genus Leptodactylus; species Leptodactylus fallax. The sequence continues at coordinate 307,547 of CAMRHE010000316.1, read as the reverse complement.
TGTAGACAGTACTGCTGAGTCTCTCTTCCCGTTTAATGGTATTGCCACCTTAAATAATCCAATTGATCCTGGCGTACCTTGGTAAACTCTTTCCTTTCACCTTATTTATTTCCCGTTTCTGCCTCCAGCCGCTCTGAGCGGTGATTAATTCATGTTTTAGTGAAGCTGTCACTCCTAATCTGCATTTTATGTAAAAACTAATAAAACAAATCCTTATTTTGCAATTTAAGCCTTATTGAGTCTAATTCACTGGCACTGCAAGTTTATTGTTCTCCTGCAGCTTGACGTGCTTCCAATTGTAATTGTGTTGACCCTTTATTGCAGTAAATCTCCCCAGCGCTTATCAAACAGGGGAAGATAAGACTACCATTCAGAGCTTCATTAAATATCTCATTTGTATTAGGCCGGCTGAGTGTTGGAATGGGAATCTTCTTAGCACACTCTCTGACCTCCTCCGCTCATGTGCTTGGAATGTCTTGTTTTCTTTCCCCGATCCCTCCCCTATTTAGATCCTTGGCTCGCAGCCAGGTCCCCACTGCGTTTCATTTACTTCAAAGTGTTTGTTTCTCACAGTAACCACAAAGCTAAAGACTTACCTTGGGTATCCCATATCAAAGGTGGAACCTGAAATTCCTGGGCCCTAAAGCAAAATTTCTACCAAGTCCCCCAGCTAGAAGTTTTTTGTTGTTGTTTTGGTCGTCTTGTATTAGAAACAGACACCTTATGGGCCCTCTAAGGCTCCTAGACCCATGTGCATCCGCACCCTCTTAAGTTGCTCCCAAATATAAGTAATGGTGGTCAGTAGTACATTACGGAGGACTCGCCCATTCCCTTCAGTCCTTGAACCTTTTACTTCCCCCAAGTGCAGATTATAATTTCAGTTCTTCCTCGGACCCGTGCGTTTTTGGTGCGTGCTGGAATGTCCAGAGCAAATAAAGAATTTCAGGACATGAAGATTAATTTGCAGATAGTTTTTTTGATTTGGGAAGCCTTTTCATTGACTTTGTGTGGTCCTCATATTAAAGGGCTGTTCCACATTTTTTTTTTTTTACCCAATAGGAAGGCTCAATATAACACACACTACACACTCACCGTTACGTTAAGGCCCGGATCATGTGAAGCATGGAGTATCATAATGCTCTATGATATAAGGAGTCCTGGTCTCTGGACTACATTCAGTCATGGTCATTCTCTGGATCATATTTACCAACGTGCATGGGGCCATACAGACCCAAACAGCAAATAGGAACATGTTTTCTGCTCCGAGAGCAGCCATGAAGGCCCGCAGGTATCAGCAGTGTGCACCATATTGCTCGTCAAGTTGGACTTTTGCCCTATCGTAAGTTCTTTGAAGATAGAGCTTATTGTATGGAGGTGTCCTTTTAACCTATACATCTTTTCATTGTTTTGGTTGTTGGTGTCCTCCAGAAATATCCGGTATATTTCCACTATTTACACAGCAGCATCAGGGGATTGCATTTTGTTAAGATTTTGCAGAGAAAACCAATTTGTCAACAGGTATGCCTGGCAGGGAAAGTAGGCTACTATTTCTGAGGTTATATATAATCACTCTACTGGGGGAAATACGTTTGGAGGGAAAAGGCAGAGTAAACATGCAATTACAGTGAATGGTAGGTATCCTTCCAACAGGCGACACCGCTAACGTCAAACCATTAGACTGTGTGTGAGCAGAATCCATCCACATGGGACCGTGCGCGACTCTTCAGATGGAAAAATAATATTAATGTAACGGGGGAAGATAGTTGCATTGTGGGTGTCAGCGCTCATTCTCCGGCAGAAGCGTCTTCCCCGGATGAGAGTTTAGTGCAGCCATTTCCAGTTTTAATATTTGATCGGCTTTGACAGCTTCAGTCTTACAAGCACAAGCGTCGATTCCACCGGCAGCTGTGAATTATGGTCTCACTTTTGTGGGTGACAGTTTTGTTTAAGGAAGACGTGATGCAGATTTGATTACTTACAACTGGAAACAAGAGACAGGCCTCAATGTGTCAGCCGGGCTGCCGGCGCCCATGTTCTGTCCTGCCTTTCCCATCATTTCCCCGCCACAATCTGCACATGCTGATAGATTTCCCTTTTACTTAATTCTGCACATTTTAATTTGGAGTTTTATTCTTTTACAGATTTGTAACATTTTATTATCACAATTTGTGTCTGCTAAGATAAATCAATAAAAAAACGAAATAGGAAAAAGAAAATTGCATTATAAGTGTCTCTCCCTATAGTAGGTGCAGTGGTATCAGTCACTACCGGGCCCTAGAACCTGCGGGGGTCCCAATGGTCTCTTTGCCACATAAAATATACCACTATTCTAATGTAGGTAGGGACTCCGTTACCGATTTTTGCAGTGGGGCCCAGGAGCTTCAGGCCCCTGCACCAATGCCAGATATATTACTAGCTCCTAGATCATTTGTCCGCTACACGATATAGGTAGCATTTGGGTATGATAAGTGATCCAAAGCGTCGTCGTCAACTACCAAGAATTTTTCCCCAATAGTCTTAAATTTTTGTAAACCATCGCAGCAAATTTGAGACAGTCCCAGCCTGTAAAGGGCACATGGTTTGCAAAAAGTGGGTGGTTTCACCTTGTTTAGGGGTGATTTGGTAGAAGAGACTTGGCTGTCCCTATTTTACCAACCTTAAAACTGATAAGTATGCTAAAGGAGCGTTCACACTGGGCAGTAATCATTATCATTCAGTTGTTTCCAAATTAACATAATTAACTGGTGTTAATGAACAAAAAAGATCAATAGTAAAGTTCTTGTTTATCATTGATATTTGTTAACTTTACCAACTAGAGCCCCCCCATACACATAAGGAAAAAGTTGCCCAAAGTCGGGAATTTTAGCAGGGCTGCCCTACTCTCTTTATGTGTATAGGATGATGTAAGGGAAGGATCAGATATGATGAATATTTTTATGCATCCTCCTATTATTCTCCCGGGACATAAGCCAAACCCCCACAGAGGTGTCCAATAGCGCCTTACTCCCCTCCCGTACAAGCTCCTCCTCCGTGCATTGGTTAACTCTTTTCTAAATTATTAAAATCTTTAAAAAGAATGCAATGTAAGGCTAGGTTCACAGATTCCGCTTAAAATCAGCAGAAAGTAAACCCTGCAAGGAGGACTTTTCACTCCACCAGTTTCAGTGGAAACCTGGCGGACCCCATTATGGTCTTTGTGGTCTGTGGGTTTCCGCAGGTAACTGCTTTTTAAGTAGACAGGGTCTCCTCCTTTTGGGTCCCCATGCGGACCCGAACGACGTAGACCTTAACGCTAGTGTGAACCTAGTGTCGTGGTTTTTTTTTTTTATTATTATTGTAGTAGGAATTCTTAAAGTGTTTTGTCCGGGCAAACATTTTATATTTTAAATATAAAATTATCTTTTTTTTTAAAAAAAAAAAAGATAATCTCCTGTCCCCAATGCTGCGGTGCCTCCAAGCGTGGTTTTGCCAGCCAATTGTTGTCTTCCGGTGGAAGTCCCTGCTGCACATGACCGCTGAGGCCAATCAGCGGCCTCGGCGAAGAACAGGTGACATCACTACCTGTGACATCCTAGGATCACTTCCTGATGCCACTGAGGCTGCTGATTGGCATCATCGGTCACATGACCAATCAGTGGCTTCAGCGGAAGGGATATGGGATGTCACAGTCGGTGAAAGAAGACACTTAGAGTCGACACCGGAGCACCATGACTGGACTGCGCTGGGAGGAAAACCCAGAGCACCTGGGACGGGGGAGTATGATTTTTTTTTATTGATTTTTTTTTAAACCTCCCCCGGCCTAATAATTATTTTTTGCTCAGACAGCCTCTTTTAACAAAGAGTTACTTATTTTGCCTGCATGCCACAAATTTTGATTGATTTAAAGGAACCCTAAAGACGAAACCGATACTGTGTAAGGTCTAGCATAGGGCTCTTGCAGTAATACATTCATTTAGTCTTTTATTTTTTCTAGTTGCTTCTTTTATTATTATTGCTAGAACACAGTGGCCTCCTGGTTGTAGCATACAAGTGTTTCTGCAGCTTCTATGCAGCTATCATGTATACATGACTCCACGTCATAAATCTCATTAGTTCTTGCAAAGGCTGACAATGGAAGAAAAATGTGCACACGTTATAGCATGCTGTGATGACACGTCATGTACACACTTCATTGTGTTATATCTCCATTGTGCACGCTCAGTATATGTATGTAGGAATTGAGACCTCATCCATCAGCCGCATGTCTTAGGATGGGCGGCCATGCCGAAAACTTCATTCTCGCTTTTGCTTTTTTTTACAATCAGAGAGACAAATGGGGGAAGGAAGGGGTTAAAGGGCCCTAAACATGTGAGCAAATTTGGTCTAATATGATCAGAGACATTGTCTTTGTACTATTTATTTTTTGCTTAAGGGCGTTGAAATATGACAGGCGCTCCGCAGGAGGTACACAACAAAGCGGCATAGAAAGTTGCCCATTAAGCAGAACTGTCAGTGCAAATTATTTTGGTACAGGGTGAAAAGTTCTAGCTCATTTGGTACCCAGCCGGGTGCAGGCCTCAGGCACGTTGTTATTGTTCCCCCATGCTGTTAAATAGACCGTCAGCACTGATATCCCTTCTCTCCTGATTCTACAGTTGGAGTCACCTGGAAGCCCCTCGGGGCCCGAATTGGCCATTGAGACAATGCTGGACGACAGGGAACGAAGAATTTCCCACTCTCTGTACAGCGGCATTGAGGGATTTGACGAATCGCCCACAAGGAATGCCGCATTAAGTAGGATAATGGGTGAGTCAAGTCGACTCGACTAATCATGTCTTGTTTTTGTTCTTTTTGCTGTTCATTGAAGAATGATTAATACATTATTTACAATGGTGACAGCCCGCATACAACATCCCCAGGCCCGTCTGGAAGTAGCGCCAATTGTGCAGGCTAAAAAGACTGGCGACATGATTGACAGAGTGTTTTTCCTAATATAACAGGTGAAATGGGCGCTGAGCTTTACGCCCGGCCCGTTCTTTATGGGATTACCTTTTATTTTTGTCTTTCACCCCACAATGGGCCTATTAAATGAGAGGATGTGCATTAGACATGGTAAGGACTTTATTAGTAAATCATTGAGCCCTCTCATTGTGTTAGGCTTGAAGGCTCGCTTGTAATGTATGCACATTGCTCTATTTGATGTATATTGACTCCAAAGGAAATGCCTCTGCCGGGAGAAGACTTCATGTCTCAAGAACCCATTCTCCAGCTGCGTACTGATAAATTAAGGAACTTTTGTTGTCGTCTTGAAGTTTTCGATTATTTTTGCGTTTTCTTCGTAAATCTTTTAATAGGCTGCAAGTGCTCCAAGCCCTGACTTCAGCGTCACGGTGCGTAATGGAAGGCTTTCCCGCTTGCATATGTCAGCACTATGTGCCTAAGATAAGTGTTTAGCAGAGCATGGGTTACTAAACGCTTTGGAAAGCTGCCACCTCCACTATTCTTCTGGACCGAACCGCTGTAATATGCCAGGCCAAGATGCGATGGATTAGTTTATTGCAATTAAGTTTTTTTTTTTTGTATGCTCTTTTAATGTAGAAGACTGTAATTCCAATAGTGTACCCAGTGGTATAAAAAAACCTAGCAAAGTGTAAAAGTACATAAAATGAGAAAAATAGTAAAAGTATGCACCAACATTACATATCCCAAGCACACACATTTGATTTCTGGCCACCTTTTTTTTTTATCTGCTCTTATGACTTTACTAAATAATTTTAATATGTAGATGATTATCGTGAGTTGGGTTTTAAAGACGGTTTCCAGACTAAATAAACAACATTGCTAGAAAATATCTTAAAACTACGTCACTAATGTCAGATCATGGGGTCTGACACTCAGCACCCCCATCAGTTTAACTGCTCTCATCATCGCTGATATACAGAGAATGGAGCAGGAAGCGGACAGCGCTGTTCTCTGTGTAGTGGTGGATCTGAGTCACTGCAGCTTAGGTCCTATTCAGTTGAATGGCAGCTGATCTGCAGTACCTAATCTGGCCACTACAAAGAGAACAACGCTGTAGGCTTTCTGCTGTGTTCCTTATGCAGGTGCTGGGTGTTAGATTCCCACTAATCTGATACTGATGACCTCTCTTTTGGAGAAATCATCAATATCTCTAGCTCGGAAAACCCCTTTAAGCTTATCAGTGCCTGCCTAAGATCCCATTAACATGGACAGATTATCTGCGCATAACAAGTGCTGGTTGATGACATAGCAAGTTGTTCAATTGGGACTTGTTTGCTTATATTTACATTGAACTAATATAACCTTCATGTGTGGACGAACCGTCATTTATATGATTATTCATCCCTACACGGTTTTGTTGTCCGCTGCACATTCTCTGTTTATAGGGAAAGATGTGAGGCTGACAAATGGTGATTTTTATATCTGTTCAGCTTGTTAGGCAGACATGATCAATCCCCTATATAAAAGGGTCTGAAAAGGGGTATTTTTGTCATAAAAAGTTATCCACTATCCATAGGATAGGGAGAAACTTGCTGATCAGTTGGGGTCCAAATGTTGGGAACCCCATTGATCACAAGAACTGGGGTGTTTGACTCCTCCCAGTTTGAATGGAGCCACTGCCCCAACATGGCACGATCCTCCTGAGCCAAAGGCCATAAAATATATTGGCTCCAACTATGTGGTTCTGTTCACATCTGTAATAGAGGCTCCGTATCAGGTAGCAATTTAAAAAAAAAAAAAAAAATTAAAATGACACCTTTAAAAGAACTCCGTTAAGAGTCACTGGCGTCCATCATCTGTGTATACAGTGTGACCGATCTGAAATGGCATGATAAACTTGATACAGATGTGAACAGAGACTAAGCAAGCCATATGTGTCCAGAGTGAAAATAAAAAGGAGACTAAGGCTAGGTTCACACCTGCTCTCGATCTCTGTTAGGGGGATTCCGTCCCCGAATCCGCTTGAAAAATGCGGAGAGAAAAATCCTGCAAGCATGACTTTTCTTTCCACATTTTTCAGGCGGAAACCCGGCGGACCCCATTATAGTCCACCGTTTTTTGGTCCCCAAGTATACTCGAAGAACGGAAACCCGAATGCTGGTGTGATCCTAGCATAAGAAATAAGCAAAAACAAAATGTACAGCATTCCAAACGATGAAAATTCTTCTCAGACCATCTAGATCCAATACAAAAAGTTGTAGAGCATTCGGCCAATTACGGTTAAACTGTGAGATTCTTGCCCGTATTAGGAGTCGATGTTGTACATCGTGGTAGGATGGTGAATATTGCAGGTGAATATTTTATCTTTTTCCCCCCATCTCTATAATATTTACAAGGAAAGAACTTGTGTACATGTGAATGCTCGGCCGTGGAATAGGTCATTTGAGTGCCATCCATGACTTGCTTGCGTTTTCTATTTTTCAGTGCATTAGCTCTGAAACCGTATAGATAATTTTCTGCATCCTTTGTTAGCATGCAGCCTCACGCTGGCTCCATCGTCCCCTGTGGCCAATGAGGTTATTAGCGCTTGCTTTGCAGCAATCCAGCTTTCCCTTAACAGACCCAGTTAATAAAGACTTGTCTTGCCACGGGAGGACTTGAATTTACCGACTGGCTCATCATGGGATTAGTTTGTAAGGATTTTCACATTTAAAACACAATGAGCTGTTTGATTAAAATTGTTCCTGACATTAAAAACATTTTTTTCTCGTACTGGCGAGTGATTTTTTTTCCCTCCCCTTCTTGAATATAAAGACATGAGCGGAGATATTAGGTCGCTCACATTCCAGAGTTTCTAATGAGCTCATTAACATTGTAATTGTGAAAAATAATTATTTTGTGACATTTGTATAACTCGCCCGCCATATTTTGGTATAAGCAGGACAATATTGGTAAACATATTACGTGCAATAGTAGATTTGACGGAATAGTTGTTGATGGTGTTATCTTATATTTGCTATGATTTCCCGCTCGTCCAGTTATGACTTCCCAGTCCCACGACGATTTCTTATCAGGGAACGTGCCACCTATTCTTTTTAACCAAGTTTTTATGTAAAACATTTTTTCTGAATTTTTGATTATTTTTCATTTTCAATGTATATTTAAAATAAGTTATCCTGCAATTTTCACTGGCTACGAAGCCTAATAATAGACTGACACCTGCCAATTCTGCAGGGATTTTCACCACAGCAGTCACCTCATTTACATCACCGACAGGACCACAATAGAGGATAACGCCCACAGTGAGCCATCCTTTCATCCACTACTGACAATAGATGATGTCACAACCTAGCTACCCCCCACGTCCTCCACAGAGCAAGCCTAGAAAAGTCTCTCATAGACCTCTATAGTCTGCCACAGACTGTTACTGCCTATGGGCATAGCTATGCTGAAAAGCATATCTCTAAATGTTGTTAACAGAGCAGAGGGGGAAGGTCAAGCAAGATGGCTGCCTGATAAAATTCTGCACAAAAGTCTACAATCTAAAATTTTAAAAAACAATTACAAAAAAGTGACATATTTGACTATCAAAGGTTCCGTTGCAATGTCTGCCTGAAATCGGCTGATGAAAAAGTCCTGCAAGGGCAACTATTTTGTCCGCCTTTTTCAGTTTTAAAACGGACCCCATTATAGTCTATGGGGTCCCTTGGTCTCTGTATGTAACCGCACTTGTAGTTGTCCGCTTGTCTGTTGTTGCAGTCCTCCAACGGACCAGAACAACGGACAGCTCAACCCAAGTGTGAACTTAGCGTGATCCAGCAGGAAGGAGAAGTTACATATTCTTTCTTTATAGATCTCCTTCCTTTTGATTCCACCTTTTTCTTTGGCTCAAAAAACTTCACCAAAACCCTCTAAGCATTGCAATGTGATTCCAGCCTTCAGGTCTGTGAAGTTTATCAGGATTTTCTGGTATCCTTAGGTTATGGCTTCTCTATCATTGAAAACCATGATAGTAGTGTGAACAGAGCCAAAGATTGAACATCTCTCATGGGCAACAATTTTTCAGTACATGCGTTGACCATACGAGAGTTCCAATGAAGAATTTGTGAATTACATTACAGTGAGCTGTAGAACGTGTGCGTGTAAGTTTTAGTCTTAGAAAAAAGCTTGATTTTTTTTTTTTTTTAATTTTCACCCATAAATCCCGTCCTCTTAGTGTATATCCTTGTGCATATCAGTACTTGATAAATACCCATTCACACTATGATGTTGTTAATGTAATAAAACCTATCTCCAGGGCTTGTTGTTTTTATTTCTCCAGGCACCAGTCTTCACTTTTATGATAAGCCACCATCCTGCGGACTGCTCCTGCCTCTTCTCATCTATATCAATAATAGCTAAATCCTTTATTCTGTAACCTCACCATTAGCGCTTACTGTATTCCCCTTCTCCTACGAAGATCACTTTAAGATCATTACTTGAGGTATCAAGAGGGGCTTAAAATGTAATGAAGTCATCAAAATAAATTACACAATTGTTATTATCGCTAATAGTGAACTTACTACATAACCATTCGCAGCACAAAGCGTTCATTCATAATGGCCACAGAGGTAATGCAGGTGTAGCATACAAGCTTAGAGACGACGTACGGGATATTATTGAACAGAATATTCACACTTTAACATTAGTTTTTATTTATTTTAATATTCCTTATTACATATTGTAGATATTTGCTGTTTATTGGGCATACTCTTGACTAACACCTAGCGTTGAAGTCAGGCAGCTGCTGCGAAAGCCACCAAGAAGGGCATTAGAAGTGTAAAACCAAAAATAAATATACAAAGTAGTGCAGGTAAAATCAGTAGTGGTGATATGTGTGGTATTGAATTAAGCCGTATAGTGACCGAAACAGCAATAGAGGGAACATAATTTTTTGTCAATCATCCCTCGCTCTAGAAAAACCTGTAGGTGATACAAAGTGTCGACAGCAGTGTAACTAGGGCCCCAGAACCAATTTTGGACCAAGCTCCAGTAATGTCCAGGACAACAATCTAAAAACTAGAAACGGAATTTAATGTTTTATTCTAATTCAACGTGTTTCTAAGAAACTCTTTACAATGACCTTCATCAGGAGTCATTTTTTTGTATTGATTTTTTATGTTGTATTTTGTGTAGAAATTGTTTTGTATTTTTTGTTTTTTTTGCTATTCTTCTAACTAACCCTGAAGTCAGTTTGCTGCTGAGAAAGCCGTGTTAATGGAGGGCCAAGTCTAATAGAAAGTCACGGTGCAAACTCCTAACATATACATCACGTTGTACTTCTGATATGGCACTTACAAATACGTTTTTGGTCATTTTTATTGCATTAACATTCCTCTGTGATGTACAGACAATGTGTGTATATATGTATGTATATATATATATATATATATATATATATATATATTTTTTTTTTTTTTTTTTTATTTATTTTTTACATCCGTTCCATTTTGTTAATAGGGCTTACGGTACAGGTTGCCAGTATCATATATTCACCTATTAGAGACTCTCTTTTTCATATATAGCCAATATCATCATTCAGATTTTGCTTTGGATTGACAGCAGATTCTCTCATTTAAAGGTAATGTGTCTTGAAATAAATGACCTATTGTTTAAAGGTATTGGAGCAACCAATGGAGAGGCCAGGGGAGGTATAAAATTAAAAAGGTATACTCACTTGTCCCCGGAACTCCGCCGGTGTCCATCTAGGCTTGTGCCGGCGCCTCATTGCTGGAAGTACTGCGCCCCACATGTCCGCTGAGATCAGTGGCATCTGCAGTCGCTGGAGAGGGAGCGGTGACATCACTCACTTATGTCACCGGTTCCTTACTAGAGACCACATGTACATGTAGATTACAGGCCTCCCTGTGTAACTAGAGAATTATGTATTAATTTGGAAGTGAGTAAGCGCACAGAAGAGTCATTGTAGCTTTCGCCTTTATTTTCTTTATGCAGGTAAATACCAACTTTCCCCAACAGTGAACATGCCTCACGATGACACTGTGATCATAGAAGATGACAGAGCCCTACCGCTGCCTTCCCAGCTCTCCGACCAATCGTCTTCCAGCTCTCATGATGACGTAGGATGCATTACGGACTCTGCCGGAGCCTGGTCCAAAACCGTAACTAGTGAATCTACAGAAAGGTGGGTATTGTCTAATAATGGGTACGACCTGTACTACCCTATCACTGGATAACTTCCGACAAACTGCATGCGAGAGTTGTATACTTCTCTCAAAATATATCATGTTTTAAAACCGAGGCTAAAAAAAAAAAATTAAAGAAAATTAGTTTTGTCCCAAAGCAGTTCACAAAAAAATCTGTAATTTTGATTTATTTCATCTTTGCTATATTATGTGCCTGTGAGTAAGAGCCCCAAGTGTGATAATCCAGTAATTATTGATGATGGAGGTTGTAGTGTTGCAGCCCCGAGACCAGCATAGTGCGTCAGATTGCCTATAGACTCCACTTTGTCTTACAGGTTTGTGCAGCTTTCAGAGCATAATGATACCCAAAGAGATGATCGTCGACATGAATTTGATAATTATTAGACAGTCTTGAAGACTACAGTCCTCCCTGCATAATTGGGGAATTATGCATTAATTTGCAAGCCTAGTAATTATGTACATCAATAAGCAAAATAAAGCTCTCTGTGGAGCCACCTCCTAAGGCTGTAGTGATAATTAACACAAGCAGTGAGAATTATTAGATGCCGCTTCTGCGCTCGGGCCTTCTTCTGAGTTTCCTTTGAGGAGATCAGCAAGATTGTGGGGAAATCATTGAGGCGGCGCACCTTCCCTGTACTGCTCCGCTCAGCTGTTCTAGACACAGCTGTGTGTGTGGGTGGTTGGCTCTTTTTCAATGACACTAAATCTCCTACCCCATATGACAGTATTGTCCTTCGGAATACTTCAGTGGTTGTCACCAGATTAAAGGTGCGCCAGTCGTTTCAGTGAAGAAAAGCTTCCTCTTAATCGGTGCCGCTCTACTGATTCCAGCTCAGTTAGAATTTTTTCTCAGGTCCCTACTGTTCCTGAGCAATCGGTTCTGTTAGTATCAGCAACCAATATGCTAATTAGGCTGTTTAAGGTCAGTTGGGCGGTCTCAGCCCAGGAATGCTGACCTGACAAGCATAACTAGCCTAACTATCATAATGGGTGCTGAAACTAACAGTACCGATTGTGCAAGTCGGGATTAGAAAGAAAATTCCAACTGTGCTGGAATCAGTGGATTGGTACCTATTAAAGAATACAAAGAGTTGGAGTAAAAAATTCTATTGAATGCTTTCAGGTCCTCTGCCTGTCATAAATAAATCTTGTGACACCTGATTCTTCACTCATGCCCACACCAATCTGCACCCTAATTCTTACTAACCTACTAAATTTGGGAAAAGAGGAAGCTTCCAGGATCAGACTACACAAGGTTGGTTTGTAGTCTGTAAGCATGGAGATAAGTAGCTCTAAATAGAAAATGCATTCACAGAATAATAGGGTTATTTGTAATCGTCTCTTTTCTCAGAGCTGCTTACCTTTTTATTTATAGATGCATCAGAGCAATATAACTTAGTTGCAGATGTTTACAAGTTGTTTTCACGAATATCGGATAGTGTTGAGCTATGCAAAATTTCAAGCAATAAAGGCATTGTCTCGGAATAGAGATGTTAGAGGCAGGTGAATGTTGGGTAAGAACATGTCCAGCTCTGGTAGACCTTATTCGTCCATGTATTACATGGTCGGCCATTTAGCAGGGCTGTAGTACTACTTTTATAAGGCCAGTTGTGGTTTCCCCCACTATACCAGCTACTTGGTGGGGTTAGAGTAGAGAGCTGTTGGCACCTAGAACTCAGTATGTGGTCTAGTCTATCCTTATGTGCCACCTCTATGGTGGACATTGTGCACTTTCCTAGTGCCCTGTTCATGTAGCCTTAGACGTTCCTTCTACTGTATGAGGCTAGGTTCACATATGGAGACTTCGTCACAGATTCTGCTGAAAAATTGACAGAGAGAAAAGTCCTGCACGAAGGACTTTTCTTTCCTCTGGTTTCAGTATAAAAATGGTGGAAACCTATAGTGTCCACAGGTAACTACTGTTTCAGTAGACGGGCTATCTGTTGTTTGGGTCTACCGGCGGACCCGAACGACTGAGAGCCCAGCACTAGTGTGAACCTAGCCTGAAAAATTATTTTATGAGGATTATCTGCGATCCTGAATTTTTATTTTTTATTTTTTGTAGCCCTTATGGCAGATGTTCTACATTATTAGGATTTGTCGTGCAAAATTTGCCGTAATCTTTTCAGCATTCTTAAAATCTGGTTGAGGGGGCGGAATATGTTCTTTCAAGATTTATCCATTCAGTAGATTGGTAGTCGCTTTGTTAAAATGCATTTGCCGTAGAGTAGCTCCAACGTTTGTTTTTTTTCCCCCCTCTGTTCTCCACCTATACCGTGACCCAGGCTTGCTTAATGGATGTTAAAACTACTACAGTTCCATCAATTCAGGGAGTTTTCTGTGCTGTAAAAGCATATTAGTCATGGGAAAGTACTGAAAAAAAACAAGCACATCTTTTTCCGGTGTCCACTTGTATGAAGCTATAATATAATGGTAATACTTTATCCTGTAATATGGTTTGCATCAACTTTTTAATGTAATGAACTCCAGTCCTCTAAAAAAATAAATAAATAAAAATTGGATGTTAAAGGGGTGTTCCAGTTTTTAAAACCATTTTTTATACCACTATTCTACTAGGGAATTTTTTATTAAGTGTTCTGTGTATTGCTGCCCATCTTTTGGCGATATTGTAGAATACACCAACATTTTAGAAAAAGAGGACCTGGACCGCACATCACAGCATTATACGTTGATCTGTGTTTCTGGGCAAAATCTACAGAAATGAACATGAAGTTTGGCATCTTCTGTTTAGTGGGTCCCTATTCTATTGGATGCAGCGCTGCACGGTATCTGCCGCCACTGCAGCACAGCACCCACAGGAGGAGTGTCCCAGTAACCCAACAGCACTCCTGCCAGGCTAAGCCCCTACTCTGGTCCACAGCAATGGCAGCCACCTTGCAGCACCCCACCATGCCTAAGGGATCTTGTCTACTAACTCTCATTTCATTGACTGAAACCACGTAATAAGGTGAACTTTTTGAGATCTGTTCACATGGTGCTGCATGGTGGCTACTACTGTGGTGGTGTGGCGTAGAGCATGTTGGCTTAGCCTGGCAGCAGGGGGTGCTGTACTGTGGTGAGTGCATCCTAAAGGGGTTTTTCTGGGGACGCTTCGTTGTTTATGTACTGGCTGGGTTCTTCAGGCTTTTGGACTGGTTCCAACACCAGGTCATGTGATGGGAACCATAACCCGGCACCTTCCTCTGCCTCCCTCCTCGCAGTGTTCAGTGAATTTACTGTATTAATCAGTAAAACCAATCCACATGGATGAGCAATACCATTGGACACTGCGAGGAGGGAGCCAGGTGTCAGGTATTGGTTCCCATTATATGAACTGGTGTCGGAAGTTGCTCAGAAAACTAGTGTTCAACACATAAAGAACTCAGGCGGTGCAGAAGTAAAACAGAGTCCTCAGAAAGCCCCTTAAGGCCCGGTTCACATCTACGTTCGTGTTTCTGTTCGGGGAGTCTGCTTGGGGACCCCTCCCCGAACGGAAACCTATACGCATAAAAAAGCGGTTTACCTGGGAAACCCGCGGACCTCATAGACTATAATGGGGTCCGTGTGGTTTCCACACGAAACATGCGGAGAGGAAAGTGCTGCTTGGGGGTCCGCCGGTTTCCCAAATGGGTTCTGCAAACATGACTGCTCTATTCCAAAAACAGTGCCACATCTGTCCTCAAGTTGTGAGGGGTATTGCAGCTCAACGCCATTCATTTCAGTGAAGCAGAGCAGCCATTGGTTTCTAGTCTCGTACAACACCTTTAAGTTATATCGGGGGTAAATGTAGATCATATAGTAATGTGTAAAATTCTCTCCTTGGAAAATACTCCATAAACAGTATGAACTAAACAGCCATTACAAATAAAAACAAGGCTCGTAGACTGAGCGGTTCAATTTCCTGCAGTCAGTGGGTTGAGACAGACAAACAGAGGGGAGACGCATGTTCTGTGCAACCTCTTACTCAGAGGCAGAGACTTGGAGCAGTCACCATGGACAAAAGGGGGTTATCCAAACAAGGCCGGCAGCTGTTCCGAATCACAGAGGGAAATGTACGCTGTCCAGCCTGACATTATCTCCTTAATCCTTCATGAAATTATTATGAAAACAAAGTGCGCAATAAGAAGGGATTAATATTAGGAATGTTAATAGTATGCAGGGTCACCGGGTGGCTAGTCTCTTCCCAAATCAGTCTTGGGGATGAGATGTGCGTCTGCAGAAATGTGATGAATATTTTAGTAATTGGAAATAAGAGGGATGAATGTGCTGGTGGGATGCAGCTTAATGACAGCGCTCCGTAATAAGCAGGACAAGGTGACATTCAGGACACTTAGAAATGTTTGTTCTCTAAATCTCATCTTGGGTCACACTTTGAGCCTGTGTCTTAAATGCAAGTCTGTAAATTCAATTTGCAATATTTTTTTTTTTTGCAATGGGCATGGAAGAAACTGGGATTTTGAGCTTTTTTTTTTTTTTTAAAGTAAATTTGAAAGAAATGTAACACTTATTTTTTTTACTGCTTTAAATCCAGATAATGATGTTTTACAATCTTTCTAAATTGGTTTTAATTTCTGTTTATAGATGTATTTTATATTTATTTCTGTACATGATTATGCGGGCGGCCATCTTGTGTGGGCTGTGGTTTATTGTATTTAGAGATATGCTTTACAGCAGCCACATGAAGCATGGTAACTTTGAGATGACCCATTGACTTATAATGGAGAGTGTTGTGGGCATGCTCTGTGACCTGTGCAGAGGTCATTGTGCAGGGAAGGGGAAGATCTGAACTGTGACCATTACCTATTGTAAATTGTGGATCCTGTGTTATCTACGTATAGATATTACCTATCATTTTAATCCTGCCTGTGGTTATGAGATGACTGTTGTGAGGTGATCTCTACAGAACAGGAAACGTCAGAGTGAAAACTGCAGGATTTCAAGATTTCTTTTCAAATATACATAGTGACATTTAAAATAAAAATACAAAAATTCATAAACATTTTACATAAAAGATGACCCATTCTCTTTGACTGAATAAGTCACTCATTATACATCACTTAGATGTATATAGGAAATTGGAATAGGAATGGGATTCCTCACCTTATGCTTGATCCTTGAAATTTCCTTCCAAAAGAAAGGCTATCCTGAGGCCAAGACCATTGCAAGTCTGCTTAGGCCTTATTCACACAGTCATTGTTTGGACAGTGTTTTACATTAGTGATTGTGGGCCAAAATTAGTAGACTATGCCAAGGTAAGGTATAATGGAAAGGTTTGCAAGCGTTCTGTATTTTTGACCTTCTAATTTTGGTTCACAATTACTGATGTAAATTTCAAACCAAAACACTGATGTGTGAATAAGGCCTAACATTGCCCTGAAGGATAGTGGTTTTTAGCACTTAATATTGCCCTTAATAGATAAAATCTTGTGGACCGTTCCTCCCTTTCCGTGCTCAGTAACCTTTGCACAATTCATAGTTCCTGCCCACTACTTTCTCCTGTAGATGTCGATGAGATATTTTCTGACTCTGTTTTCTTGTGTCCATGTGGCTGCTGTAAAGCAAAACTCTGAGCAGAGCATCGCCTCAGGCATGATGGCTGCCCCGTCATCACGTAAAGAAAATTAAAATGATATACAAAAAAAAAGAGTTGAAAAAAAGGGGTTTGTGATCTTATGGTAGGTCCTTAACATCATATCAGTGTGGGTCTGACATCAAGCACCCCCACCTGCTTTTTGCAGCTCAGCCGTCATTCACTTTAAATGATCATACCCTGACTTGGACAATCCCTTTTTTTTTTTAAACTCGGTTTATTGAACAATCGTACAACAAATTACACATCAATAGTACAAGCTTAAAAAGGAATAACAAAGGACATATTCTAAAAGTTGTACAAAGACATATCAGAAACTAGACAAAAAGAACCAAAACAGTGCTGCATAGTCCATGGTAGATGTAAATATCAGATACAAATCGTCCAGGAGAGAATCCAGGCAAGGGAGCCGAAAGAAACACAGAGTCCAAAGCAACCTGTAGGGAGCAAAGGCATATACAAAAACCCCACACATATACAAACAAGATATCCTAATAAATACTTCCTATGGCGGAACTCCAGGGAGACTTAGTAGATAATAAGGAAAATACTATACAACTCAAACTGGACACTCCTTCCTGCGTCTAAGCAGTGAGTGTGTGCAGGGCATTACGAAATGATGGGGCTGTGTATAGAGTCAGAGGTGAGTCACACCAAGAGCCCCAAACCTTCCGAAATTTTTCAGGGCAACCTCTGCCTTTATATACTATTTTATTATATGGGATAATGGAATTTACAAATTTCCTCCACATGGATAGGGAGGAGGGGCGAGGATCCATCCAGCGCAAGGCAATAGCCTTCCTGGCTAGGAAAAGGGATTCTCGCAGAAAGATGCGAGTATGATGGGGCCATATTTCCTCATCCAGGATACCAAACAGACAAATTTCAGGCGAACATGGAATTGGGGTCCCCAGTATGTCTGATAATAAGTTCACGACCTCAGTCCAAAATGCTTTAATTATAGGACACTCCCATATCATATGCCAAAAATCACAATATCTAGCAGTGCACCGTAAACATCCAGGATGTTGTAGCCGTCCCATTTTATGCAGACGTGCAGGGGTCAAGTAACTTTGATTCAAAATGTTTACTTGTATAAGCTTATTATTAGCGGCTGGGGAAATAAACTGTGACGACTCCAAAAGGTCAGAAAATGTCTCGTCTGTGAGAGCAGGGATAAGAGTGCACCATTTCGTTAGAGCCGGAGCTTCCAGACGAGACATCCTGACCTGTATAAGATGGGCATACAATGCTGAGATAAGGCCCTGGGGACCTTGAGACCTGAGCACCCCTATAACGGGATATGTGGAAATGCTGACAGCCGGTGGAGGAAACTGTGTGGACATGGCGTGTCTAATTTGGAGAAACCTGAAAAATTGGGTTCGAGGGATACCAAATTGGGTACTCAAAGAGTCGAAAGAGTGGAATACGCTCTGATCATAAATATCAGCCAGGGACGTAACTCCAAACTGTTTCCAACTCCGTGCATCCGGAAGGGCATATAATTGGACAATCCCTTTAATTTTGACATGAACCAAATATCGCAACTGTTGTTTAGTATGTTTTCAATAATAATTCGACAGCTGTCACGATCTTTGTTGTTTTCCTCCCAGCAGCACTCTGAGCCCAGATGTAGATCCGTCCCTTGCCTTCCAGAGAGAAGGATTTGGACGCCAAAGCATGTCAGAAAAGCGCACCAAGCAATTTGGAGACGCCAGTCAAATGGAGTTTGTGAAAACACGGAAATCGAAAAGCATGGATTTAGGTAAAAAATGTGTGTATTTCTTCCTATTGTATGAAACCATTGTCGTTGTCTTATTCCCGGACCTTCCCATTAAGCTGTGCTCATGTACTTTTGGGATTTTGCCTTGATCCCCTATCAACAGCTGAGCATCCTTTTTAATGTCATTCTCTGAAATGCCCGGGAGATAATTCCTAATAGTTCTAATTAAAATTCCTCCAATGCAATATTTCCATCATCGCCGCGCATTATATTTGGATGTGGTCGCGTACAGTATCTGGAATGTTAATGCCCCCTATTAAACTGGTTTACAAGGTGCTGCCTCCCAGGAGTCTGATGGGGCTGCCTGTGTTCCTAATGCTGGCCATAAAACTATAAGAGTAACAAAATAAGATAGGATTTATCCTTCTTGACGATTTTCTAGATAAAAGAGCTCAGCGCTTTGCTTTCTCACTCAGCGGGTAGATTAATCCTCTAAATAATTTTTTTTTCTTGTTGTTCCTGCGGGCCCTGCCAGATGATGGGATATGCAGCAGTTGGGCGAGCATTGGCTGTGTGTATGTGACGTCTGCTGTGAGTTGTGATAAGCAGATACCGGGACTTACTGAAAGGTCATCATCTCCGAGCTCACAGCTGAGGAACCGGATCACAGCGGCATTATCTGTAATACAAGCTGCCGAGTATCCGACTCATTATTATTAGTTCACAGGATTTTAGGATTTTTGTTTTTCATTTGGCCTGTACACAACATCCCTAGTACTTGTCAACTGACTTTTTTAAGGGAGCCTGTCAGCTAATTTCTCCCTATTAAACTAATTCCAGCACAGATAATGGACTTAAAGGGAGTCTATCAGCAGAACCCAGCATACCCACCCAGGCACAATGATAGGTTTGGGTCACATGAGTCAAATGGTGTTTTCCCCTTGTGAATTGCTGCCTCCGTTAATGAGATATCGCTATTTTGTCTGTATGCAGATTAGCATTTTGGAGAAATGGCAGCAATGTCTTTGCTCCCAAGAGCAACTTTTGCATATTGACAAAAAGTGATATCCTAGGGACAGAAGAACCGATTCACAAGGGGAAAGCACTGTTTAATTCAGGTGACCCTACGCTATCTTTAACTTTGCAGTTTTACAAACATGCATTTGGGCCCTTGCACAAAGGTCAAGAAAATTAACTTTAATGTGATATACAAATATGTTTGCAAGTGTCCGCTGGGTGGTTCCAAGCCTGGCAAAGTGCTCAGGTTCTCCTCACTAAGACCCCCTTGTTTGACAATTGCAGCACTGTCCTACATTGCAGTCTTCTTCCTACCAATCTGCTACATATACATGTACAGCGCATGCGCTGCACTTTCCTTTTTGTGGCCATCCGCATCAGTGACTATTGTACATGCTGTACACCTGGAGACAGAATGGTGGCAATACCTCTTAAGCTGTTTGCCAAGACCTAGGGGGAGATGTGTGGAAAGATTTAGTGAGGGGTACCAGACTACTTGCCAATTTCAGGGCCTCTCACTGGGCACTTGCAAATTAATTCTCTGGTTCCACTATCTGGCACTGGAATTATTTGAATAGGTAGCAAGTTTATGACAAACACCCATTCATAAGGTACAGAAAAATACCAAGAATAGTGGAGGATGGCTCCATTGCTCCAAACTACTATGCCCCACACTGCTCTAATACGCCGGAGCAAACTGGAGAACACAAGGTCAGGCGAGATTTCAGCATAGCTCCATGGCCCTGTCACTCAAAGAATAGAGGGGGAAAGGAGGGTGTGTTAGAGCAGTGTGGGGTGGACCAGTTTGGAGCAATAGATCCATCCTCAGCGTTCCAGACTACTCATTGAAATGAATGAATATCTCGGCAATGGCGGCACAAATTTTCACTGGGGATAAAAAGGCATTTCAATCAAGTGAGCCCGACCTATCTAATGGTGTTGCTGGTGACAGACTCCCTTTAATGTGATTTTCAGCCCTATTCTAGCTGTCCTATGAATAGATCTGCAGTCATCCTGAGTTAACAGCGTGTTCATAGACCACCAGGCAGACATTGATGGATCTCACCGCAGATATCGAAATATTAGGTTGAAAATCCTCAGGAACTGGGCAAACTCTTGACATTCGATTCGCAGCTACTGAAACAAAGTGTTTACTTTTGGATTTAATCTCAGCCGCTATTAGTTTAATTGACTGTCTGTGCCAGAGTACTTATGGAGGCAATGTGACTTTGCCAGCCAGTGGAGAGCAAGTATTATTTCACTGGGATAATCAGATTAAATGGCTCACAATGTAGACTTCTAGATGGAATAATAAGGCCAATCAATAGCGAGGCTGGATACAATTATACCGGTTATGGACATTTACATCTCACACAGACCTGGGGCACTAGCGTCCCCAAATACTAAACTGCTCCCCAGATAATCTGCACCAAAGATTCTGGTTTAACCTCTCATTTTCTGAAGACTTTTATTGTGATCGTATGAAATCTTAACCCACTAATATACAGATCACCTAAGTGCATGAAGCAAAGCTCTAATATAAACTAATCTGGGCACACTACAGCACTTTACATTTCTTCTGCACATACGGTAGGGGTTAAGTGGAGGTAAGAGTTTGGATTTGCTCCTGTTTTTCTCTTGTCCATGGGCTGTGTCCCATATTGCAGTTTAGCTCAGTGAATGAGAAATCTGCTAGCTATCAATTCTGATATCAATGGCTTGAATAGAACAATTGAAATGCACATCTTTATTGTGTCCTATCTGCAGGCAGCATGTTATAGAGCAGGAGGAGCCAAGCAGATTGATATATAGTTATATGGGGAAAATATTCAGAAGAATTTTCATTTTATTTAAAATTTAGATCTTCCTATGAATAGGAGTCCAGTGGGCGGTCCTACTTGGTGAGTGATGGCTATCTCTGCATGCAGTGTCATAAGAGAGCCTGTCAATCACTACGTAGAACCATCCACTGGACTCCAAAGCATAGAAAAGAGCAGATTCAGTCTACAAGTTGGGTGTTAGCTATTTTACAGCCCCCCAGCTGCTTGTACCCAGCTCTGAATTGAAAATATGGTAAGTAAGCATTAGTATGGGAATGGGGCATGTCTTAAAAAGGAACTGTCACCATGTCTAAAAAGTGCATGATTTACATCGTCTGATCAGCGCCATCACCCTGAGCATTTTGATGTTTTGTTTATCGAAATCTGTTCAGCCATTCCAAAGATATAAGCCCCCTTTTAATATTGATGTAAATTAGGGTCTACTGGCCAAGTGGGCAGTAACACTACATGACATACAGCACACAGACTCCGTCCCCAGAGGAACCACAGTGTTACCGCCCACTTGACTAGTATACTGTAATCTGCATCAACAATAAAAGGGCTTATATCTTTGGAATGGCTGAACAGATTTGGAGAAACAAAATACCAAAATGCTCAGGGTGACGGTGCTGATCAGATGATTCAGGTCATTGAGCTTTTCAGAGCTAGTGAGAGTTCTTATTTAAGGTGTCTGTAGAGTGATATCTTTTCTTTATGGATAAGATTTTAGTCTGGTTTATATACGAAGTCATGTTGCATGGCCTGTTAAAGGGTCTGACATTGACTTATAGGTTAGCTATCGAATACCTGGTACTAGAGAGCCAGCTTTCTTCCTCCTGGAAGTAACTACTTAGCATAACCATATTCTGAGAGACCATTACCTGGCTTTGATGGTCACCCCAAAGGCAAACTATACCCCCATTACATGCTCATGAAACATGTCCTATATCACTATATAATTTTGTGGTCACCACATATGTCCTAACATGTTACTATGGCCCTTATTTTCTATAGCTGGTTGTAATCTCTTCCTTGGAGTTGCAATAATTCAGCTTCCATACTACACCTTTCCTTGAGCGCCCAGCACAGCCGCATCTGGACCCATTGTCTCATGGCCATGTGGATTACGTGGCCTCATTCCTTCACCTTCCGCTGCTCATTTTGCTGCCCACAGGCAGTGTCGTGTTACATTCTCTTCATCAGTTATAACATCACAGGTCTGATGTCTGCCGACATGTGCATAGATATTATTGTCCGTGCACATAAAGGACAGGGATAAACTGGGTTATTTCCAGGTAGGAAGGGCAATGCAAAAATTTCCTGTAAATGCAAAAATTTCCTGTAAATGCAATTAATTATTGTGATAACCAAACCGTCCTAGGCGAGAAGAAGCAGCCGTCATTGTTCTACATGTGTTAGATATGATCTGCTTGCGGCATGAAGAAGTGATGCAAGAAATTAACTATTTAATTCCCTTTTAGTGGGTGACGCTAACATGTCTATCAATCATAACATGAGTGCCTGTGCAGCCAGCCATTTACTGCATGGAGAGGATATTAAGACTCTTTAAGGATTGTGCATGAGACGTCTCATATTAATGTATGTTTGCTGCATGTGGAATGTGGGCACTAACCGGGCTAACCTTCTTACATTTACCTTTTTAACAGTAGCTGACGAGGCTAAGATCAGTGCAATGGCTGACCACAATGCAGGTAAGAGATTATGCTGTTGCTATAGAAATGCGGGTCAAAGCAGATTGAGACAGACGTAGCATTCACGTTGCATGTCGGCATGACCTTTGTAAGGCTGGCATGTCTCTCTCACTGTTAAGAGTACTCATTACAGAATTGCACTGTTTGACACGCGCTTTGATGGTTTGACCGCTGTAAGTGCAGGCGATTCCATCAGATACTAGAAGTCCATGTACTGTCCTAGTTTTATGTCCAGGTTCCGGTATGAGTGCCATTTTCTTAAAAATACAGCTAGACAAGAAATATGTTCTTGCACTGATGAGGATTTACAAGCCAGAAATCGCTTTACGCAAATTGCAATAACTTATTCTGTACCATAGCTCATTACCCCAGTAGCTCAATATTGGGATATATTCACACTGCGATAGTGTGGCAATGTCCTGCATTTCAAAAAATGTGTACATAGTTTGCAGTATTCTCGCAACAGACAGCCGTTACACTGTATTTACGTTTGTTTGTCATGTGTATGAGGCCTAGTACATGACACACTTTGTATAAGCCTCCATAATAAAGCATGGGGAATCTCATACTGGAGATAAGCTTATAGCAGAGGCCTATCTGTTTAGTCCCTTGTTGCCATTAAAACATGCATCCAAATGTGAATTGGTATGTAGTAGTCTGGAGGAACAGCTGTCTACCAGATCAATTGTTACCAGAAATTACCAGCAATTGTTGTAAGTGTGTGGCTACATTAAGGTATTTCTGTGTTTTCCAGCACTATAGATAATGTTTTTAAAGGCTCAGAATGGATTAAAAATAAAAGAAGCCGTTCTCCCCTCACCACTTCCTTGCTGCTCTCGTTCCAATGTAGCCCAAGTTCCCTGCTGGTCTCTACTTCCTGCTCTCTCGATGAACAGGAAATGCTACTCAGCCAATCACTGTCTGAGGTTAGTCACTATGGCCAGTGATTGGTTGTGCAATCATCTCCTGTATATCGAGAGCGATCAGGTAGTTGAGAGCTTTTTGGGGGTGGGGGGGAGTTGGCATTGTATTGGAAAAGGTGAGTACTGCTTCCTGACAGATCGCCCCTTTAGGCTAAGGCCCCACATAGTGATCCGCAGCCAAAAAACACTGGAAAAAAAAATTTCTGCAAAATTTTTCACAGAAAGTTTGCAGAGTTTGCCTCTGTGAACTTTCTGTCCCTATTATACCTATATGGAAATCGCCAGCGTTTCCGTGGTTATAATTGACATGCTGAGATTTACAGAAATGCAAGCGTTTTTGGAAATCGCAGCTTTTCCACTGTGAATAATTTTTTTGCAATGTGTAGATGGGATTAGCCAAAATGTAAAATGCAGCGTTTTCGCAACGTGGGGCATCTGTAGATGAACAGTTGAGAACAATGATAATGAAAATGTATGAAAATTATGTGACTTTATATTTTCTATGGTTTTAGAGATATTTATGTATTTAAAAAAAAAAAAATGTGATAACGTAATGGTAGATAACAGAATAAATATTCTGAAAATTATGTATGATATCTTCATTCCCTCCTTTTAAAAAAAAAAAATTAAAAGATAAAATTTGCCTGACCCTGAACTTGCACCTCAACTTTTCCTTAACGGGAAGAATTATGCGACTGCCATTATTCGATAAATTATGTAGTATAACGGCTTTTCTTTCTTTTTCTTTTTTTTTTTTGTGATCAGCTGAAGAAAAATGACTTCTGAGTAATAATGTTTTTTTTTTCCAGAGCAATTAAAATAATGTGCCTTGTGCAGTTATGAGTTTCTGTGATTTATTAATCCAACTTAGCTTTTGACCTTTGCAATGCTATTTTAATTAGGCTGAAACCGCTCTTATGTGGGAACGTGGCTTTGTATTGGATACACTCCATTCCCACTTGATGCTCTGCCGGCGTTTTACAGCTTTACAGTCTGAATTATTTTCTTTTTTTACTATCTGAGGTCCAGGTCAAAAATTCCAGGAATAATGTATTTTTGGATGTTAAAAACAAAAAGTGTGTATTACTGTTGGCGTTATTTAAAAAAAAACAAAAAAACACAAAGATGCTAAATTCTGCATTGATGATTTTTCCTAATATATCTGTATAGTGATTGAAGCTCCGTTTTTGTAATTATGAGAATTCCCTGCATACATGTATATTTAACAGATCACATGATGACTGCCATGGGGGGGCATAAGAGCTCATTTGCACTTATTCGATTGCAGTTGTATTTTTTCTGTAGCCCCCACCATCCCTGAACAATCAGTGCTCTTAATTTTAGTACCCAATATGCTAATTAGGCTCTCTACTGCCAGATGGGCGGTTCCAGACTATCGGCTACAACCCAGGACCGCCCATGTGGCAGTAGAGTTGAGAAGGTGTCGGCGGGTTCTCTTTGAAGGAGGTTTCCAAGATTATGGATAAGCCATGAATATCAGTAAAGGTTTTGATTTCTGCACCTTCGTCACTTTTTTGGAGGGGGGGCAGAGGCACTCTGACAAGGGCAGGGCTTCAGCCACTTCATTGCTTCTATGGCTCTGTATCCCTGTACGCTGTATACTTAGCGTTTCCATGCTGGATATTGCAGCTTTGTCCCACTCAATGGCCAATGTTAACAATAAAAAGGCTGCATCCCCTTCAGACAGCTGATCAGCAGGGGTGCCGAGAGTTAAACATCCACTGTCCTAATATCGGTACGCCATCAGCATTGTCATGCGAAAACCTACAAGTCTATGGAAGAGTAGTGTCGGGGGCGTTCCTCACAGCCCAGAGATGATGCTAGGCCTCTGATAGTGGAGGGATATCCATGCTTAAATTAACATATATAACATATATTAACATATATCCCTAGCACCGGAACACATACCGGCGAAGCTAACAATGCGCTGAATTCAACACACTGTCAGCTTTTTAGCGGTATACCGCTGATCTGCGAGGACATGAAAGGTCCTCTTTAAACGATAGGTCACTTTTTGGCGACACATTCCCTCTTAGCGTGTCGAGCTGTCCACTGATATCCTCCTTCCCTAGAAGAAGAGACGTTCTTTGTAGCCAGATTGGGTTTTCATCGCTCCATCTGCTTGGTATCGGTGATGAATGAGGGGCCCGCTGCTATAACTCTGAATGTCCCAGCAGGGGGTGTTTTAAGTTGAGTTTTTAGCATATTATGTACCGGCCATTCTTCTCCTGGGAACTATCAGTCACTGTCAGTATACCAAGAAAAATTTAGTTTTACCTAATGTTCCTAAAATGTCGCTATCCCCAAGGATACCAGTCACCTTACTAGATCTCTCCAAACTAACTAATAGTATTGATCGCTGTGCTAATAGTCAGAAGAATCAATTGCAGGAAAACATCCTCAGCGGCTTCAGTCCTTTCTATCTGATCAGCGGTGGC
Organism: Leptodactylus fallax; assembly: GCA_947044405.1. Taxonomy (NCBI): domain Eukaryota; kingdom Metazoa; phylum Chordata; class Amphibia; order Anura; family Leptodactylidae; genus Leptodactylus; species Leptodactylus fallax. The sequence goes on along the minus strand of CAMRHE010000316.1, from coordinate 281,156 downwards.
ATCGCAGATGTAGCATGGAAGCCGTGAGAAGGGCGGCAGCCATTTATTATATACCTTTGATGGCAGAGATGTTCCTCTTAAACTGTTCCCATCATAAGAAAACACCTCTGTATAATTGGGCAACTCCGATAATTGTCCCTATAGTGAATTATTAGGACATTGGTCTGATTGGGGTCAAAACCTTAATGTGTGGACCTGGCCCAGACTGACAGATGAGGAGACACTGCCAGGTAGTTACAAACTGGGAATATATATGATTGTGGCGGCAGAGCTCAGCCTGGATGTAGCTGCCTCTGACGGACACATTGCCGTAATGCTTTATGTTGCATATCTAGGTTCTGCAGTAGTTACCCAATATATCTGACCCTAAAGCGTGATCTGGGTGTACGTCTCTATGCAGGATCATGGAGGCAATGTACCAACTAGCATTAACCATACCTTTTTTGACTTATTTGGTAGGTGCAAGAAAAAAATCCTCTATATATCTTACTAAATCATAGTCACGCGGAGGAAGGGGAAGTACAGTAGGGCTCTATAGAAGGCTTCATACAACTAGGAGGTGGTGCAGTATGGCTTCCTACAACTAGGAGGTGGTGCAGTATGGCTTCCTACAACTAGGAGGTGGTGCAGTATGGCTTCCTACAACTAGGAGGTGGAGCAGTATGGCTTCATGCAACTAGGAGGTGGTGCAGTATGGCTTCATGCAACTAGGAGGTGGTGCAGTATGGCTTCCTACAACTAGGAGGTGGTGCAGTATGGCATGGCTTCCTACAACTAGGAGGTGGTGCAGTATGGCTTCCTACAACTAGGAGGTGGTGCAGTATGGCTTCATACAACTAGGAGGTGGTGCAGTATGGCTTCATGCAACTAGGGGGTGGTGCAGTATGGCTTCCTACAACTAGGAGGTGGTGCAGTATGGCTTCATGCAACTAGGGGGTGGTGCAGTATGGCTTCCTACAACTAGGAGGTGGTGCAGTATGGCTTCCTACAACTAGGAGGTAGTGCAGTATGGCTTCATGCAACTAGGAGGTGGTGCAGTATGGCTTCCTACAACTAGGAGGTGGAGCAGTATGGCTTCCTGCAACTAGGAGGTGGTGCAGTAGGGCTTCATACAACTAGGAGGTGGTGCAGTATGGCTTCATACAACTAGGAGGTAGTGCAGTATGGCTTCATGCAACTAGGAGGTGGTGCAGTATGGCTTCATGCAACTAGGAGGTGGTGCAGTATGGCTTCATGCAACTAGGAGGTGGTGCAGTATGGCTTCATGCAACTAGGAGGTGGTGCAGCATGGCTTCATGCAACTAGGAGGTGGTGCAGTATGGCTTCATGCAACTAGGAGGTGGAGCAGTATGGCTTCATGCAACTAGGAGGTGGTGCAGTATGGCTTCATGCAACTAGGAGGTGGTGCAGTATGGCTTCATACAACTAGGAGGTGGTGCAGTATGGCTTCATGCAACTAGGAGGTGGTGCAGTATGCCTTAATACAACTAGGAGGTGGTGCAGTATGGCTTCCTACAACTAGGAGGTGGTGCAGTATGCCTTAATACAGCCACATGCATGAGGTCTAGAATGCACTAAAAACTCTACATCTTATACTATCTTAGGCTAAGGCCACACACAGCAATAACACTATTGAATGTCTGTAGAGAAATTCAGCAGCGTTTTCCTCTGTAAAATTGCAGCACCAAACACAACTTTAAAATTTTGTGGGGTTTTTTTTGCTCTGGCTAATCTGAAGATTTATTTGCATCACATCCGTATTGCGTTGTGAAGGTTGAAATCCGTAGGTAAAACATAGACCAATAATTGTTATGCAACACAAAGAAGTCACTTTGCACTGCAGGTTTTTAATATGACATGTGGATGGAATTTATTAGATCCTATCCACTTTGTTGCAACTGTAAATTGCCATGTGTTAGCTGCCGGCAAATTTGCAGCATATAACCCATAATGATTTTTCTTGGTGTGTTCTCAGCCTTAAAGGGGTTTTTTGGTCCCATACCTAATATTCATACTGATGACCTCTCCACAGCATAAGTCAACAGTATGTGATCTGTGGGGGCCGAGACCTGGACCCTGCACAAATCGGCTGCTCTAGAAGCATCTGGATCACATGCAGGCTCTCCTATTCAAATAATAGGACCAACACTGCAGACCCGCCCACTGCATTTGGGGCTGGAAAACCCCTTTAAGGCTGAGACCCCACGTTGCGGAAATGCAGCTTTTTTTGTTGCAGATTTTGCTGTGGTTTTTTTGAGCCAAAGCCAGGAGTGGATTGAGCAGAAGGTAGAAGTATAAGAACTTCCTATATATTTCCCATTCCTTTTGTAGCCATTCTTGGCTTTGGCTCAAAAAACGCAGCAAAATCTGCAACAAAAAAAAAGCTGCGCTTCCACAGCGTGGGGTCTTAGCCTTGAACAAATTTCTCCTCCTTCTACTTTTCATTACCATTGGCATCAATTGCGAAGTTACTGAAATAAAGTCGATAGATAGTTGCTTGCTTTTGGTGTGCAAGAAGAATCTACAGGTGCCCTGTAGAACAAATGGACTCCTAGAAGGTTCTCACTTGATGTGGATCCAGTAGGTGGCGCCACCTTGGCTCTGGATTTGTTAGCTGGGCAGTGGGGCGGGCTGTGCTCACCATTCTGTCACAGCTAGCACACCCTCTGTCTCATAGTCAAAGTAAGTCAATATGCCTACCCTAACCCTGTCTGCTTTGACATGGACATTGGGTGATGGCAGTCATAGGAGGTTTACTTGGACACAAGATGTGGTGCCTAAATATCTAAGGAGCCCGTATATTCTAGGAAGCACCGTCCCTTTTAATCCAATATTAAGAAAAACTGAAAGGTCATAGTGCGCCAGCAGTTAAAGGGATAGACAGTCTGTGATCAGCACATGTTAGGTTAATACCGCACAATCCTTTCTTTTACTTGCACAAATTAGATTTGGCCTGACTTGTAAAATAAGTGGTTTGATAAAAGCATCCTCTATCCAGAGGGTAGTGAGTTATGATGTTGGAGGGGAAAGGTCAGGTCTTTAACCACATAGCTACCTGTTTGCAAAAAGATAAATATTTTATTAAACGGCTCTGGTCGGAGCGAAGCGGAGACATCACATAATGGAAGTATCTGTCTCAGAGTTATAAAATAATTGTATTTCTTGCTACGACTTGAGAGAGTCAGAGGTTAACACATTCCACTGAAAGAGATGGAGAAGAAATATACAAGTGCCAGCAGAAAAGTAGGTGTCAAAATTATGCTAATAAATCTTCGTGTTTTTCTCCCTTTTTAGTTTAGATTCAGACCAGTTGTGAAAACCTTGTTGCGTAGGCTCCAGATGAAAGCCGAGAGATTGATAAGCGGTGGAAAGTAAACATCTCCTTCGGCCGACAACTTAATAGAGCCTTAATTATTTTTCTCTCTGGTTTATTTGGGCTGTCTGATCCTTGCGAATGTTTAGAGTGAAGTGCAAAGGTTGGAGCGGACTTCACAGATCATTGGTCCCGCTGGAAGCATTAAAGCTATTAATGCATTTTGTAAAGATTTAGGCCTCAACATTGTCACCTTCTGTGTGATGACCTAGAGACTCCCTACATGGCCACCCACCATGATATCACAATTTGTGTGACACAAAATGGTGAATGCGTTAGGTTAGTCTAGGGGTCTCAAACTTGGCCAGGTAAATGGGCCGCATGTAGAAAAAAATTTCAAGTTGACGGGTCGCATTGCTTGCAAACTTGATTCAAGATTATTGTTAAACGTAGTCATTTGAATTACTATAATAATACTGCTAGCTTTGACCTTACGCAGAATCACCAGTTCCTATAGAGATATAGTGTCCCCATAGAAATTTTGTGATTCTGCCCTTACATACAGTTTGCTGCCCCATAGTATTATAGTGCCACCATAGAAATGCACAGTGACTGTGCCCCCATATACAGTCTGTCACCCCCATGGATAGACATAGTGGCTCCATAGACCTATATAGTGGATCTGTCCCCTATGTACAGTGTAATGCCCACTTTAATATCCTTTACACTAACTCTATCCTTCTATACCGTCTGCTGACCCACCCTCATAATAATACTAATACTGTGCGGTCACCCGAAAATTCTACTCTTTTTATATTATTACCTACCACCAGTGATCCAGCAATGTGGGAAAGCGACAACCCTGACACACTGAGCTCTGATGCGACCCCATTAAGGGGTGCTGACGTGCTCCTCCTTCAGCCTGCTCTCTGCTGTTCCGAGGATGTCTTGGGAGCTCCAGTGCCCCATGGGCCACAGAATACAGGAGACTGTAAATCAGCGAAAACGGCACCAAAAAGGGTCAAAAGAAGGTATATGCAAAAATAGTATAGGCCCCAAATGGAGGAAAATACTTGATATCAGGGTATATTGAGAGGTACAGCATTGCTGAAAAGTTATAGGCAGATGTTTCAAAAAATATAAGTGTTAATAGTAGACAAAAATAAAGTGTGTGCGCAAACGAGAAATCTGAATCCCATCAGTATTTGGTGTGACCTTTGCCCTTTGCCTTCCATCAGTTCTTCTCGGTACTTGCAGACAGTTTTTGGCAGAACTTGGCAGGGAGGTTGTTCCCGCCATCTTGGAGGACTAAGCACAGATCTTCTGTGGATGTAGGCTTGCTCCAATCCTTCTGTCTCTTCATGTAATCCCAGACAGATTGGATGATATTGAGATCAGGGCTCTGTGTCATCATATCATCACTTCCAGGACTTCTTCTCGAGTTGCTTTACCCTAAAGGCTTTGCGTCTATAAAAATTCAGAAGTGCACAGTCGTGATGACTTTTTTGGGAGTTTTTTTTGCAGGATGCCTATTCTGGAACTTCGACTGATACTATAGACTGTTGCTTTATACATAGACAGATTGCTATTTTACAGGAAAGAGGTGTAAGAAAACACTTTTCATATTTTTTCCCAATCCTTACAGTCTGCCATGTTAAAATGAGAAAAAAATATTCCTCCCACACTGAATGAATTTGCATTGCTGCTTTCAGATTAGATTCTCTTCATTACCTTGATCAGGATCGGAATGTTACTGACAATTCTATATAATCAGACTATATTTGACCTTAAGTCGCCCTCCGAATAAGTGGCCAATCATAGCAGCACTTAGTGGTGGGCGCACTGATTCAGCTGTTGATTTCCGCCAGATAATTGCCATGAATTCCAATCCTATTTAATAGTCTGCCTTTTGTATAAGTGAAAAATGTTAGTGTGGGTGAAAGCAGAAAGCAAAAAAATAATTAATAAAATTATTAAACTTGTAAAATATTTATTTAGTGAAATGGTATTTAGCAGCTATTTCGAGAGATATATTTGCCTGAAAGAATTTCCCTTGGCGCATTAGAACGATCAGCTTCCACCCGGTGGATTAGGCGCTAATGTCGGCTTGTTTGTTTGATATCTAATAATATACAGTTTTCATAAGCTGTAAAACGTTTCTGCTCACAATAAAACTTACATGCGCTTATGAATGTTTTTGTTCTTAGTTTGCAGACTGTTTTGCTAGTTAGAGTTACAGATTGTGCCGAGGAGCTGCTCTCCTTCTAACTGTGGGCAGGAAATTGGAACCTTTGTCAGCCATTTTGGAGCCTATGGGCTACAGTATTTAGTCACCATACAAACAATTTTTCCCGAAATCCTAATTTCTTAAAAATTATGAATTGTTGGGGATAGGCTGAAGCATAAAAAAATATTAGTCTGGACAACCCCTTTATGTATCATATTCATTGTATGGGTCATAAAAATAATCACTGTTTGCCATGTACATGCTGCTTAAGAAAGTGAAATCTCATGATGCCCACCGATTACCTTTTCAGGTTCTGGTAAGATCTCTTGTGCCTTCCATCTGCTGTCAAAGTTTATTTCTCTCTCTCTCTGTTTTTGATCCAAAAACTTGTCCAAATAAGGATTGATTTAAGGACATGAAGGTTGGTGTAATGAGTCTGGCATGGTGTGTGAGCGCTTGTCATTTCAGTACTATCTGTACAAAGCATCTTGAACTCGCACTTGACAAGCCAATACTAATTAATAAGCGGTGTCTGTGCTTTCAGTAAATGACGGCAAAAGGCTGAAGAGTGCCCCGCTGGTTAATAACATCATGCCAAAGGCATCCTCTCCTTAGAGCTTGGTCTGTTGTGAATGATTTTGGGAAAAAAAGTAATATAATAGTCATATATTTTGTTGCTGACGCCTTTTATTCACGGAGTACAAGGCACTCCTAGATTTAAGTCTGGAGATAACTTGCTGTGAAATCGCAGATTGCAGGTTTCCACGATTTGCCACCAACACCTGCGTGAAAAGTAAAAAATTGCTTTTGTCTGTGCATTGTAATAGTAGGTGGATCATTTTTCTGCACCACATGTACACTAGGGTGTTGTGATTTTTTTTTTTTTTATTATTTCTGTTTTTGTAAAATGCTGCAAAATTCCAGAAGGTAATGGTTAAAAAATAGCATGTAGTAATTCATGGGCGTTCTTTATCCCTACGAATAGCGATTGTTGCGTGATCCTAGGTATTTCTAAGTCTAAAATGTCTTTGCCTAAAACTGCAGAGTTATAAAATAATATCATTGTTTTAACTCTGTTTTGGGAAAGGGGTTGTCAGATAATAACTATCCCTTTTTCTGTACAGTTATGGCTTTTCTAACCCCACATCTGGCCATATGTAGTAGTTTAATTGGTGTGACCAGGTAATGTATCTCGGTCAGAACGGGTACTGACCGACATACTGACTGTTGTGCAGAGTCTTACAAGACCACACATCTTCTGCTAAAATAATATGCAAATAAGCTCCTCTTGGTGGAAAACAGGAAACTTGCTCTAGCTCCACCATTGGGAAGGTAGCTTTCTGTAGGTCAATGACTGGTTTTCTAGAAACCTAGTGGCATGATATGCATTAAAAGCCAAACTAGAATCTTTCCTCAAAAGGAAGAAAGACCCTGCAGACAGCTGTTTCGGGGTTATTGCCCCTCTTCAATGTGAAGCAGAGTACTTTTGGAAGGTTGCTCTCACTGGAAACCTTGTACCCCTTTTGATCCACATCTATGACCTCTCACCCAGCCAACCAGAACCCTTCTTTATACTGATGGGGGGTAAAAACCTGAAAGCAGCTATCCGTGGAAGGGTCTCTCTTCCTTTTGGAGGAGATATGGCTTTGTTTTAATCCCAGATCATGTCACTGGTTTATTGAAAACCAGGCATTGATCTCTAGGGAGATATCTTCGCAAAGGTGGTGATAGAGCAAGAAGAATCTATTTTCAATTTTATGTAATATATGGACACAAAGGAGACTGTCATGTTAACGATCTAGAGACAAGGAATATGGATATGAGTATATAATGACACATTTCTCAGTGAATATGAAAGTCTATATAATAGGGACACCTCCCTACAGGGATATAACAGTGTATATAATAGGGGCACCATCCCCTAGAGAATTTCACTGAACTCTTACATAGTCAATCATGTACTGTCTTATACTAATCCCAATTAACTTTTCCTTTTGACCTCTAAGGTTCCCCCAGCAGAGATGTGGGTCCTTCATTAGGCCTGAAGAAATCCAGCTCATTAGAAAGTCTGCAGACAGCTGTGGCCGAGGTGACTTTGAATGGTGACATTCCTTTCCATCGCCCACGCCCACGGATCATTCGAGGACGAGGCTGCAACGAGAGCTTCCGAGCCGCTATTGACAAGTCCTACGACAAACCACCTGTTGATGACGATGATGAAGGAATGGAGACCTGTAAGTTTCGACCTCCATATTTCCTTCATAGAGGAGGACAGGCCAGTCCATGATCATTTTGGTTTAATTGGTGTAATCCATTTCTTTCTAATGAGTGCTCCCACCTACTGCCTGCAAATGGAAACACTGTCAAATTTATCTGTATCCGAGAGGAACAAAGTATGGTTCCTTTACGTCCATTATGAAGTAGAGAGAGTCCGGTCTGTTACACAAACTACTTGTTCCGCGCTCGTCTCTCCAGACATCTTAGCTGGCTAGAAGTGATACATACCAGATCTTGTTAGTGCTCATTTCCATTTTCTCGTCATGTCCCAGAGTAGCAATGTACCCAATTTAGACAATTGATTTTTTTTTTCTTGTAGTAGAATTACTAGGATTTTATTGAGGAAAGTTCAATACGACAGTCCACTTAATTGATTATACACAGAAAATCCTGACAGAGTGCTCCTCATCTAAGGCCACGCCATAGACCATCAGCGCTAGAAACCTTGAAAATACCGCATTTCACTCTAGACAAGACTCTTTATGGCGCCACATTGAAGATTGTCCACCAGCAATTCTGATTTTCTTACCTTCACGTTTCTCGTGTATTATTTGGTCATCTTCAAAAACAGAAACTTTGTTATGCTTAGTTCACATCTGTGGCAGGTCTCCATTCTAGAAGGACACCCGGCGAAGATGTGATCCAAGTTGTTTCACCTTAAGTCTGCCATTTTTGGTTTTACGCTTAGATTGTCCCAGTCCTCTGTTGTCTTGATATTGTCTTTTACAGAGATATGGATATGTGCTGCTTCTCAGCCAAGATACAGAGCATTATGTTTCCTGTGCTTGGCACAGTCAGATATCAAGAACCCAAGTCACAGCTCCGGTTCTTTTTAAGTGTTTTTGTACGTCCCACACACATGCTGCCATGTTGGGACATAAGCATCTGTTCTATTGTTGTGAAAAGTACTACTAGTTTAGGGTCCTTGTTAGATACTATAACCCTAATAAGTCTTTCTGAAATGAAGAAGACTATATGGAGGAGGCGCTCTATATGCTTTCGATGATTCATAGGTGCAAGCAAAAAGCTTAAAAAAAAAAAAAAAAAAAGTTAATTCCTAAAACTTTTTTTATCTGTGATATATTCTGTCCGTTATATGCAATGTATAATTTATTTTATATTTTTTTTTTATTTGGGTATTTTTATTTATTGCACCGTCTCTTTATAATATCATATTACCTGAGTGCAGGACAAGCAAATTGGTAAATTACCTTTTGGTGGAGTGCAATAAAATACACTAGATAGATAGATTTTTTTTTTTTTTTTTTTTTTTTTTATTGCAATGTACCAAAAGATAATTTACCTTTCCTGCGCTTCCGACTGGTGATTTCTTATGAGACATGGGCGCACCCTAGGCTTTGAAGCTTTTATATTATATCTGTTCTTGGGCATATTGATAGAGCAATGGTTCAGAAGAATATCATGTCTGTGAATGTGACAGGCCGGCTCACTTCACATGACATTTTTGTTGTTGGAGACAGTTTGCCACTTTTCGTCTCTCTTAATATAAAACGTGTATATCCACAATTGCTGTTGGATTATTTAATTCTCAGCCATCTACATATGTTTATTACATAACATCTACAGATTTTATTATGTTGCTAGTACTTAGTCACAGAACTGTCAGACACGCCGATCTGCAGTCTCCGCCACTCGTTTAATAAAATTGCTTATTGTGTGTTATGTAATACTAAGGTGCTTTTTTAGTTTTCGAGGAATGTTTTGTGTCTGTTTTCACTTCTCATTCAGAATAATTACAGGATTTCATGAACACGATCTGTGAGCGACAAGAGTTAGTGAGGAAATGGCGTTTTCCTGTCCTTGGCTACGTTGAGGGATGCCATGTTCTCTAATGACGCTGAGATGATGAATTGTAATTATTCATCATTCTGTTTCCATACATTGAGCTGCCACCTCGCACAATTGTGCCGTGCCCTTCTCCACCCACCATACATCTCTTTAAATTACTAAATGATGTTTGCTGAGGTCATCGCACAATGGGAAGTTTCTTCGTGAATGGCAGCAAATTAGATTACATTTTGTCTAGCCATGGATTTCATGCGGCAGAGAGGCTAAATGTCAGCCCTTGCCGGCCAGATGCAGGCTGAGAGGTTAGACTTGTGTAAAGTGATCCTAATTAGCCTGGCCTAAAGGGTATCACTGTCAGCTTTCCGTATCGGGACCCTCAGATAAGAGTCGTAATGTGCTGACACATGGACAGCGGCATCTCCACAGCAATGACCACATAGCCTTTCAGCTCCTAAAATGGCATACCTGTTGTATTTAATCCTTAACCCACTCCTTGTCTCCTTCAGTGTCAGTCATTCTTACATTCCCAAACCCGAGACCTCCCGTAGTACTGAGCAACACTATACAGTACTATATAACTATGGGGATCCACAATTGCGCTTAATATTGTGACCATATTATATTGGCCATACTGCAAAACTCTATATAGTCTGCCTTTTTTTTTTTTTTTTTTTTTTTTTTTTTTCAGGTGAATGGAACAAACCTTTGCGATATACTTCACTAAAAAAATGCCTGTGTCTTTAGCTATGACTTCTGCTTATCATCTGTGTGATTTTGGTCTGTACTCCATACACAAGCAATGTCCGTTTACAATGAAGTCTATGGAAAGGAGAGGAGGAGACAGATATGAGACAGTCCACAAAATTCACTGAGCCTGTTGTGGAAGGCTGGATAATAATTCCTGATAACCCAGCTGTGTTGTGAAAGAAAACAGTCTCTCTATAGAGCACGTCTCTTTGCTTTAAGGGACTCACGTTTTCTTTCCCCCTCTCCGCTGACTTCTGTTGCACAGCTTTGATCAGTGGCAGAAGGAGGTGAATAAGTGAGGAAACAGGCACGTTACTTTAATAAAGTCTATTGCAAAATTTATCTTCACCTTGGTATGGATTTTTGAAAAATAATAAAAGTTTAGTTAGTCCTCATTTACTGTATAAAATAGTAATTTTCAGTGTTTCTAGTAGTAAAAAGGCTAAATACTATTTGCTTTTTACTCCTGTATCGTTGGGGCAGGCACTGATAGCTGATAGTGTAGTCCTTTCTTATTTCCCCTGTTAAAGAAGTCGTCTTGGCTACTGTTTCCTGCCTTGCTACTGTCTCTGCTCCTTTCCTGACCAGCAGGGCAGAAAGCTATTTGTATTGGCAGGTTTGCCATGATCACTATGGAGAGACCGGGCTAAGGAGAGACTAACTGAGCATGTGTGTCCACCATCATTCAATTCAAAAGGTGGACGTGGACATTGCCATATATTCTGAGCACCAGGTAAAGGCTTTAGCAACAATTACAGACACCGCCCATGGATAGGAATGGAAAATCACCACGGAGTCTCATTCTGCTTTGTGTGAATGGGTTTTGAGAAATTTCCTTTGCTGGTACTGTACTAGTGTATTTGTGTAGATGGCCTTAAGAACTTGCACTCTACCAGCTTCATTACTGGCTTGCATCTACAGTTTCTGACAGGTATCGGAATGGTCTGACAGAAGGTTCTTGACAACCTGACACCTCCTCCAGAATATCTCCATCCATATGGTGCATGTACAGCCATGTATGAAGGCTGTGCAATTCCATACTAATATGCACTGCCCGTGCATGCCCCATTTGTATATGTACGATCCCTTACTCCACGTTTTAGATCACGTACAGTAATTGTAGCATACGTGTTTTTCCATTGTATCATGTTGAGGCTGTCATTCTATATAATAGACTCCACTTTCATATACGCATGTGAAATGTGACCTCTTGCCCGGCTGCAGTCTCGCCCCTGCCCACAGTTGACCTCTTCTTTGTGCTGTAGAGTCCCAGCTGGTTCCTAAATTGGCTCTTTAGGTCTGGAAGGTTGAGAAGCCTGAACATAATCTAATAAGAGCAGATTGCCATGTTTTGGGTTTCTGGTCACAAAAACCACTGAGCTTGCTCTTTGCCTTACTGAAATTACCTTGTATAGCCATGATACCCATCTCTTGCACATTGTCAAAGTAGGCGACTTTCAGACAGAACGTAATCTTAGAATTCTGTGATCAGCAAGTTGGCCATCTTTTTTTTTTTTCCCCCCTTCACATTACTGTAGTATGGATGCAAGCTTGTGAATATTGTATGACAAGGCTACATGAATGGCAGGTCATTTGTTATACAGGCATATAATTAATATATAATAGTATAAGGGCGTACTATTATGTATGCAATAATTACCAAATCTACTGTATGGAAGCTTTGTAAATTATATGAACGGTGGTAATTGTAGTACACCAGCATGTATGCACTTAGGAAATGGAGGTAATAAATTCTCACCCTGGGTAATGTCATTTAGATGTGCCAAGTACAAAAAAAAAAAATAAAATGGAACACTAGTAAATGGTGGTAGTGAACAATAGAAAATGTACGCAGCACAGTGCTATCCCAAAAATTTTTATATCACTAGGGGGATACCTCAACCCTCTATCCCATCCTCCTTGTAGCTTGGCCTCAGTCACTTCAGTAGGGATAAGGATGGGGCTGAAGTTAATTAATTTAACCCCTTTAAATATTAATTGTCTGTTTTTGGAGAGAATTAACTTTTCTTGTATTTTATTGTAATACCCTATTTAATCCATTGTCTAGGGTCACGCTGGTTTAGGGAATCTAAGAATATTATTGGGTAGGAAATGTTTCCTGATAAAAGGATTATGTAAATGAGCTGCCTTGGATAACTAATCAATGCATGACCCTTTAACAAGCCTTGCCATGTGATAGAAGACGTCCATTCACAGATGCCATCTGGCGGTCTCCACTAGGAGAAACAGTAACCCCCCCCCCCAGCCCCCAATACTTGGCTGACTAGGTCCTAGTTCCCCTAGCCAACCAGGACCTAAATCCACATGTAAAATCTTTGCTGCTTAAAGGGTTTTTACCACCTGCTCTTCATGGCTGAGATAGGAATTCCCTTGCCCTTGTCTCCCTGAGATAGTCAGCAGATACAGAAACAGCCGAGTGTGGTTGCTCTACCTCCCTTAGTTGTAGAAACAGATTAAAGGAGTCCAGGAATTTTGCTTTTATGGCCTATCCGTAGTATAAGCCATAAATATCTGATTGGTGGGGGCTGCAGAGATGAGCTGTATGGGGCCACTTTCTAAACTGTACTATACAGTGCTCGGAGCTAGAGGCATTTGCTTTGTGTCCTGTATAGAGGCTGGGTGCCTGTACTGCTTGTCATCTCCCATTGACGTCAATGACATCTGAGCTGCAGTACCGATACCGGCCACTAAATGGGGACTGGAGCCACCTGCCTCTACCCCAATGTTGTTGGTTGGAAGTAGTACCTTAGATCTCATTGGTGTGGGGGCTGCCTGTGTCTTCCTCCCCAATCAGATATTTATGGTCTATCCCAAGCCTTAAAAAATGAAATTCCTGGACAACCCTTCTAACTCCCTATTCTATTCTGATTTGATAACCCCCATTTGCCTCTATGGAAATTACAGAAACAGCAGAACAGCTAAGAAAGACAGAGCAGAGTTTACATGGTGTCCAGTAGAAGGAGCTGTGTATTTCATTCTCCAGTCTTAGCAGATGTGCAGCAGGAAGTAAATCTGTCGTTGTTAAGCCTAACTGTTTGGGCCAAGAAAGGTTACATCTATAATGGTGTCTTTGTTGTACGTGAGGGACAAGAATCTCTCACATTGAGGAGAGCACCAGTGAAGGTGTGTAGAGATTTTAATTGCCTTTTGCCCTCTGTTGTACGTGTTCACACAGTAGGTTATCAGAATGTTTGTTTTCATTTTTGAAGCTAAATCAGTTTAGAAAGGCCCTGATTGTATCTAATACCTCAACAGGCGATATCCAGTTCCATCTGGAGCCATTCAACAGCTCTGGAGAGTGGGGTAGGTGACATGTTAGTCTTGGCTCCACCAGTGATACGTCACATCTTGGCTATAAGTTACTTGCCCGTCTTCCTTTAACAGATGCAGACAGTTCCCTCATATATAGTACATTGGAATGGGGTATGTTACAAAGGTCCTCAATAGTTTTTGGTTCTTTCGTATTTGCACAGGGTGAAATTTTATGACTTTTTTTCCCACGCTATATGGTGTTATGGTAGTTGTTGACATTCATTCTGGTGATGGAGTAGTCTGACCAGAACACGTATATGTAATATAGGGTCATTATTGTCACTTTAGGCACTTCTGGGTAATGTAAGAGGTAAAGAGAGAAATAACATCTGCTTGCAAAATTTTCTTATGTATTTTACTAATTGTTATATAAGTTGTCAGAATATAATGAATCCTTTGGATGTTACGCTGACTGTTTCCTTATGTCTGGATCTCCCAATTGTTCTTAATGTTTTAACAGCTGCCAGTAGGTCACAGCTGGAACTAGTGTACAGCAGTTCTTCAGAGCTGGGTAGGTGAGGTTCACGCACCATTTTGTAGCTGGTTTTTCAAGGTTCTTCGAACACTGCATTTGCGTTGGTGTTTTGAGTGTTGTCCACTCTATACTGGATTAGTGAGAGCTAACTGCAAGAAAAGTGGTAGCACAAGAGTGTCACATGTCAGAAGTTTTGATCGGTAGGGGTCCCGGCAATCATGGCCCCTACAGTTGATGAAATGAAGGAGCAGAAGTGCTCAGACCACTGGTCTATCCCTTCGATGTAATTGGCTCTGGTTGGCTTTCCTGGGGTAAAGTGGCTTAGTTGAAGATGTGTGCGTACAAGTCTACGAGCCTGTCTTCAGCCAACCCCATCGGAGCAAGGAGATCTGAGTCTGTCTTCAGCTAATCCCTACTATCCAAGTAGATCTATTCACATCCTAAAGGGGCACAGCACTCAGCTGAGAACTTTTACCCCTTCCTTTCAATAATTGGTGAGAATCTTTGTACAGAGACCTCAACTGACCCAATCCAGAAACTTCTGATGTGTCAATGGAAGTTTTATAAAACACAATTACTCTTCATGAGTAATTTGTATTCTAACCACAACACTTGGACATCCCATAGTTCAGCTGAACCAAACTTAGGTCTCCAAATTTCCTCTTGTGATGGAACGCTAAAATATACATATATTATGGCAGTGTAAAAGCTAGAATTGGGGAACAGCGCAGTTGATGTCGTGATCTCTGGCCTACCATTGCACTCGTGTCCAAAGTTGGCTTTATAATTCTCTGTCATCAGACAATATCAAAATTACTGAAACGCTTCATTAATTGTATCCAACTAATATATACTTTATTAGGTACCAGTAAATCCCAGCCGGAATCATTGAACAGCTCTACAGATTGGGGTAGGTCATTTGGATGCTTAGGCGTAGACTTCTGATTTATACGTTTATTGGTGATGTATCGCAGAATCGTTCCATGGTTTACTCATACACTGGTGTTGGGTGGAGGCAGACGTCTGGTGTTCATAATATTTGACACTGATAACCAATTGTGTAATGGTTATATGGTAGTCTGAGGACAGGTGCACAGGTCCTACTCCTTGTGACAATTTTTAAGAACAACCCGGCAC
The DNA here is from genome assembly GCA_947044405.1 of Leptodactylus fallax. NCBI lineage: Eukaryota > Metazoa > Chordata > Amphibia > Anura > Leptodactylidae > Leptodactylus > Leptodactylus fallax. The sequence continues at coordinate 265,838 of CAMRHE010000316.1, read as the reverse complement.
TCAATGTCAAACTGTTTCAGTAGCCACCTAGTTAGTTAGCGCAAATAAGTCTCAATATGAACAACCATTGACATGGAAAGAATTGATAGATGGAAAGCTCTTTGGATGTAGTGCATGTTGGTGGAGCATTTGCCTACTTAAATCTGAAAACTAACAAGACTTGTAACTAGCTAGGAAACCCCCCCATCCTGTTTGACATTTTGTGAATTTCTGTCAATAAGTTTCCATCTATTTGAGCATCATTTTCGGAGTGTTGGGGTTCTTCTTGAAAATTAACACTCGTAACTGACAGTACTAAATCATAAAATATGTAACTATATATAATGCTTTACCAGGTACTAATAAAATACTGATGGAGCAAAAGTACAGTTCGGCTGAGTGGGGTAGGTGAAACCATTGACCATAAGAGTGCTTGTGAAAACACGTCTTCTAACGTCTACACAATCTTCCAACACTAACGGGTCTGTGGTCTACTTTACTTGAGGTTGTTTTCGTTATCCCGTGCATACCTTTGGTGGTAACTTTTTTTTTTTTTCTTCTTCTTCTAGTGGAAGAGGACACCGAAGAAAGTTCCAGGTCAGGCCGTGAGTCTGTCTCTACTGCTAGTGACCAACCTTCTCATTCTCTCGAGAGGCAGATCAATGGTTCAGACAAGGCCGATCGCAAGAAAGACAAGAGTGGGAAGGAAAAGAAAAAAGACCGGGATAAGGATAAAAGCAAAGCTAAGAAAGGAGGGATGCTGAAGGGTCTGGGAGACATGTTTAGGTAAGTCATTTACATAAGACTGAGACCTTCTGTATATAAAATGTATGTGGTTTTGTTCACCACTTTCAATATTTCTTCTAAAACTTCTGAAACCTCAGTGGAAGGTTGGCACTTCATTTGGTAATGGATCTGGCATGCAGATGTGTCCACCCTTTAACATATCTTGAATTTGGTTGACTCCAGTATCTTATAAATCCAAGTCTATACAGTGTTGTGATTTGCTTGCAAAAGCATTGAAAGGCTGCAGCTCGTAACATGACCACTGGGTGGCTGTACATAGACACATATATGATAGGCATCTTGTCACAGAGTATCATAAAAATATATATATAAATTTTAAAAACTGGCCAGTTTATGCTACATATATCAGGGTATGTTGAGCCAAGGAGAAGCTTTCATAGCTCCGGCGAGGCTGTTTGCCTCACCCCCTGTATACCCTGGCTGCGCCCTCTTTTCAGGAAACTGGTGAGGGCAACCCAGAGAACCAAAAGACATAATTTTTAGCACAAAGCTGAGCTCTGGCTGCCGTGAGCGACAAAAAACAATTCTACTACTTTTAGATAGTTTTGATAAATCGGGCCCAATGTTTCACAAACTTTGATACCTGGCAAAGTTAATTTCTTGCCTTGAAAACATGAAGCACGTCTTTAAATGAGATCTATACTTCTCATTCACTGGAAGCGCTAGCTGGTGTATAGAAATAGATTAAATTCTGCTTCTCCAATACCAACACGACCACTAATCTACATCAGGCCCTGTCATTCCAGGCCTTCTAATAGCCAGCGTTTATTGTGGTGTTCATTAAACATTGATTTCTGCTCGCCTCCTTATTTCACGAAGGCCTTTGTAATGCACAGAATGTTGGGAATGCGCTGGTTAATTGACTGGCTATTCTCACTATGTTACATCGCAGTGTTCACAATGCCAGGCCGAGGGCTTCACTTTGTCATTGAAAAGTATAGAAGTGAAGCCATGGGTCTATTCATTTAACTTCTGTATTGAAGCCGGGGTTTGGCTGATGGAAGTGGCTCTTAGTGAATTTATAACCCGAGTTCTTAAGATGATTGCTTCGGGGCAAAGGCAAAAAAAAAATGGAAGTCTCTGCCGTGCGTAGATGACAAGTATACTTGAGAATGTCTTTTACAAACTTCTATCCAGACTGTGCAGACACTAAATGACTTCATCCACAGAGAGGCTTCTTTTTTTTGCTGCCCGGATACACTTACAATGTTCTCTCCATTTATCTTCGACTCCTCCAAGTAGGGTCAGCAATGTGTTTGAAGAGAGGTGAGGATACCGCGCAAGTAGCAGGTTTCTTAAGTGAATTTCCACGTTTCATTTACTTGGTGGGTATTGGTAAGAACCAGGAGGATTTAGGAAAAAAATAGCTAGAGCGTAAAAATCCTATGTATCTTTATATAGCGAGCCAACATATTTCATAACGTTGTACTGAGAATGTTCTTGTATCTGTCCCTGCCTCGACTGGGATTCATAGTCGAATGCATACGTTTAATAGTGTAAAGTTTTGGGTGTTTTTTATATGGTGGGTTTTCTATAAATATAATTTATTATTAAATTTATTATATATAATTTTTTTTTTTATTACAAATTTTGCTCCTGGACAGCCCCTTTAAGAACAACGTCTACTCATTTTAACTTTTATGACCAATAAAATATATATATATATATATATATAATTATTTAAATATTTTTTTTTTTTTTGTCATCAAAGTTAAAATGAGTAGAAATTGTTCTTAAATGGGCTGTCCAGGAGCAAAATTTGTAAAAAAAAAAAAAAAAAATATAATCAAAGCTGGCCATAAGCACAAAATAATTATTTTTCAGTGAAGCCAATGGGAGCTGAGCTGCAGTACCAGCACCTGGCCACTATGCAAGACATGGAGCCAACTTATTCCAGCTCTATGTTGTTTATAGTACAGTTGTCAGAAGTGGCCTTGTACAGCTGACCCATGCTGGGACTGCCTGTTGGTCCCCTACCGATCAGATATTTGTGGCCTATCCTAAGGATAGTCCATGAATTACAAATTCCTGGACAACCCCTTTAACTAGTAAGTAATCGTAACCTTTTTTTTTATGCAATTACTTGCATTTTTTTTGCACATTTTCTTAAAATGCTGGAAGAACCTTAAACATTGTAATAAGATCCTAACCAGAGATCACAAGGGCTGCCCCATACTTAGGCGTGTTTTACACATCTGGCCATATATTAGTTTTGCACACACATTGGGGCACGTTCATTAAGACTGGCGCATTATATTACGGTCTTGATGATGCCTGTCATGGCATAGGATTCTCCAGGTTCATGATGAGGTGCCAGTGTTCTCCGCTAGGCTATGTGCCTTGACACATGTGTACGCCACTTCATAAACTGTAGATTTTTGTTGCAATTTACTCCATAAAAATAAGTGGATTAGGCGCAGACTCACTCCTCGGCCATGCTTTGAAAAGTGACGAAGACGGCAGAAAACCTGTACGTGCAGCCTTTATGTCCACAACTTGTGTTAAGTTGCAAAGTGCTGGTTTGTGAACTTTTTCTGCCAATATTGTGATGCAGATTCTTAGTCAATGTGATGATATTTTGAACAGCGCTACTATTGTTGTTAGGCCTTTTCTGGTATTGCAGCTTAGCCTCAGTTACTTCTGTGGAATGAAGGAGGGTTCTGAAGATAATTTGGTATATTCTGTACTCCCGGACAACCCCATTAAATGTTAATATTTCTGTAGTGTTTGCAGTTTTGTTGCGCTTTATCATATCCCCTGCCTATCTCCTCTGACTTCTGTAGTACGCAGTGCTGGCCACCACTCTTCCTCAGGACTCATTGACATTTCTTGCTTTTGGCAAATTCTGCACCATCCACCCACACAGATTAAAAAAAAGAAAGAAAAAAAAACTTGTGTACATCACAGGAAATTTCCTAGACGAAAGGCTTGTTAATCCCCCCCCCCCCCCTTGTGAATAACAATGCATTATTCAGGTCTAACAAAGACACACAGCACATTAGGCGTCTTAACCATTTCACTTTTTCTAGGTTTTGGTGCAAATACTATAAATGAATTAGAAGAAAAGTGATATGTGCTGGAGATGATACTAAAGCCTCATGTATATTACTGGATGTGTATCACACAGATCTTATATATGGCCACCATGCATAGTCACTGGGCCCATACATACCCAAGTATATGCACAGCCTTCATAAAGAAAACGACAAGATATTGTATATTTTACACTAGGTTCACACTAGCACTTACTCTCCATTGTTCGGGTTCATCAGTCCGTACAAGTAAGTTAGTTACGTGGTAATATATACAGTGCCTGCAGTACTGAGCACAATATATTTTTTCAGACTATATTTCTAGTAAAGGGGTTATCTGGGACTGATATTAAGCTCCATGTTCTCTTCTCAGGCAGTGATATGATGTCCATTGGTCATCTGGCCATGCTGCAGTTGAGTCCCATTCAAATGAGTGGTACTGCATTGCAATACCAAGCACTGCCACATAATGTGTGGTGCTGTGCTTGGTAAGTAGTGAAGGAGCCACAGTAAGCAGTATGGTAGTCACAGACAGACCCTTTCAACTTGGGCTAGCAGATCCTGAACTAAGTACGTACCTGCCAATAATATCAGAAAAGCCAAATGCCTTTCATGCTGTTGTTTCTGAGGAGCTTTTATATTTTGTGCTTGTCAGGCTGTTTGTGTGATTTGTTGGGATTGCACCCCTGAGCCCCCAGCTGAAAACAAGAGCAGTCAGCCATGTCCACCCCATTGGCTACATTTCATTAAGGACTACTGATCAGTGTCCAAGCAATAGTAATTGTTATACAGTCACAAAAGAGCTAGTATTTGCAATTTTTTTCCCTGCTACTTCCAGTAATGCCCGCTGGTCTTGTAGAGAGTGAGGGGGCCATTATACTGTGTGTGAGAGCACTGAGGGGGCCATTATACTGTGTGTGAGAGCACTGAGGGGGCCATTATACTGTACGTGAGGGGACCATTATACTGTGTGTGAGGGCACTGAGGGGGCCATTATACTGTGTGTGAGAGCACTGAGGGGGCCATTATACTGTATGTGAGGGCACTGAGGGGGCCATTATACTGTATGTGAGGGCACTGAGGGGGCCATTATACTGTGTGTGAGGGCACTGAGGGGGCCATTATACTGTGTGTGAGGGCACTGAGGGGGCCATTATACTGTGTGTGAGGGGGCCATTATACTGTATGTGAGGGCACTGAGGGGGCCATTATACTGTACGTGAGGGCACTGAGGGGGCCATTATACTGTACGTGAGGGCACTGAGGGGGCCATTATACTGTACGTGAGGGCACTGAGGGGGCCATTATACTGTATGTGAGGGCACTGAGGAGGCAATTATACTGTCTGTCCCTTTGATAAGACTTTTTATAATTAATTGCTACTTTGTGGGTACTCGGTTGTAATTTTTTTTTTTTCACTAGGGGGTACATTGCTTGAAAAAAATTGAGGAACACTGGTATATATCATGTGACAGCTGAATCCATTGATTCAATACAATATTATGACATGCTAGCAAAACCCTTGAAAAGCTGCAGTTCACATCACAACCACTGGGTGACCACACATAGACATCTTGTGACAGAATATCTCAAAATCCTATTTTTTTGTAATGCTGCACATCTCGTGCCACCTATTTCAGGATCGTAGAGGAGAGATAAGAAAGGACATATCAATATGAATGTTGCGGTGTCAATTATTATGGTGAAGAGAACTAGATGCTTTTGTAAGCACCACTGCCCCTCCATTCTGCTGATCGGTGGCAATCCTAAGGCTCAGACTCCAACCAATCACAAACCGAGGGCCTAACAATGGCCTAGTCGACACTTCATTAACTGTATACACTTTAGGTATTTTCCCTTTGGTTCCTGCAGTCGATAGATAGTATGATTGATCAAGAATTGCCTCGGTTTTGCCATTCTCTCCCACTAAAAGAACATACATGAATTTCCTGGTACTTGGTAACAGACTCTGCGGTGAATTACATTCGAGATGATGGTTGTCATTTTTTTTTTTTCTCCCTTTACTTAACTTTATTAAAAACAAAGAAATGTGATCATTGCAAATAATGCGGAGTCATTAGAACTTACCGGAACAATTAGTCATCTCGCTATAGCTATATTACACGGTGATGTCTTAACAAATGCGGCTTCCCCCTCATAGCCTTTAATTAGTATCAGCAGATTAATATATTACCTGTTATATATTCCATTTGGTGCCGAATACATTACTCTGGAGTTGTTGCTGCTTTTCACATTTGTTTTGTATACTCGCTGAAGGCTTCGTTAGCATATCATGTCTTACCGATTGCCGCTGAACAATGCAAATGACATGCCAATCAGCCTGCCGATCCCTCACTAATGTGCCCAAAGCCTAATTTATACTGTCCTGACATTCACGTAGGAATCGCTGCTGCAAAATACATTCGTGGGGGAAAAAAAAATTCTTTTTTTTTTTTTGGTAATTAAAAATTGGATTTATTTTGCAGGCAAAATAATTTGCATTTTTTGTCTTCTGGCATTGTATACAGTCACTTTTGGGAATCTTCTGATTCCATTCATTGCCAGCATTTATTTCCCCCCGGGTTTCTTACCTATATTTAGGCTTCCTTTATACAATGTTATTGAATCAAATTTTGGTTATGCTTCGTTCACACCTGCGCTTGGTGTCCGTCCGTTGCCAATCCAGTGAAAATCTCGGCGAACTGGATTGGCGTCGGATACCAGACCGGTCAGCGGCGCATTGGTTAAAAACCCATTCATTTGAATGGGTTTTTAAAGCAGTGCGCGGGTGTGCGCTTACACCCTCTGCGCTGCGAATCCTTTTTTTTTTCGTCGGACACGAAGTCCTGCATGTCCAACTTTGTTTCCGACGAAAAAAAAAAGCATTCGCAGCGCAGAGGGTGTAAGCGCACCCGCGCACTGCTTTAAAAACCCATTCAAATGAATGGGTTTTTAACCAATGCGCCGCTGACCGGTCTGTAGTCCGACGCCAATCCAGTTCGCCGAGATTTTCACTGGATTGGCAACGGACGGACACCAAGCGCAGGTGTGAACCCACCCTTACTTTATTTTTTTACCTGGACATCAGTTTTTTGGAATTACGTTTGAGCACATTATCTAAAGTGTCAGTCACACCTTTCCTCCTTCTTCTTCAACATTAAAGGGGTTATCCAGTTTTTAAAAAATTATGGGCCAAATAACAGGATACGTCAATACAAAACATTTCCGAATATAGATCCTGTTTAAATTTACCACCATTTATCTGATTGATTTTCTAGTCATTGACCTCGGCTGTGATGTTTCGTTAGCAAGCTTGACTACCCCTCTCTATGAGCAGTTCAGCCAGCAAACAAAACGTCACAGCAGCACATTACCTCAGATGGGGGAATGATTTATTACCTGTGACTTCATTGCAGGGGATAGTGGAGAAGGGAGGGGTACACAGAGAGTAAGAGCAGACAGATGAATCATGGGAATGTAGTTTGTCCACAGATTCAATGTGTGTAAATAACAGTGATACAAGGAGCAGCAAGTAAAATAAAGTCAAGCAAAGGGTGCACGAGATCAATGAATATTTAGTACTGCTGTGGATGTATTTGCAGATAATTTTTGGAAGCTGGATAACCCCTTTAAGCTTAGATGGTGTTTGTTTTGACACTTACCTGAGTTGGCACATGGCCTTATCTGTTGCCTGTACTTACCTGGCCGTTCCTAGTCATAGGCACGTGGCTAGGTTTCTTGGTGACTGATACGGCTATCTACTAGAAATGCGTTCTGATAATGACACATGCCGTGTACATTTATTGAGAAACTTACAAACTAAGTGTACATGCACACAATCAGGATTACATGCAGATTTTCCTTGTGCATTTCAATGTGGAAAATCCCCATCATATTCCATTAGCATTAATGGGCTTATCCACTTTATATTGGTGGCTTATCCTTAGGATAGCTCATCAATATTAGATTTGCAGGGTTCGACATCCAGGACTCCGGCAGATCAGCTGTTTTGGGAAAGCAAATTGCTGGTAATGTTTGCATGCTCGGAACCGCGCTGGTGGCATGCTGTACAATTTGTAGCAGCACGTTTAGGTATTGCAGCACTGTCCGATTGAAGTCTATAGGGTAGCACTGCAGTACTTAAACCCACCGCTACACTTTTTATGGCGATTTAGCGATGTGACTCCCAGCATGTAAAACTTACCGAGAGCTGCGTTATCCCAGAGCCGCTGATCTACATGATAGGCCATCAGTATCATGAAGTGGATAATCCCTGTAAAGTCAATGAGGAGCTCTAGTGGACCCATGGTATGGATTAAGTTTATTTCTTTATTTCGGTGTGTACACATGTGAAAATCCATACAGAAATCTGCATGAAAATCCTGATCATGTGTGTGTACGTAACACGGCAGCTTTCAGTGTCATAAGCACTGGTTTTACATGACATCTGGTTGCAGTCTGGCGTTTGTGAGTTTCCAGTCGTCTTCCATAGCAGCTGTCTCTGTCAGACGCGCGCTCCGTGGACGGCTGGAATGCACCTGGGGAGTATGTGTTTACTGAAACGGCATGAATAAACCTCGCCGTGAACATGTATTCATTTTATAAATGGTGCTATTGATAAATGCAGCAGAATTGTAATAGACATTGTAATACAGGCAGCCTTCTTATTAAGGACATTAAAGTGACTTCTCATGAAAGCCTATTCATTTGATGTGCGCATTTGAATATTGCTATAAGAAGCGGAGGAGAGCGCTCTGTGATAAACAAGTCGTCGTGCCAGTCTTTATCCAATTGTGTTTTATGATTATTTAGCTGCACCAGTCCTGATAGACTTGGAAATTACATTCGCCTCCTGTTCTAGTTTGTGCCGAGTTGTGCGAGATGTGTCGTCAGCTTGTTGTGAGCTCCTCGCACTCACATAGACAGGTGTAAACATATCGGGTGTATCTTTTCCATTGTTAGGTTACTATCCCATGCCGGAACGTTTCTCCACACCAGCTTGTGTCTAGCGACTGGTCACTTACTCATCCGTCAAGCTAAACGATGCTGCAATGATTAGAGCGCTCATAGACCACTTTGTAGTTTATGATCCTGCCATGTAATAAATTATTGGATTCAGAATATATTGCAGATTCTTGTCTGATATTTTTAGATGGGTTGTACAAGATTGGAAGAACATGGTTGCTATCTTACCCAAACATCTCAACATCTGTCTGTGAGTTGTCTTCTGTCACAGCTCAGATCTGTTAAAGTGAATAGGGTTAAGCTGCAATACTACACATAACCTGTAGATGGGAGTGGTAGGAAGAAAGCCGCCATGTTTTTCCAAAGAGGACCAAGACCAACCACCATCAGTCTTCTCTTAAAGGGAAACTTTCACCACCAACTCCAACTCCAATTCTTGTGATTCTGGCACAGTTGGAATTTTGATATGGGGCTGCAAGGACTGGCTGACTCATAGAAGTGAATAGAGCGCCGGTCACACAAGCACAGTAGTCTCCATTCACGAAGAGACTTTAGGGAGACTTTTGATCCCTCCTGATCACTGGGGTACCCGGCAATGGAGCCCCCAGCGATTAGACACTTATCCCCTGTCCTGTGGATAGAACACGGCTAGCACACTGACAAGGCACACGTGTGTGTACATGGAGCATAAGGGCTCTTCACACAGGTATGTTTCATATGTTATCTGTTACTATTGAAAAATGAACTAACACAAAGGAATAGATGGGGAATAAATAAGTCTATGACCATATGATCTTGGGGAGTTCTGTGCTCATTTACCTTTCCCGCTCCTTCCATCCATGCCCATTTTTTTTCTTAGGGCAGCTAAGGACAAGAGATAAAAATCATGGGCTCTCAGTCTTAAGGTATTTGTATTTTACTAGTAAGATGTCATAAAACCTAAAAACCGAGCTGCTATTAATATCCAGTTCTCAGTTTCCTCACTTGCTGTGAGTGGCATCTCTTCACAGCACTGAAATCATCATCTCTGTTTGCACTTGTTCTGCAGGCACCTGTCACTCCGAGCTGGCACTGACTGCAAACAACCAACATTACGCTGTTCTTTTTCTTACCTACTGTTGTTTCCTGACTCGTCATTTGTGTGTGAATTATATAAAACCCTGTGGGATGAGACAACGCCGAAACCTAATGAGTGGCAGAGAACGGAAAACCGTCTTGTTTATATAAAAGACCGTAATTATTATAAATGGAACCAAAAAGCGGTGCAGCGCTAGGATTACAGAAGACGCAGTTGTACCCGGCGATTTATGTACAGGGCTGAGTAATAAGTAAATGAGGTTTGTTCTACTGGGAACAATTATTAAAAAAAAAAGCCATACTTGCCTTAATGATCCCCCTGTTGCTTGGTTTCCTGGTACTCCGCCTGTTTCAAGTACAAATGTTGCATGTGCCCACCCTTACTTTACTTTTCTTGTGTCCAGCTTCTTAGTATACAAATTTAGCATTACCACAGCACGCTTACAAAAACCCTGACAGGCTGCAATTCATATAATAGCCACAGGGTGGCCAATTATAGTGACACAGCATAAACAACTCATGACAGAGTATCTCAAAATCATGTGCTTTTTGCTTTATTGCTAGTAATCTCACACCATTCATGTCGGTAGGGTGAGGAAGGACGCATCTGTAGTTAGGGACGGGTTTTCATCCACAATGTTTTTAATGTTGTTTGCAAACAGACTTGGGACTAGGCAGTTGTATAAAAGATTTAAAGGGGTATATCACCAATAAAATCTATCACCTATCCATTGGATCGCTCGTCCACAGCTTGCCCTGTCTGTTCCCATTACCATGTATGCATTAATGGTTGAACATTTTATCGTCTTTCCGCTCTAAACATCTGTATGGGAAATGCAGTAAAATTTAAGCAATTGCACTTTAGCATTGCATGGAACAGAAGGGAGTGTTCTTGCCCAAAACACTGTAGAACTTGTGGTTTTGTTTGGACATTCTGGTGGGGATGGATGACGGACTTGGGGTAATCTCTTCCAGCCATAGCTGTATGTTCCAGTGGTTAGACCTGCCATAAATCTAAAATATATCACTTACAATAAGAATATGGGATAAATCTTCACTACTTAAATACCCCTTCAAAGGGTTAGACCTGGATTAAAAAATAAATAAATAAATAAAAAATAGCTGTCTGCTTTTGTCAAAAAACAATACCACCCCCGTCTACAGTTTGTGTGGTATTGAAGTCCTACTATGTTCATTGTAATGGAGCTGAGGTGCAGTAACACAAACAACCTGTAGACAATTGTGGTTCTATATTTGGATGTAAGCAGCCATGAACTTAATCTAAAGGGCATTTCTTGGGTAAGAATAATGATGAGCTCACCTAAAAATAGATCCCCACAGATCTGATATGAGTGACCTGACACCCGGCACCCCCAATGATCAGTGGTTCTCAGCAGCTGATGCACAGAGAATAGAGCAGGAAGCAGACAGCACAGAATGGAGTCACTGCAGCTAAAATCCCATTCAAATGATCTGCAATACCTGGCCACTACAGCTCCGTGTGGTCAAACCAGGTACTGCAGATCAGTTCCCATACTTTAGAATGGGATCTAAGCTGCAGTGACTCATTTCCACCACTGCACAGGAAATGGCGCTGTCTGCTTCCTGCTCCATTCTCTGTATCCGCTGCTGAGAACAGCTGCTCAATTGGTGTGCAGGGTATCAGACCCCCACTAATTTGATATTGATGACCTATCCTTAAGATAAGTCATCAATATTTTTACACTCAGAAAACCCCTTTAAGCCTTATGCACATAAAAACCGGAAAACTCTCTGTTTCCATTTGCACATTCCTATAGCTCTAAAATAACCGCTAAAGCGATTCAGACGAGTGCTCCGTCCCGCATGTAGCAAACCAAATGCACATAGAATGTAAATGAAAACTATTAGAAAGTAGTTTTTGAAGTTGTCAGTATGATGGAGGACTCTGCATTATGTGCGTCCCAGGATCCAGATTATTGAGATTGTAGCCACGCCGGTGACTGCGAGACTAAGTGGCGTGCCCTCTCTCGTGGTTATTATTTAGGCCGCGACTATGAAAGTGTTTTTGTATTTATTTTTTTCCCGTCTCCTACACATAAATTAAGTGTCAGGCTGACCCGCTACCAAAGACAAGTTCATAGTTGCTAATAACATATTCTCCTAGTATTCTTCTCTTTCTTGTCAGGGAGTTTAAATGGAGAACCTTTGACATTCACCGCACAGCATCTGACTACAAAGCGAGGAGAAGGAGGCACATAGCATGACAGCTGAGCCTTCTAAGACCCTTTCTGACGTCCCTTAACATTCCCTTCCAGAGCGCTCGGATTCGGTAGCGGAATGCAAGTGTCAAAGATGACACCTATTTTATAATCACTGCAAAGCTAATCTTTTCTCAAAAGATGTTGCTGACAGTTCTGAGGTTCTTAGTCAATTTCCATTTCAGCTTATGTAGAAAAATGTGAAATCATTTTTTTTTTTTTTTTTTTTCCCCTGTAATTGAGTGAAAATTAAAGGGTAGAGTCTATTCAGCTTCAAACAATGCTGGCCTAAAAAAACCATGAAAGGCTGGGGAACCGTTCATGGCTATAAATTCAGGGAACCTAAGCATGTCAGAAAAAGGGCTGATAAGAATTCAGCTGAATACGCCGTTCACGGAAGATATAGCAATTACAGCGACTCTGTTCTGGGATTATAATACACGTTTGTGAGGGTATATAGATATTCACACGCATTTATTTACACACCTATGGGCACTCACGTTTGTTCCGTGCCGAGTCTGATAAGGGGTTGGGATTCTGACTTGAGAATCTATTATTGCGGTTTAATGCCAGTAGGCTGCACAGTAAGCCCATCTTTCCTTAGGGTTGTACATCAGTTATAGTTTGGTTCAGGCAAAACTATGGGGGTCTTGGGTGTTGTGACCGAAAATATATGGCTGTGGAGACACTAGAAATCCGAAGGAGATTTTTTTTTTCTTTTCTTCTTTTTTTTTTTTTTTTTTAACTATAGTCTTCAGTGAGTTGACTGCGACATTCACTAGTGATGGCTTTTGCATCACTTGAGTACTCGGCTGATGGTTGGAGAGGTCTAACTCAGGACCTAAACAGTTATGGATGCCAAATAACTCATTTTCGACTTGGCTACCAATGCCTTTTCTTTTTGTCTATCCTAAAAGTGTGTAGGGACATGTGACCAACTGGTAACACCCAGTTGACAATTTAATGCCTTTCTAGGAGGAATAACAGAGGACCTTGTTATACTCTCTATCTCTAGAGAGCTGCTGTGTTTATTTTTATAGTTGCCTCTGTAGCGGAGATATCAGTTTTGGCTATCAATTTACATGTACTGTCAAATGGGTGGTCTTTATTTACAGTGAAGAGAGCAGTCTCTACTCTCCAGAGATAACTCTGAACAGTAGAGACTGCTCCCCTCACTGTAAATAATAGTATAAGAATACTGCCAAGTGAGCGGTCTTCCCTGCCCAGCGATGACTCTAGGTAGTAAAGACCACCCACTTGACAGTACACTGATATTGGTAGCCAAATCTAATGGCACTGATATGTCTGCCATGGGGGTTACTACTAAAAAATAAACATGGTGGATATTCAGCTAAATAGCAACTCTCTGAAGATATAGAAAACTGAATGAGTTAGGGGACATGTCAGGTCTGCAGGCGTGCAAGCTCAGGGGTTCAGAAAAAACTCTCCAGTTAAAGGGGTTTTCCTTGATTTTTTCTTTTTTGGCCTATAAATATGTGATCTGTATGGGGCTGCTCTAGTGCCATACTATACACAACACAGAGCCTACTCCCTGTATAGTGGCCGGGGGCAGTACTGCAGCTCAGCTCCCATACAGTAGTTGGAACCAACTGCAGGGTGTGCAGCATGCATGTCGCAGGCTATGTGTACAAGTGCCACCCCCTGCAGATGGCCACAAAAGACTGGTTGGTAATAGCCTTAGGTCACCTACAGGAAGCAGGAAGTATTCTGGAGAACTAACAACTCCAGACTACTCAGGACTAAGTCTATTTGCAGTTGTCACCTAGGTTTGCTGCTATACTGTGGTCCAGGCACATTCCACCTAAGCCTACGAAATCAATCCTAGACCTCAAGATTGCAAGGCGAATTTATATGGGAATTCTGGTTTTCACCCACATTGTCCCTTTAAATGTGGATTATCACATCTTCCTTCTACAAGTCTTTCCTTGGTTGCCGTGTACTACACATGTTCTCCCAGATTGCCTCCTATTCCAATATTAATGCCTCTCTTTATTGTAGTAATGCCATTGTTGTTAGGAAGTGCTCAAGGGAGAGCAGGCGCCATTTGGAGTGCCATCTGTAGTAGTTCATACTGTGTAATACAAGCCTAATAAATTAGGAAACCTCTTACAGTACATTGCGTTGGCAGTGTAAAATTTTTATAGCAGTTTAACTAATTGTTTTGTCACTTAAAATGTAAATTGCTGTTATGTACATTATCTTTATTCTCAAAAAGCGAGTATAAGGATCTTTGTACTTAAAAATGCCTACCTTCTCCTCCTATCTGGGTGCCAACAGATATGGCTTCCGTAGCTCTCACTTGGCTTTGCCAGATTCTTACGTATTTGGCAATGTAGTGGTTAAAAAGGAATCCGTGCATTATCGATTCCAAAATGTGATCCGTTGCTGTAGTTAGTTGTTATCCATTGGTGATAAAAGGGTTAAAGGGGAATTCGCATGAATGGGATAGGGCTGTAGTAAGGGTAGGGCTGCGGTACCAGGCACAGCCGCTATAAAGTGTCTAGCACTTGGTATGGTTATTAACGAAGAGGCTGCAGTGATCACCTGAATGCCGCAGCCCTTCCTAACAGCTGAGCAGTAAAATCTACTAAAAATGAACATGAGGTTCTTAGTGAACATTTTGATAAAGATGTTTAAGGCCTCTTACTGTACCACTTAACAGCAACATCTATATAGTGGGTACTAAATACTATTGGGTGTGACACCGCACAGCGACTACAACACAGTGCCAACTTGGGGAGTGACCCAGCAGCTCTGTGGCACCCCTGCTGCCATACTCCGCCCCCATTCTCTCTTGGCCACGCCACCCTACAGGCATAGAATCACAACCACCCTGCAGAACCATACCAAGGGAACCGATCTCAGAAAGTCTGGCGCTCTGCATGGCAAACAACGAAGAGGCTGCAGTGATCACCTGAACGCCACAGCCCTTCCTAACAGCTTATCTGCAAAATATGCAAAAACTGAACATGAGGTTCTTAGTATACATTTTGATAAAGATGTATAAGCCCACTTGTTGTAATACTTGACGGGGACCTCTGTATAGTGGGTTTATGTGATGACTACCAACAAAACACCCAGAGGGGAAGCAACCCAGCAGCCCTATAGCACTCCTACTGCCAGACTCAGCCCCATTTTCTCTGGGCTACTTCACCGCACAAACATATCATCACAACCACCATACGAACAGATCTTAAAGTTTACCTTACCATATGGTCTCATTTATTGAGCTGACTTTTACAATCCCTATGCTAGCTGGCAGTCTCCACTAGGCGAAACCGTATTCCCCATATACCATGGAGTGAAAATGACCCCTTCCAGCTCACTACGCAGAAATTCCTTTAGGATCTGAGTGAAACCCCTGAGTGCACTTTTATGGTGGCCACATCGGTTGTCACCCTGCTTTTCCAGGAACAGATGTAATGAATTAGATTACGGAGCCAAGTAATCATGCATTGATTTTTTTTGATAGATCTGATGTTGCCTTATTGTATTGCCAATGACAGCTAAAATTAACCTAAGCACCATAAACGGCCCCCTGATGTCCCCGTGCAGCCCGGGTTCATTTCCACAGAGTAATAATCTCATTGATCCCTGTGGGGGCCGAGCGCGGGCTGCCTTTTCTAGTACCACGCGTCGTGTGTATCGGTAAACGTGTGTTCCCTCCAATTGGCCCTGTGTTTGAAGATTTGTGCAGTTTCTGTCCTGAGGTTGTAAACTGTATAATGTTCTGACCTGAGATTCACTGTAGACAAGACTGACACAGTCTGAACGCGGCATAAACAATAGTTCAACGCCTGCGAAATATTTATATCAGCGTCTGACAAATGGTTGGGATGTAATGCGACGGTGAGTAAATGACACAAAGGATACGGGATTTTTTTTTTCTTTCTCTTGTATTCGCGGTCTTTAAACATAAAAAACTCGGAGGATGTTTTGTTGTGTTGGGTCCTTTAAGTGCTGACATGTTCTGTTCTCAGATAATGAGATCTACTGGGAACACAAGGGGGTCTGTAGGCAGGAATATTAACATTGTAAACGCTTTGGTGTGTGTATCCTCGGGCCCACCTTGACTAAGTGTATTAGAGCTTTTATTAGTTATGTCATGCTCTTCATATAACATGCATCCCCTGTAAGCGTTTTATTTTCGTGGTGTTAACTGTCAGCTCGGCTTATGGAGGCGCTAGGGAAAAAGCTGAACAGGGCGATTTTTACTCCAGGTCTTTATTATGAACTGGCTGCTCTATATACGCCTGGATTTTATGTGTACTGAGCTGCAGAATATGCAGGCACTATACAGTATAACCAACAGGGTTCCTTAAGGAGTCTGTCTTACTTCCTCAGGGTACCAGGATGGTTCCGACCCTGGGTCATGCTATTGGAGTTGTTCCACCTCCTCCCTCCTCTCCTGTGTTCACAGGTATTAGCTGTATTATGTGGCCTGGCAGACTAGATCATTATAATAGTAATGTCAGCCCTCCAACTACCTGTGAGGTGGAAGGAGGCAGAGCGACATGGGGGTCGGGTGCTGGTTCCCATGACGCGATGCAAGTCACAACCATCCTGGAAACACTAGGTTTGGGAAACCCCTTTAAGACAAAAAATGATTAAGCAAACTTGCAAATGGGTTGGGCATTAGATGGTAATACCATCATTTTGCCAAAATTAACTAGCCCTCGGAACCAGAACCAGAACCTCGGAACTCATTAGGCTCCATGCAGATGAGCATGTGCTTTGTCAGTGTGTTAGCCATGTTTTTCACCGTGACCCACTATTTCATATTCCTCCATATACACGTCATTGTATTTTTCATGAGTTCATGTAGGGGGCCGTGAGCCTGGGGGGCAGAACCTAGGTCAGGTCGTATTCCTGGTCTTAAGTCCGTAGAGGGCGCAGATGGCACATAGATGTCATCTTTAAGCCATTTGTGCCATTTTTTCACAGACCCACACATGCACACGTTCATGTGCCTGTAGCCTTAGGGAAATTTTTGAGGTCCATTTTTCTGAAGTCTCAATTGCTGTGATTTAAGTCAAATGCAAGTTGTTTGATAAATTTGGCAAATCCAACACAAGTCCAACACTTTTGATGACCTTTTAATCCATTTCCTGATTTGGAATGAGATGAAAATTTTTGAGACTTTTTAAGTTGTTTTTGATAGATCTGGCACACATCATCTCAACAATATCTAACGCCACCCACTTTGGGAGTGGCGTGAGTGACCTAAAATTGTAAAATAGATCACAAGTTCTGTACAAATAAGCCCAAAAAGTTGCAAAATTCAACCAGGCTTGATAAATTCCGTCTCTTTCCCCGTGTGATAGCTTGCTTGTCGTATTTCTATTGTCTTTGTTGGTGTATGATCAGTGACAGCGCTCTCTTTTGCTTACATTTTGGTATTATATTTCTGAATGTGTGACTCAGTGATTTTCGGTATGTGATCCTCTCAGCCGTGATGGTATCACTCAGCGTAAATTCACCTATTCCCAGCTTAGAACAGATTTCCTCGCTCTGCCGTCATTTCCTCGTGACCTGAGTCAATTGCTGAATTTAACGAAGGCATTTAAAAGAAATGTTCAGATTGACCCAGCTCATCATTTGGGCCGCTCGGGGCACAATCACCCCATACTTATTATCAGAGTTATTCAAGCAGACACAGCAATAGTCTTCTGCTCCATAATGGTCCTTAAAGCAAATGCGGGTTGTAATTTGCACTATTGTACTGTAGAACAATGATGGCTGCAATTGCGCCTGGCGTCTCATCATGAGAAGGTAAATAGCAGAGCTTGGATAAGTGCATGGTATGAGGCCATGTCTCAGATACTAAACACAATGACAAGCCTTGTACTTGGGCTTCTTGATTCTACAGCGGCCATAAATACTGTCTGCCATGTAGTCCCAAACATGGATGGATGGATAGATAGAGAGGAGATGTTCTTCAAAACTGGTGTTTCCTGTGCACTGAAGTGAGATAAACCTAATATATTAAGAGGCTTCCCCCTGATGAATTAGGCGCATATCTAGCCTTCTGCGTAGGAGCTGGAAATCTGAACGTTTCTGCTGTAAATTATTGTAAATTGGCCAGGTATTGAAGGTTACACCTCCACTCACTATTCTGAAGAATTGCCGTATAACGTGTTAAAATAAAATTAAAAAAAACAAAAAAAATTTGCGCAAATTTTGTCTCTCGTAGATGTCTTCACAGATTTCTCCCATTGTGTTTGTAGCTGTTATAAGATGTAGTGCACATACCACTGGTGCAACCTTTGGAGCTGCGCAGGGGCCCTGTCGTTTAGACTGATTTGCCCAAAGATCGAGCCATTAACATAAATGGGATGTGGAAATTTTGCGGTGAATTGTGCTGAGAAAATTCTGCTGTGTGCGGATTCCACTTATCCCCAGATTAAAGGGATTTTTCTGTCCATTATACTGCTTTATTCCCAAGTATCATCGATAAAAGCTTTATTAGACTTGGCAGACGTTTTACATGGATTTTGGAGCGAGTTTGTAATTTGTCACAGAAAAAAACTAAATGAAGCAGATTCCACATGGAAGCGGAGGCAGGGAGCGTGACGCAGGTTAGTGTCGAGAAAATGTGCATGTGGATCATATCAAACTGCAACTTTACGGCAGAAATCCAAGCGTCAGCATTTACTTTCTTCTGTGTAGTCTGTGGATAAGTCATGATAACACAACCTTGGTCATTTCCAGGATAGCACTCACCGGTTGCTGCCTATAGACCATGACATAGACACAATGTGAACACAGTCCTGTCTTTAATGACAGTGTTATTTATAATAGGGCGCGTCGTCTTTTGCGTCATTATCCGTATTCCTATTATCACTTTTGCTTGGTCTTGTCATGTACCACCAATGATACTCCAATAAACTATACAGACGTATACATATTTTATTAGACATCCAACACAAAGGAAATTCTCTGTTATGCCCTGTGGTGAAACAGTTAACCATTTCATAGGAGTGCGCCACTTCCCCAGGGGAAAAAACGGCGCTCTGTATATTGCTAATGAGCGCGTCTATGCATGCCGCCTTCTGAAGAAAATGGATGGATGCGAGCTGGAGACAGATCCCTATGAGGCCTGTCAGTGGTGAGCAAGCTGCGCTGCCTCCGTGTTTCCTTGTGGGAGAACTCAAAGGCAAATGTAGAAGTGTAGACAGAACTATAGGAGAACTGAGGAGGAGGTGTCACGGATCTCATGGAGAATATTAACCTCAAAAGAAGAACAAAATAAGAAGATGGAAGCGTTACTCCTTCCATTGGTTTCTTATTGTAAGTCTAGGAGATGGATGTCTTTCGAGAAACTCGCTACGGAAAGGTTTCCATTAGTGAACATTGTATAGGATTAGGACCACTTCTTATGTCAGTTGTAATGGGGGGGTCTATTTTATTGTATACCTATGGAACCTTTTAGAAATTGGAGCTTGTGCCTGGACCTTGGACTTGAGGTTCTAGGTATGTATGTAGCATAGAGTCAGATCTGCAGGCATGATGTAGCAGCATGTTATAGAGCAGGAGGAGCTGAGCAGATTGATCTATAGTTCTATAGGAAATGTCTCATTATAACTTGTTTGTTCATTTACATCTCTGCTCATTCTGGCCTTAGGAGTCCAGTGGGCGGTCCTGAGCTGGAGCAGATAGTCTGGCACTGCCCATCTGACAGTAAAGAGCCTAATAAGGATATTGGGTGCTGAAACTTACAGAAATGATTGCTTGGGAATGGTGGGAGATAGAAAAAGAATTCCAAGTGTGCCAGAATGCCAATGGAAGGATGCAAAGATTTGGAGTTGGTGGAGGTGGTGAAAGGTTCTCTTTAAAGGGGTTATCCAGGGGGTCTTATTTTACTTCCTCCAGGTTTTTTTTTATGTACCTGGGGGATCAGGGCTGGTTCCAACAAGATCTGGGGTCACTTCACCTCCTCCCTCATCTCCCATCTTCAACAGTAGTTATCTGTTCTGTGGGGGTCAGCCGACTACAATTAAGCTAGCCCCCTTAGCAAAGTGAGCTAGCTACCTGTGAAAACGGGAGAGGAGGGAGGAAATGGGGGCAGGTGCTTGTTCCAGATATGTAACCCAGGGTTACAACCAGCCCAGAACCCCCCATCAAAAAATGAGCCACAGAGAAAGGAAGTAAAATAAGACTCACTGGACAACCTTTTTAAGGCTAAAATAAGTCATCCCCAAAAAGCTGTGAGAGTGGCACGTTTCTGTTTGCACCTAAACATAATGTTTTATGCAGACACAGATTTTTTTGTATGATCTTTCAAGTTAGTCAGTGACTAAACAGTAGATTTTAGGTCTTTTGCTCATGGTATGGAGGCTGTAAAATTTTCTGCCATGTTTCCGAAAAGGTATTAACCAATGGTGAAGTACCTAGAACATATTAGTAGTCTCCACTAACCTTGCTTTGACCAAGTTTGACTCTTACGCACCGAGCCATTGATCAGGCAACTGTAATGCACAAAGCCAAAGGTCACCCAAGCTGCCATTATGTCTCAATCCCTACATGTCAGGCGGCAGGTTATGGAAACGTTGAACAACAGCTGAGAAATTGATTTGTTCGCCGGCCTCATTGTAGATGTTACCGAGGCTCGGCTGAGTTAAGTGATTTTGCGGTGTTCAAGCTGGACACGGATTTCTAAGGTCTTGCACTTGCTTTACGGTTCTTAGAAAGTCATAATGTCTCCGGCACGGCGGTAACACCAGATGCAGTATTTTCTATTTATTCCAGCCTGCTATGCACACGGGAGCCTGAAATGCCTCCAAATACAGGAATGTAAGGGAGATTTAATATAGAAAGTCGGTCTCAGGCTGCTCTTCTTTCATTGAAATGAGAAGTGAGCAGATCAATAGCTGCGGCTTTTTTGCACTAAGCCATTGACAGGCATTGAGTAAGAGTGATGAGCTCTATCGGGGCCGGCGCGCTACCTTCTCCAAGTATCTAATGAGACTCCGACCGTGCAGTACCAAGACTGGCAGCGCTAAGAAAAGTGTCAGCCGGTTTAGCATTAGGGAACCATGATAAGCAGATGTTTCTCTACATAATTGGCCACAGCAAGGGTCCGGCGCGTTCCCACCGCCGTGTCGCACTTCACATGTACATGTTTATGTATTTTATACATTAGAATTCTTTGTGGCTGGAACAACCTGCACTTGGTCACTCACACACCGGTGAAAGGCGAACACAAAAATCTGCAAGTCCTCAATTTTTTTTCATTTCCATCCTGCAGAAAGTTTAATACATAGTAAATTAGCAGACGTCAGACCAAATTAGCGTCTCGGGGATACTGACCTTGCCCGTCCTCCATTGCAATATTTGGTTAATTTCCTTGCTGTCAGACGCTGTACGGAGTTAATTGCCATCAACAACTTAATTGTCCTTTTATTTCATTTGGATCATACCTTAGAAATGACTAAAGCCTCCAGCAAATAATAGAGATGGTGCTTATGCCGGCAAAAGTATATCCAATTTAGATTGAAATAAAATGTAGGCCATGGTTTACTGCACCTGGGAAGAGGAATAAATATTTGTAGAAGTTTGAGATGAGAAAAAAAAATAAATCTGCTTGTTTTACATTGAAACAGCACCACTCATGTCCACAGGCTGCATTTGGTATTGCATTTTACCTCTTTTCACTCAGCTGCAATACAAGACACAGCCTATGGACAAGGGAGGCGCTGTTTCCAGAAAAAAAGGACATTTTATCTTTCTAGTGGGCTGCTTGTTTAAACAGCTCATTCACTGGGGTCCCGGGTGTCAGACCCCATGGATCTTCAGATGATAACCAATTCTAAGTTTACTGGTGTGAACATGACCACATGAACCCCTTCAAGGGATTGCGCAGGATTGAAGTGAATGGGGATGAGCTGCAATAATCTCACACAATCTGTCGAGAGGTGTTGTGCTGCAAGAAAGCAGCCATGTTTTTCTAATATTGGAGAACCCTTTAAAACCATATTCGCCCTTAGCACTATGGGGCCGATTGGCTACATGTGTCAAAGTAATTCTGATTGTGATTAATTCTTTTATTATGGAGCATAGTGCGATATAATACCGTAATGTGATATAATACCATAGCACAATATCATACCATGGCACGGTATAATGCCATAGCACGGTATAATGCCATAGCATGATATAATACCATAGCGCGATATCATAGCATGGCACGATATAATACCATAGCGCGATATCATAGCATGGCACGATATAATACCATGGCACGATATAATACCATATCACGCTATAATGCCACAGCATGATATAATTCGATAGCACGATATAATACCGTGGTGTGATATTATGCTGCCGCATGACATACCATTGCACGATATAAATTTTGCATATTGGTGCTTGTGCCTCCCCATGCCATCTTACTTGATGTTCCCAGTTTTCACTTAAGTAGATGCTGGTAAATACTGCACCAGATTTTTTCAAAAAAATGTTCTTTTGGTGTAAAAGAATAATACTTAAGTGGCAAAAAAGCACCAAAAGTGGGGCAATAAACAGGGGAAATGCTAATAAATCTGCCCCTATATGCACTATGCAGAATTAGTCAGTTTCTTCCCCACAGGACCATGTACTCCTGTTATTTCCCAGCCTCTGAACAGATCTTCTTTTTTTTTTTTTTTTTTTTTTTTTTTTTTTAATACTTAAATCTCACTTTTTGTTCCCAAATGTCTTATTAGCTTTGCATGGGTAAGTTGTAGGGCTGGATATCTGCACCATCATCATCCTCTCTGTATTATTTTACGTGTTAATGCTCTGCTCAGTTTTGTGCCGTTTGCGGTTTTGCTATAATGTGACGTTCAGAGACTGCTGAGGTGCACATGTGATGTAGAGGGCCCGTGCGCAGCGCTCCTAAAGGTCCCTCTATGGCCATTTACAGTGTGGTGATGTATGGATGTTAGTGTAAAGCTTCTCATTTATTCTGCTTTGTATGTGTTTCCCTGCTCCAAGGAGTCCGCCACCATATTATCACTTTCTCAGTGTATCTCCTTATATATAGGCTTTGCCTAATCTGACCCTATACGGGTTCACAGAGTAGCTTCTCCCATCTGATTTTGCCCATGCATTTGTGTAGTGTTTTCAAGGGTGGGACATATTTTATGTTTGCTTATAACGCTCTACCTACAGCTGTTATTTGGGATAGCGTTATGGCCATATGATAGGGGCATAGCTGGAGGCTTTTGGGTCTTAATGCAGTATCTGGACCATGACTCCCCAATTGCAATGTTTTCTTATGTGGCAGAGTAACCTATGGCCCCCACTTATGCACCAGGGTCCAGTCGCGAATGCTGCTTCTGCACCTCCTATTGCTGCTCCATGTTTAGTGTGTCACCTTCCATATATTTGTATGTCACCGAGGCTTACATCTCTGTGTAATAAGTGTCTGGTCTCTGCGGATTCTGATCGGTGGGGGTCCCGTATTCCCTTTTTGGAATACAGCAGCGATCACACATGCTTTCTGCACTCCCATTCATTCTCTATGGGACTGATGGAGATAACTGTATATTTGGCTGTGCTCAGCAATCCCATAGACTCTGAATGAAGCAGCAGTGAGCATGTGCGACCACCTCTGCATCCAAATAGGACACACAGAGAATGGAGCAGGAAGCAGATAGCTCTATTCTCTGTGTAGTGGTTGAATGGTGTCATTGCAGCTTAGCTCCTATTCAAGTCAATGGGAGTTGATCTGCAGTACCCTGGTCTGACCACTACACAGAGAACAGCGCTGTGTGCTTCCTGCTCCATTCTCTGTGTATCAGCTGCTGAGAACAGCTAAGCGATGGGGGTGGCAGGTCTCAGACCCCCACTGATCGTCAATATTGTTAACCTATAAAACCCCTTTAATTTCATCATACTAAGTGTTGAATGGTATCCAATAGATCACAATAGTCTAATACTACAAATTAGTTATTTTGGTTAAATTTGCATAGTAAAAGCCATAATATTTGTTATATTATACATATATACAGTATTTATAGACTGCCCCTATCTGTATATCTGTATGAAGACTCATCCCTGCAGTATGTATGCAGGTGGAGGATTGTGTATTGCAGCCGTTTCTCCTGGGTCCGTGTTATTGAATTAAGTCACTTTTACCCCCAGAAAGATAAAATGATTGAATAAGCATTTTCGTGACTGGTATATGGATAGTACACACATATGGAGAGGGGAAAATTGAGGTTAGTGTCCCTTTTAAGATAATAAGAGCTAGTTGCATTAGGTGCGGAGGTCTACGTGAAATCCAGGGGAGGGGGATGTCAGACGGAGATACAAATTTCCTCGCAGGTCTAGTGGTATCCATATTTCATGTAATTGCATCAGGGACATTTTATTGGATTACATTGCAGTGAGTGACGGCCGCTTAACCCCTTCACTGCCGGAGCCCCCACGGTCATGGTGCGTTCCTCTGGCTGAAAGATTCCGGTTATTAAAACAGCAGCTGTGAAATTCCAATAAAATACACAGGCCGGCTAATAAATTACGCTCGCCTTTTCTCCATTTCTTCCATTCATAACCAATTTAACACTATGGGACTTTTTATGTCTTAATCAGTTTTTGTTTTTCTTCATTAATCAACTAATGGATGTTTCTTCAATAGCGCGGCGTCCTAATGAAATCCGTAGGTAATTTGGCAGGCTACAATGATCTCATCAGTAACGCAGCAAGTTTAGCCCATTTAACAGATTAAATTGGGATTTTATTTGGTTTTGTTGTGCTGGAAATTCAGCACATTTGGAAAGGGAGAGTCTTTAACCTGTTTGGTGCCATAAACTATACCGCCTAATATGATCGGCAATCATGTAGCCGCCACCACCATCCAGTGGATGGCCAATGAGCTGCCTGCCCTCCCCCTATATTCTTATATACGTTGATACGAGGTCCATATACATTGCTGGATCTCCAGCGGATATAGGATTTCATGTCCATATGCAAAAATGTTCACTTTTTTTGGATACTTTTATGCTTGCTTCGTTCTGGGAAATCTTCAGCGACACATTTTTCCTCACCAGCTTTCCTATAGTCCTGAATGGCAAGCCTATATACTGCTGGCCATGTCGCAGTCTGGGCTGTGGTGTCAGAGTCGAGGACAATTTTGGGTGTAGTCTGAGTTTGAAAAAAGTTAAAGGGGTTTTTTGGCCCCAAAAGTTTTTTTTCACACTGATGACCTATCGACAGGATAGGCCATCTGTGTGTGATCTGTGGTGGTTCAACACCCGGATCCTGCACAGATTTGCTGTTCCGACAGCCTCCAGGCACCGGAAGTTACAGCAGTGGATGGAATACACACTTTTACATTATACTGATGGACATCCTTAAAAAGGGTATGTCCTCCAGGAGTGTCCTATAGGTAGAATATTCCATAACTTTATAACCAGTGAGAGTCCAACCTCGGGGATCTCACCAATCCTGAGGATGCAGAGCTAGATTAGTGCACCGCTCACTGTGCAGGGAGCTGCAGCACAGCCTCATCCAGGAGAGCCCTCTGCACAGCCGACTGGTCGGGGGCGCCGGGATTCAAGGAAAAACGGGGAAGGGGAGACCAGACCTAAAGTAGTGCTGTAACCCCTTCATTTCAGGAGTGAGGATCACTTTACAAGTTGGAATGACCCTTTTAGGGTTTCTGTATTTATTTATATTTTTTATGAATATCAGATGTCTTCCTGATGTCTTTCATAAAATGGTCTCCAAATGTGCTCAGCATTTAGCTGTTTCCGTTGTAGGAAGGTGACATGTAGGGTGTGTGAGGGTAGATTCACCCTCTCTAATATATAGCTCCTACCTAAATTTCCACATGTTCAGTCACAAACAATTCAGGTAAGATTGCAGGGCGGCAGCTGGAATGCAAACTCCAGCAGCATCACAGTACAGTACTTGTATAGTCAGACCCTTACTCATAGTCACTCATAGATTAGGGTTGAGATTTGGTTCTCAGGGGTATATTGCTCATAATGCAGTTCTGCAGTATAGGGTCCAATTTCCATACTGATATTTCAAGGGAACTTGTCACATGAATAATATGTAGGCAGCATGTTATAGAGCAGGAGTAGCTGAGCAGATTGATATATAGGTTTGTGGGAAAAGTTTCAGTATAACCTGT
Source organism: Leptodactylus fallax (assembly GCA_947044405.1). Classification (NCBI taxonomy): domain Eukaryota; kingdom Metazoa; phylum Chordata; class Amphibia; order Anura; family Leptodactylidae; genus Leptodactylus; species Leptodactylus fallax. The sequence goes on along the minus strand of CAMRHE010000316.1, from coordinate 239,592 downwards.
CATTTATCTATTGAAATCTCTGCTGCTTCTATGCTTAAAAATCTAGGAGGCGGAGTAATCAGTGATTGATAGCTGTCAGTCACTCATCAGACCGCCTCCTAGACTTCTTAGCACAGAGCAGAGATTTCATTAGATAAATGACAGGCTATACTGAAACTTTTCCCACAAACCTATATATCAAACTGCTCAGCTCCTCCTGCTCTATAACATGCTGCATGCAGATTTTTCATGTGACAGGTTCCCTTTAATGAATTTGTTAGAGACTCCTTAGCAAAAAAACGCAATCTTCCATTTTTTTATTGCAGTACTTACTTCTACACGGTAGATTTGCTTTGCTTTACGTATTTATCTGCACCTTGAAGTAACTTTTGCATGCTCCCTGTATTGTTGTACGGCACAATTTAGTTTGCAGTGTTGGCGGTATTTTTCTGGATGTGCCTCCATAACAATACCTCCTGTTATTACCGGAGCAGTAAGCCCATTCTACGTAGTATGCAGCAGAATTCTACATCTGTATCATCTGCTGACTACATTGTTGCACGGCTGATCCCCATAGATAACATGCGGGCTGTAGATCTGGGCATGGCGATCCAGCAGCATAGCTCGCAGACGTACGCAACAGACACTTTTTGTCACTTTCTCATTGCGCAGACCAGTGTTAGAATTCCGCTTCTTCTTGACAGGTTTGGCAAACATCGAAAAGATGACAAGATTGAACACAGGGGATCATGGAAAATGAAAATGCAAGAAGCCCACCCATCAGAAGATGACAGGATGCGAATGAGGCAAGAACAGGAGAGGTAGACTCCACGCGCTGCTTAATGAGCATCTTCTCTAACCAGGCAGCATGCCCGCCTTGTGTCACACCAAAAGCTATTGACATAACCTTTATACAATAACCCTACACGACTTTTAAAATATCACCGTGTTTGCCGCAGACTTGTTTTTCCCCTTATTTGTATATTTTAACTATTTCTGCATTTTTTCCCATTTACAAGTTTAGCCTGTGCATGCCTCAGCGCTTTCATGGTTAGTCTCGGAGAACCGAGCAGTGACTGGTAGACTGCAGTACCACGTGTGAGCAGCAGATGGAAGTATAGAGCCCCACCATGTTTTTATATGGATTATGCTAATTCTCGCTGCGATATTACTGTATTTTATATATATATATATATATATATATATATATATATATATATATATATGGCTGCATGAGACATGTGATATAATTGTGGTGTAAATGTAAGCATGGTACTATATATCTTAACAATAGACAATTCCAACATTCTCACTTTACTAGTATTATTGCATGCAAACAAAAGTATTAACATTTTTGGACTTGTACGTTTTTTTTTTTTTCTTCTTCTTTCCTTATTGTATCTGTGCTCTTTAAACACTGGCAGATCTATATAGGTGACCAGACCCCTTCATACGTATGACAGCTATTCCTCCCGATCTCCTATACACATGCATGCTCGGTCAAGCATGCATGTTTTCTGAATGGTGAATGGATCTCCTATGAATACAAAGGATCGAGAATGCTGAATCTTAACGTGGCCGATCCTTTTCCTCTCAACCTCATCTGTAGGGGAAATTTATGTGGTTTGGCTGACCTTTTACTCTCATGTGTGTGGGCACCTTTTGGTGTCCACTACTTACCTGGATGTGAGCATTCATCATCTGGTAATATAATAATGATCTTTCTAAACTGGCAGTAGCTCCTAGTGGAGGAGAAAGGAAATATTTCTCTGCACCACATTGCAGGGATCTATACATTTGACAGACAGTGCAGAGATGGATAAGGGAATCATATCTTTTAATATGGACATTGTTGTGGATGAAGATTTTGATCCCTACTGTGTCTTAGGCACTTCATTGAACTGATGGCCAAGGGTGGGAGCGTCATCATAGACATCAGAGTAGGTGTGCTGTAGGTATAAGACCCGTCTGTACTGGTGAAAAATGCACAGAAACCCATTGATCTAATAGTGGTATTGTCTAACTCTAGAGGGAAATGTAAAAATTCTATGCAGATACTGTTATAGGCATAGAAATGGGAAGTACAGTAGGTTACCATATTGTAACTCTTAAAGTGAACCTGTCACCATGAAAATGTAGTATTATCTGCAGGCAGTATGTTATAGAGCAGGAGGAGCTGAGCAGATTGATGTATAGTTTTGTGAGAAAAGTTTTAGTATAGCTTGTCATATACTTATATAAATCTCTGCTCATTCTGAGTTTAGGAGTCCAGTGGGCGGATACAGACACCTACAAGGAAAGATGTCATTAGTAGGACCGCCCACCAGACTCCTAAGCCTAGAATGATCAGATATAACCCAATCTGTTCGGCCCCTCCTTTTCTATAGCATGCTGCCTATCCATAGGATAGGTCAACAATTGAAGATCTTTGAGGGTTTGAGACCCAGGACCTCCACAGATCAGATTTAGCAGTCACTTGGCCTATTTGCAGCTTAGTCTGCTTAATGTGATAGTCTGAGCTGTGATACCAAGAACAACCACTATACCATGTACGGCACTGTGCTTGCTAAGTAGTGAAGAGGCTGCAGAGCTTATCCAAACACTACTAGCTGATCAGCACGGGTGTCGGACCCCTGCCAATCTGTAATTGATCATTTGTCCTAAGGATAGGTCATTGATTATTAAGCCTAGAAAACCCCTTTAAGAAATATAGTTACCATATCAGTAGTCCTTTTTATGTTTGTTGCACCTTCAGTACTAGACATTCTGATATTATACATAATAAATTGTGTGATGGTATTAGATAAAACCTGTAATGTCTACGTATTTCCCCCCCATGAGCCGAGCAAATCCTTATTTGGTGTTTTGTAAACTTCATGGGGCGACTGATAATTTCTCCGAGCCTCACACAATACTGTACATGGCGCTTAGTCTTATGTCGTGTGATTCTCCCCCCTCTATATAAGCCCATGTAATAGGACTTCTTACTACTTTAGCACTTGTTGAACGCGCCGAGCGAGGTTGGAATGTTCTGTATTCCGAGAACTCAGTTATATTGTAATAAGATTTTTTGTTTTTCCATTACATAGTTTTAGGCTCTCGGGGAGGGATCTCTGCACGGATAGATTGGTATCCTGATGACAATCCTCCAGCTTCGCTGCCATAAATAACTCCATACAGATTACAGTCAAGCAGCCCCTGTAAAACCGGCTTTGTGTTAACACCGTCCCTGCCAAGTGGGGCCGAAGCTCATTGAAATCAGGAAGTGTTAATAAACCCACTGGTATTCCTGCTCAATTAGCCGTACCGGCCTTGTGCGACGTCCGGGGTGTATCGTTGCCAAAGTAAAGTTATATTTAATTTGATTTTAATTGCGGAGAAAAAAGCCATTCTGTGCCCCGGCTTGTAGACACCTCCGTCTTACTGCTTCATTTACACCGTGAAAAGACCCCCTCATCTATTGTCCATGGGTAACTTGGTTCCCGCTGTTATAAAGTTCATTTAGGATTGTCCATTTAATGCACATTTTCCTTCTCCGCCAAGCCTTATTTCTTTAATGATGTAATACTTCTGGGAAACGGGTTGGCAATAATGAATTTACAGTGTGCAGCAGCATCAAACAAAAATCCTGTGGGGGCCGCAGAAAAAGCATATGGTCCATTAAAATGGAAATCAATTAAGTCTACAAATTTTTATCAAGAAAATGCCATACCCCCCTCCTCCTCCTCATAATAATGACGTGCTTACAAGTGGCTTCTGCCTACACGCCCTTAATATCAGCTCGTATTGATTGGAGACAGGGCAAACATATTAATGATAGTGCTGGGTAGCATTGATCGGATAAAAGGGCTTCTTCATGTAGCCGTATTTATTATTTATCTAAATGGAGAGGGATCCGAGCACTGATAGTCTTGGAACTTCCGGAACTCTTAAAGGAGTTCTCTACTTTTAAAGAGCACCTTTCACCACCTCTAACTCGTTGCCTTCTTTCACTGATTCCGGCACAGTTGGAATTTTTCCTCTGTCTCCCGTCATTCCTGAGCAATCATTTCTGTTAGTTTCAGTACAGTCATGTTCTATACTCTCAGGTAGGCGGTCCCAGACTACCTACTCCAGCTCAGGACTGCCCACTCTAAATTACAGAGCATAGTTGTGCTGAAACTAACAAAACAGGATTGCTCAGGAATGGTGGGGGATAGAATACAAATTCCAACCGTGCAAGAATCAGTGGAGCAGCACTTATTGAAGGATGGATGAGTTGTAGTTGATGGAGTTAGTAAAAGGTCCCCTTTAAAGATTGAAGGCACCACTCCTTGACATGGGCTGTTTGGTATATTGCCTGGTATACATCTGGTCTTCAGAGGTCGTCCCCCCATGGGACAACTGAGAACCTAGCCTCTGGGCTAGGACACCAGTCTCAGACTTGTGCACCACCCCCTTAAATCTTTATGCGACTATTTCTAATATAAAAACATTTAGGCTGCATTGTCTAGTGATTTGTGCCTTTTCGTTTTCAAGTAGCATCCAGTCTCATGAACGATTCATCACATGTTTTTTTCTAGCCAGCCTTAAAAGGGTTTTTAAGAGACTTTAAAGGGGTTTCCAAAATATAAACCTTTTTGATACCACAGGATAGGTCATCAGTATCAGATCGCTCAGGGGCCGACACTCAGAGCGATCAGCTGATGTGGCCACCAGTAGCCATAGTATACGACTGAAGACAGCCCTGCTCCTATTCAAGTGAATGGGAAAGGGGCTGCAGTTCCAAGCACCACCACTACAACGTACAAAGCTCTGTACACTCCAGATCTTTCAGTCTATACAGTGTATGGGTGACACCTGGAATTGTAGCATCCTCTCCTTTACACCTGAATAGGAGCTGGACCACTTCCTGCTGTATACTAGGTATATGGCTTCCAGCGGCCACGTCTGGTGTCAGACCCTGACCGATCTGATACTGATGACCACTGATCGATGTCGACCCCACTGATCTCATAGTGATGGCCTATTGTAAGGTTAGGTCTTCATTATTAAAGTCCTGGAAAACCCAATCCTGTGCACTCTGCCATGTGACTAGGATACATTGCTCCACCTTCCCTTCTGCTACATTATCATACCATACATTTATCAGACTCTATACTTTTCTGTTCGTAGCCTGGTGTGTCTGCCCGCTGTGCAGTAGGTACTGAATATAATGGTACTGGGAGCGCTAATAAACAGGTGTAGAAAGTGTCGGCTTTTGTAAAAGTTGCAGGAGGGTTTCCACAGAGTTATTAAAGTCGCACAAGAAAACAGCGTTAAATTTGATGCCGCTTGTGTATGTGAACGTGTGTGGGAGACTCTGTCTTCATTTTTCTCATATGTTTCCCAACGCCTTAGATTTTCCATCAGGATCCATCAGCTGACCTTGCATCTCTGCAGCATTATTGGACTCAGATGACGTGTATGTTTCCAGGGATCGCAGCGAGTTCTCTACAAGTCTCTGCTTTATAGTTCCAACATGAACAGATGGTATAAAGCCTGTCTCCAGCTACAGCATAGGCCCAGCATGTTTGCTCACTGTCTGCCCATTTTTGAGTTCGTATATATGAGCCGTGTGATCTCAAGTCAGGTCTCGTATCCCCTAATATCCAGCAGATGTGACTTATTCAGTGGAATCATTTTCTCCTCCTATTAATTTTCATTAGCAGGTCAGGACTCTTCATTACGGCTCTGTTCACACTTGCAGCGATTATTTCCAAGTTTTTGGTCCTTCACAGAAGCATAACAATAAAAAAAAAAAAAGACCGTGTCAGATCCTTGACATGCCTTACATACCAACAGTGCTTGAGTGACCCCATAGACTATAATGGGATCCATTAAATGTTGCTCTGGTAGTCGTGCAAAATAGCACATCGTGCAGCACTATATTGTCCAGCATTGTAGACCCCTATCGGAGCCTCCAATGGGAATGTGAACAGGGCCCATTTTTGGGAGGGGGTGCAAACTGTCATTTTGATCTAGTGTGTAGCTAGCCGGGATAGTACAGTCTCCTGTAACCAGTTGATGTGACCGCTCTCCTCTGTTTAGCTGTACACATCCAGTACTTTTCTACTTTTGCATTGGAGAGTCTGCAGGTACCTGTACACAAACATAAATCAGGGGTGTCATTAAAGGGGATCTCTACACTGGACAATCTCTGCTTGCTAGAAGGTTTACTTAACAGTAAGCGGGCATGAACAGATCCGAGCACTCAGCTGTAACCTGCAGGTAAACCTGGCTGTAAGTGTTCAGTTCCCCTGCAGCGCCACCACAGGGAAAATTAAGTATTACGTAGTGCCCATTCAAATCAGGGAGTTGTCGATGTAATGCAGGGCAGGAAAAGTCCTCCAGAGTGAGATATGCTCTTAAAGGGGTTGTCCAAGACCTAGGCATAATGTATACTGGTGACCTATCCAGAGTGAGAGATGCTCTTAAAGGGGTTGTCCAAAACTTAGGCATAATGTATACTGATGACCTATCCACAGGATAGATCATCGGCATCAGGTTGGTGGGGATCCAACATACAGACCCAGTACAGATCAGCTGATTCAACTTCTGGAAGCCTTAACCAAGGTATACGGCTGGAAGCAGCTCTACTCCTATTCATGGGGATGGGAGTAGAGCTGCAGTTTTCTAGCACCGCTGTAGTATACAGTGTATGGCTCCGTGCACTGTATACAGCCTGAATATGAGCAGAGATGCTTTCAGCCGTACACCTTGGATATTACTTTAGGCAGCTGAATCAGCAGATTGATGCGGGGTTGGGTTGATGGACTCCCACCAAACCGATCTGATGGGTAGGTAGGTGGTCATTATCCATTATGCCTGGGTCTCGGACAACCCCTTTAATAACTATTCTCCACTCTGGCCAAAACATAAGCATCCTGAATATAGGACCTTCTCTTTTAAAGCAACTTATCCTCTATATACATTAATTAGGTGTAACTGCTAGATCATTAGGGACCCCCACCAGTCATGAGTATGGGGGTCCTGAGTCAACATATTCAGCTGTGTGTGATGTCACTGTGTGATGTCACCACCTTCATTTGTATGGGACTGCTAAAGAGACACAAAGTACTGCAATACTATAGAGCTGAATCATATTTGTGACCATTGCTGCATGGTAACAGGGGACTTGGGACCCCAGTTCTCTTGATCCAAGGGTATCCTAGCAGTTTGACCGATACCAATTTAGCAGATACAAGATACAAAATCAGACTAATAACCAAACACTGCCAATCCCTATTGTCTTACAGGCTCAATGTAGTATAAGTCATAGTTAGTGCTTGTATGATCTTTGGCTGTCACTCGACTAAATTTCACAATGGCTGTTTGTTTTGGCAAGTTAGGTCGTGGTTTTACATCTGCAGACAGAGGTTATATAGGAAAAGAGGGGGACAAGGGGTCCCCACATGTAGACATGTACGTGCTTATCGCCGCTCCCAGCTGTACAGCAGAATAGCACTTAACCGTTTGCCCTTTATACAGGTTGTCTCACTGCGATTGCACGGTGACAGTCTATTGTTATTTCCATTCAGGACTAATGTGAGACGTAGTTATTAAAGGGGTGTGTTCGGCGTTGCTGTGAAATGTCTTCCTGGCCTCTGGCACTGAGAAGAGAAGAGGCCAATTCCTAATCACAGTGTGTTGTAATGAATCCATTTGTACGACGCAGTAATTAAAATGATCTAGCGCTGAACATTCCCAGGGGCCTCCATTGTACAACACCCCTGGGGAAAGACGACTTTCCCCATATGTCAGCTGGCACTGCGCATTTCCTCGTTGTGTCCTGCTCCGTGGGTGCTAGGAGCTGTTCTCTAATGAATAGAAATGTAACAAGCAGCGCTGGAAAAAAATGAACTGTGCCGTTTCTTGATCACGGAGCTTCATCCATTTTAATTAGAAGAAAGGCTAGTGAGCGCGGTGACAAGTGTCTAGAATTAAAATCATTAATTTGTGTCAAGCCGAAAAGAGACCGCTAATGTGGGTTTAGTGACAGCGGGGAAGGAATTAGCCCTATTATTGCATCCGATCATATTTATGACTTCTACATTTTGTCTTTTTTATTTTACCTTTTTGAGGTCGGATCTTTTGTTCGGGACTAGAGAAATGAGGAGGTTTCCCGATGACAAGCAATTTTTTTTTTTTTTTGGCCACAACAAAAATACTGCCTGCCAACGCCTGCAGTGTGGGTCATGTTTATACTAACAAGATTTCCACTTTTATTAGAGGTTGACGGACTGGTTGTCATTTGCTTTTTTTGGGCAGGTTTTAGTACTTTCAAGATAGAGGAACTCTGGACTTTTTATTTACATCTTAAAGGTGGTTTCTGACTATAATATAAAAATAATTCAGTAGGTTGAAAATAGTTTAAAGGGGGGGTTTCAATATTTAAAAATTTTAGACACTTAAAAATTAAACATTTTTGTAAATACAAATAATTAAAACTTTATCAGAGTTTTTCTAGATTTTCTCTAATCATCTTAGTGGTGACATCTGTTGTCTCGATCGCTTTATAATGGATTTAACCATGGCTGCAGGATCTTTCTATGGTCTGGGACTTGTCAGAAACCCAGCCATGATGTCCTTATTGTGGTCAGGTTAACTTCTCGTACGTGTGTCATACGTATAATCTATGGGGTCCTCGGGTATCCACGTGGAACCACTTTTTAAGCGGACAGGGTTTCCATCCCCATGCGGACCCAAAGGATGGAAATCCTTACGCTAGCGTGAATCTAGCCTAAGCCACTGCATGTACATCCCAAAAAAATCCTCGCAGATTCTGCATTGAAAATGACCTGCAGTAAAGTTTCTAAATCCTCAGCGTGTCAGTTTATATTGTGAGCTGTTACTACGGATTTCACCCTGTGAACTGCAAAACTCGCAGCAAATCTTTAAAAAAATTTCCTTGTAAAACACGCCGATTTTGATGCAAATTATTCAGCAAATCTGCATCTGATTTTTTTTCCATTGCAAATTTGTGTAAATATCATGTGAATATAACCTCATAGATGAAGTCTCCCAATCACAAACTTCTCTTTTCATGAACTTTCCATATTAGACAAACCCCACTGAACGCAAGCGCAAACCTTTCTGATAGTGATGTAGAGCCAAAGCCAGGAGTGGATTGAGCAGAAGGTAGAAGTATAAGAACTTCCTATATATTTCCCATTCCTTTTGTAGTCATTCTTGGCTTTGGCTCAAAAAACGAAGACAAAATGTGCAAAAAAAAAAAAAAAAAAAAAAGCTGCATTTCCGCAACGTGGGGCCTCAGCCTAAGGATCACTGCCTTCCAACAGGTGGTACTAAAAGTGACAGCTTTTTTTTCCCCCCTCCTTTTAAAAAAAAAGAACGGAAACCTGCTTGAAAAGGGGTTACTTGCATATTTCAAGCGGATTAGGGGACAAAATCTCCGAATGAAGACCAGACACAGGTCTAGCGCCCGGTCTCCATTCGGGGATTGCGTCCCCCATTCTGCTTGAAAAATGTTGAGAGAAAAAAATCCTTCAAGCAGGACTTCTCTACGCATTTTTCGGGCAGAAACCCGGAGAACCCCATTTATAGTCCATGGGTAACTGATTTTTAAGCGGATTAGGTTTCTGTTGTTCAGGTCGCCAAGCGGATCAGAAGTACGGAAAGCCGAACACTAGTGTAAATTGTAAGCCCTTGTGGGCAGGGCCCTCTATCCCACTGTGCCATTTGGTCACTGTTAGTATTATCTGTTTTGTACATCTTGTGTACTGTATGTAAACCCTCAAATGTAAAGCACCATGGAATTAATATAATGTACAGCACCATGAAATTAATGGTGCTATATAAATAAAAATAATAATAATAATGATAATAATAATAATAGTGTAAACCTAAAATAAACACAGAGCTGAGAGAAGTTTTTGGAATGTTTTTTTTTTTTCTTTTTTCAAAGTGATAACGAATCAAAAACCTTTTCACACGTGATCCCCTGTTTTTATTTTTACACCAATAATCAGTCGCAATTAAATCTAAGTTTTCAGAATTTTAGCCTTTCCTTTCTTTTAGCACCTGAAGAAGAAAAAAAAAAAAAAAAAAAAGACACTTGCCGACCCACAGGTCACCACCAGAGAATACAGCGGTGTCATCTTTCTGCAGCAGCCATCTGGAACGCTTAAACCATCAGCTACAGGAGAGTTGAACAGCAGGGCACTTTTTTGGTGTATATATAAAGCTCCCCATAAGACCATAATATTTTTATACCGGAAAGCAAATGTTTCATTTTTTTTTCACCTAAATATTTTCTTAAACGCTTTATTTCTCAAGTGTCCAGTAGAAGAGGTAATGGAATCGTTTTTATGGACCGCACAGACGGTCAGAAACTTTTTTGTTTCCTCATTATGAAGATCAGAATTGCATTACAAAGATACTTTGTTACCTATCAACACGTAAATTTTATATATATATTTTTTTCCTTTGCGTGTTTAGGTTTTATTATTTTTGCACCCGTTTACTTTTATATTTTGTGTATGGTTGGAACGTCTAATTCTTTTGGACCATTGAGAAATTGGATGCAGCTTCAGAATACAACTTGAGTAGAAAGTGAAGATTGCAGACTCTTTGGGGCTGATTCATTGAAATTGTCATTCCTTTTGGTGCAACTTCACGTAGTCCATGCAACAGTAGCCAAAACCATAGCAATTTTGTGATACAAATTTTAATAAACGTCTCGGGTAAGTCCATGCCACATATTAGTTGGTTTATTTAACACCAGAGTTTTGTGCCCAACTTTGAGGCACCCTGCCACGTTTTAAGCCATGCACCCTTTCACTGCAAGCTACACCCCTTCTCCTAAGCCACACTCAAAATCAAGACAAAAGCACACTAAGTGAGATTCAAAGCATGTACATCAGTTTTTCGGCACCAATTGCGCCATAATTCTGCTAAACTTTGAGTTAGTCTACTCCATTTGAGGATAAAAACTGAATTTGAGGATAAACTTTATCTTGAAGTTTGGATTTCAAAGTTTTTCTTCCTTTCAACCCTTAAAGGGGTTTTCTCAGAATTAAAATGCATCACCCACTCTGAATTTTGAGCGACATTTTACAACATTTCATCCCACATGAAATGTCAAGTACTGTGACTACTTTGCAGTATGTTTTGTACATGATGCGTCATCTTTTATTACACACTTTTAGACTTCCCTATTATCGGAGAGTAGTGGGAACATGGATAAAAGATACATTGAGCTGAGTCATGTTTGACAACAGAGTGGAGATAAACCGTAGTCTGTTTCTATTGACAACCAGCAGAGTTCTGGAAGTAGATAATCATTTTCATGTCTTATACATCCATATATATGTACAATGATATCCTAATTTCTCCCAAATTTAGTTTATTATATATCTGGAAATCTGAAATACTTTATCTGATCCCTTACATCATGACTCTTGTGTCTTCCTATAAGTTTTAACCTGTGCAGTCTTGCAGAGTCTGCACACTTTTATATGGAAATTGGGATCATGTTATACAAGTATATAACCAACTATTATAATGATTTATCTGCACAGGGCTGACACATTACACTGCTCTATGTATTCAACCGCATTATTTCAATCACTTGGGGATTTAGCAAACTGATTTATGTCCCAAAGATGTGTAAAGTATGACCAGCTTTAGACGAAGCCAGGTAACCTGCCAGCGGGGTTTTGGACTGTTATAGGAAATCTAAACATACTGGAAATCTGAGGAGCACATATAAAGTACATGCAAAAGGGAGTAAAACCTTTGGGTGGCCCAAATCTTCTTAAAGGGGTTGTCCGGTATAACTAGGACTTAACCCATATACTAAACCCTCTCCCCCCCGCCTAACTTCTAATTTACTTCTATTAAAAAAAAAATGTATAATTGCTCATATCACTGGGGCGGCCATGTGACCGCCCCAGGGACACTTTCTCATAATCCGGTGATGTTTCGTTGCACCGCTTCCAAAACGGAACGTCACCAGTACCCCCCCCCCCCCCAACCCCATCAATACTTACGTGTCTTCCTGTGTCCGGAACAGGATGCCGAGCAGTTTGCACTTGGCTGACATCCATGTGGCTTCTGTCCCCCACTGACTTCAGTGGGGGATTCTTTTCCAATGTCACCGAAAAGGATAGGACCTGCTCTATAATTAATGGAGCGGACCATCAGGGTTTTCCCCCATTGGAGGAGCCTTGGACTGCACACTCAGCATTGTGCATGTGGCTTTGGGGTCTGTGAATACAAACATATTACACGTTGGGATACCAATCTGTACTACAGTGTGACCTCTTTAAAACGACCACCCAAAATAAGAAGGGGGTGGTCTTCTCAAAGAAGTTGGCCAATATGCACAGTATAGGCATAATTTATATTACATAATATAGGTAGAACCAAAAACTGGTCCAATGAAATCTGGTCTAGATAAAGGGGGTGGTCTCAAAAAGTTGGTCTTTTGGAGTGGTTGTTCTGTATATGCCCATAGACTGCTGCGGTCCTGCACTCTATCTGTATTTGCATGTTTCCAATCCCGGCATGTTGTAATACATGAAGTATCTAGGCATCTAGAGGAGAATCCTATGGTTCACCAGGGGCACCCTATGGGGGCAGCATATGGGGGCACATGATCTGTATTACTGTTGCCTTCTATTAGCTGGGGGGCGGTATTGAATTGGATCCTTGAGGTGAAAATAAGTCATTTTATTTTTTTATTCCTTTTGCAAACCATTGAACCCAATTTTATATGGCTTGAAACCCCTTTAATGGGAGAGTTGGACATTGTACATTTCAAGAATTCAATGTAATTGTCATTTTAGGTCTATGGCTTCTTGAAAAATGTATTAAAAATGCTCTTTTACTGTGAATGTTACAGGAATCCTCTATTGTCTGCTGTTTGTGTCAGAGTGGCAAATGACAGCTGCCCTGTGTCCTGTACAATACTAAAGCTACCCTTCCAGTATATAGCGGTGCTAATTCTGAAGCCCATATTCCTTTATCTGATGCTCTTGTCTTCCCCATTATGTCAGCCTCTTGACCCTTTGCACTAGCTCTGTCTTGGAGGGCCTGAGAGTGCACTTTCGGCCTCTGTTTTACTGCATTAGATCAGTCAGTTAAGAGGATTTTACTTTTTGTAAGTGACTATAAAACCTTGGCAATAAAAAGTATATGGTGCAGATGTCGCTTGCAAAAGGATGACACATGGATCTTCTCATTGTACGTACTGTCGCATTGTGAAGTTGTTGTGAACCTTCCCCTTTGCAAATTGGAGGACGTTAGATTTCTGTAATTTTATGTCCCTTCTGAATGTTTCAGAACTTAATGATATTTGATGGAAATTATTCAACGGAGATGTCTAACATGCAGTTTTGATTGTTTGCCTTAAAATGTACCTCCACTTTCAGAAACCTTTTGTCATGTTTAGTGTCCTATAAGAAGTTTTCATTGAAGGGTCCTGGTCCTGAAATCCCTTACAATTCCTATAACAAAGGAGCAGAAGTTCTCAGCCAAGTGCTGTGCATCCTCCATGGAGAGGTCCAGTGTCAGACTGGCCAACCATAGTACCAGAGGATTCTTTGCTACGCCCATGTTCTAACACAATAATGGTCCAGCAGAAGACCAAATTTAAAGGGTACTATGGTTTGTTTCCTAGGGAGTGTTGGAGGGCGGGCCCAGGGAATCTCATTCTGACACTGGAGAGCTTGGTACAGATGAAGAGCCTTGGAAGGTTCCTATTACCAGTATCTAGGCTGGTTTATGATCTCCAGCAGCAGTTTTGTCTTCTTTGAGATGAGTATAGGAGGTTGTAGGGTACAGGAATGTCTCCGTAATTCTGTATTATTGAGCTGTAAAGAATCCCTTTGCCACTCTATGGTTTCCACCATGGTGTCACCATGTGTCGGAGATATTCTTACCTAGAAGAATAACCACCTGGAGCATGCTGTGATTTGTTTTGTCAGCTTGTGGTTGACAGCACCATGGAATTTTGAGTATCTCTATACAATTTCATACAATATGGAAGTTGTATGGAGTCCTAACACAGCCGCGTGCATGAGGACTTTCAGGTTTGAAAGGTGGTCATCGGTGAAACCTGCTGATTTCAGTGGGTTCCTGTTACGCAATGTGTATGGGGGTCTCCCAAATCTTCCTTGACAGCAGATGTCTAAAGTGATATGGATCAAGGCAGTTGTATATCATAGGAGGCTCTGGCTGTAGTTTTCTGCCCTCTCCCAGGTTAGTACACATTCACTGCTTAGTGGAGCTAAGTGTGCATGTGTCCGAGGTGGTCAGATGATAGCTGTTGGCCAAACTAGTGTTCAGGCAAAAGTTTTCTTGAGTGTTTTACCAGCTTTATTAATGTACAGTCTCAATATACTGTATGGCAAGTTGGGACCCGTGTGGCGCCCAATATAAGATGGTAGTCTCATTGCTCCCAGTATAAGTTTGGAGTCATGTAGTACTGCAACGTGTAGAACGCAAAGGTTTAATTTGTCTACTCCATTTTAATATTCTACCAGGAATTTATTAGATTACCACACATTATAATTTCTATGGTCAGCGAATAGATTGTGAGCCAAGAACCAGAGTCAGTGTAGACCTTCCAGATGAACCTACCGCGGGAAGTCTTTAATTGTATTCCTAACCCCATGCCTCATAAGTCTTGTTTTCGTACATAAAGGGTCTGTCACCACAGTTTAGTTTGAGATAAGTACATTATTTTCTAGGTTTGCAGTTCTTATTACTATTGAATTGGATCTTTTTTTCTAGCTCCCCCCTCCCACCAATGTAAATGTTGCCTTATAGTTTTGCGGTGGATTGAAATGTGCAGTGAGATGTGGAAGTGCAGAGAGAAGGCTGTCAAAATATCGTCTGCTTGGAGTGCTGCGCTGAATATGTGAGCCTGCTTCCTCAGCAGCTCTACCTAATTGTCAGGGCTTTCTGGAGAGGCGGCAGCCCTGCAGCACACTGTAATGGTCCATCAGACTGGCACCTGTGTATATTGTGTAATCACTATCCGTCAGGCTTGACATTTCTCAACTTTCTTTTGAAGGCGTATGTGTGCATTTAAAATGCATAGCTTACAGTAAGTAGTGTGTCTGGAACAGCGGCTTAGCAAGAGCGCAAGAAACCTTTTCTCCTGCTCATTTCTTCAGCCACAAATACATGATGGGAAAATGTGCCCAAAGCCTTCATAGTGGTCCTGTAGCCCCACTTCAGGGGACACCGTCATTCCATGAAAGATTTCCATAAAAGCTGTACAGGAAAAATTTCCCTCTCGTGAATGACTGGTTAATTAATTTGTGTTACAACTTTGCTACAATTTTGTGAAGGTATTATGTGCCGGTTACTTTGTTACTAGATCCACAGGTATATAAGATGCTGTTTAGAACATCTTTGGTGATGGATCATTTGTAATACAGTTGTACATGATCCCACGCTGTAGTAATACAGAGTCATACATGAACCCACGCTGTAGTAATACAGAGTCATACATGAACCCACGCTGTAGTAATAGAGTCATACATAACCACACGCCGTAGTAATAGTCATACATAACCCCACGCCGTAGTAATAGTCATATGTAACCCCACGCTGTAGTAATAGAGTCATACATAACCACACGCCATAGTAATAGTCATACATAATCCCACGCCGTAGTAATAGTCATACATAACCCCACGCCGTAGTAATAGTCATACGTAACCCCACGCCGTAGTAATACAGTCATACATAACCACATGCCGTAGTAATATTCATACATAACCACACGCCGTAGTAATAGTCATACATAACCCCACGCCGTAGTAATAGTCATACATAACCCCACGCCGTAGTAATAGTCATATGTAACCCCACGCTGTAGTAATAGAGTCATACATAACCACACGCCATAGTAATAGTCATACATAATCCCACGCCGTAGTAATAGTCATACGTAACCCCACGCCGTAGTAATAGTCATACGTAACCCCACGCCGTAGTAATACAGTCATACATAACCACATGCCGTAGTAATATTCATACATAACCCCACGCCGTAGTAATATTCATACATAACCCCACGCCGTAGTAATAGTCATACATAACCCCACGCCGTAGTAATAGTCATACGTAACCCCACGCCGTAGTAATAGTCATACATAACCCCACGCCGTAGTAATAGTCATACATAACCCCACGCCGTAGTAATAGTCATATGTAACCCCACGCCGTAGTAATAGTCATACATAACCCCACGCCGTAGTAATAGTCATATGTAACCCCACGCCGTAGTAATACAGTCATACATGATCCCACGCTGTAGTAATACAGTCATATATGATCCCACTCTGTAGTAATAGTTATACATGATCCCATTCTGTAGTAATACTGAGTCATACCTGATCCCACGCTCTAGTAATAGAGTCATACATGATCCCACGCTGTAGTAATACAGTCATACATGAACCCACACTGTAGTAATACAAAGTCACACATGAACCCATGCTGTAGTAATGGTCAGCCAGTGTCATCACAATCAGCAGGTTTGGCCAACATCAATCTAAAGTTTATGGCCAGCTTTACTCTCTATGTGTCACCTTTTCTGCCTTATTTCTACACCAAACATGATTTATATGCAAAATTCCCAGTATTTTTGTTCTCTCTCTACAGGATTCAGGCAAAGACACGTGAGCTTCGTGAAAGACAAGCCAGAGAAAAGGACTATGCCGAGATTCAAGAATACTCTAAGAACTACGGAGGTCCGGAAGATCCCTCTTATGCCAGCACAGGCCATTATGACACCGTTGCGAGCAGTGGTACCCTAAATATGAACAGCCGACCCCAAAGTCCACGAGATAGCAAGCAAATGGAAGCATTGTATGCCCAAGTAAAGAAACCGAGGAACTCAAAGCCTCCACCTGTAGACAGGTAGGCACCAGACAAGAATTAATTTGTCCTTTACAATGATTTCTTAATGTCTCAAATTTTAACTGCGTATTGTTCGTCATCGATAGCTGATAGTTTTCCAAAGTGTGTTATGGGTAGTGCAATCTAATTTTTGTAACTAGGTAACTGGTATACAGAATTTTAATGGAGATAAAATAAAGTATTTTATATATGAAGTCTTTATGTTCGTTGTCCGTAGTTTGCTTATGTACTATAGGATAGTTCAGCTTATTTACATTAAAATGAGTAACACATTTCCTTCCTGTTTTGTGGCTAGTGACCATAAAGAAAGAGATGAAGTTTTATCATCTTCTAACCGAGACCAGGGAAGCCTTATTTTTGTCTCTTGTGTAAAGGTGACAATAGACATTAGATAGATTTAGATTGATGGAGGAGAACTGTTGAAGTAATTATCATCTGGTAAACAGTCGCTCCACCAAAACGGCCATATATCTCTGTCTCTCTATGTTAATCTATGGTAAGCCTTACAACCGTTCATCACTTGGCTAAACGATGATAATTTTCACCCATCAGGTCATCGTTTTATTTAATTTGATCAACTTTATACTATGTGTTGTCTACCTTTTAGTATCCTGACTTTTCTGGTCTTCATCAGTACAACAGAACTGTTATTAAATCACCTGCCTCTGCAAACTCTGTCTATGTCTACACAGCAAAGCTGACCGGAAATGTCACCACACTAAAATGCCTTCCAAACCAGTAAATGTGCCGTGAAGAGGCCTTTAATAGGAAAAGAAACATACATATGTGGCCACAAACCAAAAAGGCAGCAAGGATATGCAAATCAGCCAGCAAGTGCATTGGGGTCAAGCATAGTTTTTACCAGATTTGACTACAGACAGGTGCCTCCCCTCTGGAATCCGTGCCCAATGTCTTCCCTTTAGCCAAGATTGACATTTTCAGCCTCTGTCTGTGTTATGATTGTCTTTAGGTAAATCTGGTAACTCAGACCCCGTCCCCAGTGCACACGCAGGCTGAATTGTATATCCATAAAAAAATGATTTATATCTGCATTGCTTCATCGGTTTGTTGTCACATAGGTGTGTTTGCAATCTTTAAAGCCTTTCCTCACTTCCACCAACTCCAGTTTTTTTGCATCCACTGATTCTGGTGCTGTTGCAGATTTTTCTCTAGCCCCCATCATTCCTGAGCAATAAGTGCAGTTTTTTATCAATGACTGACAGGCTAAGTAGACTGTCTAATATTAAGTGGGTGGTGTCAGGCAGGGGGTGTGACTCAGAACTCCAATCAGAGGCAGACAGTGTATAAGCTCAGTGCCATTCCCCCTTGCCTGCTCCTGCCTGACACCACCCACTTGACATTAGAGTCTAGATAACATATCAGGCACCAAAACTAACAGAACTGATTGCTCAGGAATGATGGGGACTAGAGGAAAAATTCCAGCTGTGCCAGAATCAGTGTAGACGAGCCTACTAAAAGAGCTTGATGTGGTGGAAGATCCTCTTTAAAGACCTCTACATTGCACAAATATTGGTTGGGAGGCATTTTGGACCTGACAGACTCCCTTAAATAATGTTATTTCATGATTACACATACCCTGTAATGGCCTATATCCAAATCCGGGCAGGGAATATAATAGGAATTTTATTGACTTTATTGTAGGCTAATTCTGCAAGTCCTCGCAGGTAAAAAAATATCTCTAATTGTGCCATCGATCCTGTGTATTATAAAGGCATTGCATTGTGTGTTGTCTTGTTGGGCTGTAAGATTCTGTGTTTTCTTTTCTTGGCCCTTTGGTGGTGGTTTGTTTTTTTTATACACTACAAAGAAATTTCCTGGACATGTTTGCCAGGCCCAAATTAATTCCTGCTGAAAAAGGGGGATTTCACTTGTAGCCTTTTTCTTCTTTCTCTCGGCAGTAATTGACTTCCCTACAAGTCTTTCTAGTTGTCCTAATTAGGAGCCGCGTAGAAATTCTGCTTTGTAATCTTCCAGTTTGTCTTAAGTTTCACCACCAGATCTCATACAGGGCATCGGGGGATCCTTCTCACTAAACATAGTGTGAAACACAATCTGAAAAATAAAAACCTCGGCAATTTGTTTGCTCTTAGCTATGTTTAATTGGGAAGTTGCAAAATGTTAAGTCGAGCCCTAGGGTTAACCTGAGAGGCAACTTCTCAAAGCTTCGGCTTCATCCTCCATGGGTAGATTAGACACGAGTCTGACAGATTTTTCCCTTAAAAGTGAAATATTGTGATAAGTCTTTGTGTTGTGGGGTTTGTACTTTTTTTTAGCTTCTTTTTGATGTGTGCAGCAAAGGCAGACACAGATATAATAGAGAAGGGCTTCTCAAACTTTTTTTGGACTCTGGCCTCACCAATCTGTTGTCAAAACTGGGGCATCACCAGCATGGAGTGCCAAACAAATGCCACACTGCTCATCACAGGTCCTTCAGTGATTCTAGCCACGGAAACTGCCCAGATAATGCAAGCTGACGTGATCAGTGCAGTTTCTGCTCAAGTGTCCATTGTTGCAAAGGAGGCAGGGACCTGCACTCACCAGCCATTGAGGCCCACTTCAGTTTGAGAAGTAAAATGCCTGTTTTAGGTCTCTCTCTTACCTAAAATGTGCACATCAGTTCAGTTCATCCGATTCCCAGACACTCTTAACTGGCCCGGACATGGCTGTGTGAACTGGCCCTCAGTAAATAGCTGTGTTCCTTATTAAATTCCAATTTTAAGACACCTCTTGGTAGAACTTTGCTTTGTTCTTCTTATTACTCCTGGAAAAGTATAAATAGACAGCCAGATCCTTATGGACTGGGGGGTTTAGTGTACCAAATCCCCTTGTTGTAAAGCCATCTGTGCCTGCACTAAAAATAAAAAAATAAAAAACACCTTTATACTCACCTTGCAGCTCTATTTCTCGCACCGGCGCAGTTCTTCACTAAAGCCAAAGGGAGTACAACCCTGCTTCAGTGCGCACGCGCCGGACCGCGTGCACATGCTCAATGAAGCCGAGGCCTATGTCCCCAGCTTCACCGGAAAACTGCACAGGTGCCAGGAGCACCAGAGATGAGTCTGATGAGAATCATATCTAGGTAAATATAAAGGTTTATTTTTTTAAATATGGGCACGGGGCGATTTGGGACACTTAATCCCCAGTCTATAAGGATCTGTACGTAGTTAGTATCCCAACTCAACCGGATAAGTTCTCTTTAAGATTTGCAGTGCCTAAAGAATTTCCATTTCCCAATAATTTCTTGTATGGCTTTCCTTTATTTAACCATTGACACTTTCACCCAGCGGCTCATGAAGATGGTGGTTCATTGGGCATGACCGAGGCACGTAGTGATTGGTTTATAAGATGGTGTTTGCTTGTCTTGTTGCCTTTAGGCTGAGTATAGTAACTAACATAATGCATCATAAACATGAAATGGAATAGCGACCCAGCTTGTGCTGTCCATGAGTAGCAGCATGCATGTCTTCTCCCCCGCATCTCCTCCAGAAAGGCACACAACTTGTATGAAACCTTGTTTTCTCTTTGTTCCTGAGTCCATTGTCCTGTGGTTATGATTGACATGAAATTGGCACAAAGCTACAGCAAATCTAAATAGCCTGCAAATGGTCGGCTCGCCACACTCTGCTTTCTGCGGACGCTTTAATGGCCACATAAATACCGTAATCATATGTTTTACTGTACACATTTTACCACTGTTGGAAAAATGTCCATTTCAGACACGAGGCCTTTAGTGAACTGTGTACTGTATTCATTGTTTGAGCGCTATTCAGACATGACAACAGGCGATTGCCTAGAGAAGGGGCAGAAAGGCGGGTAGTAAGACACTCGGTGCCTTTGTTTGTTTCCTTAGATATTTAAATTCACGTTCTCTTATGTGAAAGGGTTAATGAGAAGTTGTGATATTTACAGGCCATCCATCATTAGATCCTTCTGCCTGCTAACTACGGTGGAAGCGAGGATTATAGCGGATGTGTAGATGTCAGGATCACATGTTTCAGGAAAGCTTCGTCTCGGTGTTATTTCAGGTCATCTTTCATATCTCCAGCAGTAATTGGAATTTGGGATTGTAATAAGACTGGAGAAGGCTTATAGGGCTATATATTGGCATGGCGCATCATATACCGGTGTTTTATCACAGACAATCCCTTTAATATAAAAGCCACCGTGACAGCTGGTTGTCACAGGTGCCGTCAACAGCTCATTTTGCCTGCAGCAACCACTACACCCTAGATGGGGTTATCTATGAATCAGACTGGAGAGCGCGCTCAGATATTTATGCCCCATTGCTCCATATACTTGATAATCCTAATTTCCTGCCTCATGTCGCCATTCACCCAGTACTCTGTATATATAAATGTTGTCAGGCATGGACCGCCTTAGGTGTGTTTCATTTCTTCAGTTTCCCGGGCGCACTGCTTGTCACTACCAAAAGGACACCTATTTCTTGATGGCCTGGGTTCCCAGAGCATGATACATTAATGTCCTATGGTCAATTATTGATTGGGCAATATATATATTTATATATATGGGCACCTTATGGCAATATAATATGCACACTGTATTATTTGGGCACTATATGGTACACTGCAGGGGGTGGTGTGGCAGGTATTGCATGATACACTGCAAGATATGGTGCATTAGTAGAAGATAACGCATGATGCACTGCCCGAGGTGGTGCATCAATAGAAGGTAGTGCCTGATGCACTGCAAGGGGTGGTGCATCGATAGAAAGTACTGCATGAGGTTAGAAGGTACTGCGTGTTACTACAAGGGATGGGGATGGTGTGGCAATAGAAGGTACTGCATGATACATTGCATGAGGTGGTGCATAAATAGAAGGTACTGTGTGATACGCTGTGATGGGTAGTGTGTCAGTACGGTGTGATACACTATGAGGGGTAGTGTGTCAGTACTGTGTGATACGCTCTGAGGGTAGTGTGTCAGTACTGTGTGATACACTGTGAGGGGTAGTGTGTCAGTACGGTGTGATACGCTATGAGGGGTAGTGTGTCAGTACTGTGTGATACACTATGAGGGGTAGTGTGTCAGTACGGTGTGATACGCTATGAGGGGTAGTGTGTCAGTACTGTGTGATACACTATGAGGGGTAGTGTGTCAGTACTGTGTGATACGCTATGAGGGGTAGTGTGTCAGTAGAAGGAACTGTTTGATACACTACAACATAATCTATTGAAGGATATGCCCACAATCTGGCCCCTTGACTCCTTATACCAGTCTGGTAGTATTTACAGCCGTACACCATGACATGCCAGCCCATCGTTGTAGCCTCCAATTACTGCAGACCATTGTCTCTTCCGCAGACGTGTGTTTTCTCTTACCTTTCTATAAAAATATGGAACTTGTGTTTTCAATGTGAGGCCGTGCGTATAAAATAATAATGCTCTGGATGGGGCTGGCATATGAAAGGGAAACAAAAGCCAGTCACGGTCTGCAACAAATAGTGATTTTCCCTCCAGGAAATGTAGGAATAGCAGAGCCTCGCGTGTTGATGAAACACTCTGCGCAGCACGTCTTACCAGGAGAGCAGGCCTCATACTTAACCTAAAGCAAATGCTCTTCCTGGAAGTCAAGAGAGAAGAAAAAGATCAGCTTGTTCCATCTAAGAAAGATAAAAGCAAGATTAAAGGAGCCTCTCCCTCCGTTACCTCCGTCCTCTAATTAATATTACTTGGACAGATAATTAGAAAGCATTGTCCGTGACAGTCGGCGGCCATTGCTCATATAGTTCTTAGAGGCTGGTAATGAAATCCAGATATTGGCCTGCAGCAACATGGCAGGTGTTCACATCCTTTTCTATTTACAGTCATAGAAACCATAATGCAGCTATCCCATGGAAAGCTCATATTAGGTATAACCCATTGTAAAGGGGAAATGACGGCTTAAAGTATCCCAAGACCAATCACCTTTAATAAGATACATGAGTTAAATTGCCCGCGGTACTGTCCTAGAGGGAAATATCCGATGAGAGGTGAAATTAGATCTGAAGAGATGGCTTATTACAAATGACTTAAAAGCTTTACCCGGACCATATTGGCATTGTGTATTCATTGAGTCACTGTATTAAGTACATTTCATCTATACAGAAATAACCCATGCAGCTGCCATGGGTAGGACTAGACCCATCTGATCTTTATTATGGCACTGCCTTCCATCCTCCATGACCACCTCAATGACAACGAAAAGTTTAGGAGGAACAGCTTATGGATCAGGACATTTATATATGTAGAGTTTTTAGGCTAAGGCCCCAAGCTGCTTTATTTGTTGCAGATTTTGCAAACCCAGGAATGGAAAATATATAGGAAGCTCTTATACTTCTCCCTTCTGCTTAATCCACTCCTGGCCTTGGCTCAAAAAACTGCAGAAAAATCTGCAACAAAAAAAAGCAGCTTTTCTGTGGTTGTGTTGAAGTGAACTAGGAAAGGGGTCTCCATCTTAAAGGGGTTGTCCAGAGTTTCCAAAAAATATGATTAAGTGCATGCAATGTGATAAAATAAATTAGCTTATTTAGACAAGGACTGTCAATGTGTCCAGTGGACCTTGCATGAACCCAATATAGTGAGTGGGGCTATTCACACAGATTGTCGGTCCATGTCAAAAAAAAAATTGCAGTATTCACAACTTTCATCAGATTCGCTCATTTAAGGCCCGGTTCACATCTGTGTTCGGGGAGTCTGCTTGGGGACCCCCCGAACGGAAACCTATACGCATTAAAAAGCGGTTTATCTGGGAAACCCGTGGACCCCATAGACTATAATGGGGTCCGTGTGGTTCCCGCACGAAACATACAGAAACATGTGGAGAGGAAAGTGCCATTTGCTTTGTGCGGAAACCGAACGGAAACCACAAGATACTATTATAATCTATGGGGTCCGTGGGTTTCCCATGCAAACCTCTTTTCTATGCGTATAGGTTTCCGTTTGAGGGGGTCCACAAGCAGACTCCTAGAATGGAAACCCGAATGCAGATGTGAACTGGGCCTTAGTCTATGGGGGCACAAAAAACGTTCTACATGGGGGGGGGCCTCATGGATGTGACAGGAGTCATTAGCGGATCCTAGTGAAGTATCTGTTTTTCAATCTAATAGAACAAATGGACACAAATGGGACCATCTCTATTTTGTGGCTCAATTCTATGGGCCCTCAAATGGATCCCTAAACAATACGGTCAGGTGCTTGGTGCCATAGAATTGAATAGGTCCTCAAACTGTCCATGTTTATGTATCTGTAACAAAGGATGTGCATGGGTCAAAGGATATCATCCGTATGTTGTCCATTTTTTGCTAGAATATGCTGAATTTTATAGAGATGTCGAAGCAGGAAGTACTGGCAGAGCAACATTCCACTGAAGCAGTGTTTTTTGCACACTTAAAACAGACATGTTTGCCTGAATAGACCTCCCGACATTTTACAGGGATTGCTCAGTGCTGCCACCTTTAGGCGGCTGATAACGGTTTAGTCCCTGATCAGCTGGACACTGGTGACATGACAGTCCTGTCCTATACCACTGTGGTCACATTCATTGACTCTCCATGTAAGTATTACTCGCTCTCCTGGATGTGCTCCTACTGATGGCAAGCATTACACCTTGAAGGTTATCGTCCTAATTAATATTTCTGACATTGGATATTACACGCCTCATAACAATTAGAAGTTTAATTAAATTAAGCATAGGATGGGCAGTGTCAGCTCAGCGGCCGTGTTCACACTACAGTCAGTCATTTCCCTGGATTTCCCCATGGCGTCCTTCAGCTGTACAATATTTCCATTTGGTGTTTTGTGTTATTTCGCAGTTTTTCATGGTCTTTACTATAATAGAACTAGAATAATAAGAGGACAAAGACCTATTATTTAATGAGGCTGATCACCATAAAGTAAATCTTCTCTTGCATTGTTATTGGTTACTCAGGGCAAAAAACACAATTAGACCCCAATGTGTGGATTCGGCCTCATATAGTGACGTCTCCTTATTCAGACTTCAATCTGCAAATGAATCTGACTGTATGAGAAGCCGTGGGTGGTATATAGGTTGTAGTGAACACTCCACACACCCAAATGTAGCTCCTGGCTTAAAGGGGTTGTCTAGATATTGAATCCTATTTTGGCTAGATTGGCTACCAAGAGCTTTCTCATTCTAGAGTACAGGCACTGACCATGCATTACATGAACAGCCTATTGATTTCACTAAAAACAGTGTAATACTTAATTTCCCCTGCGGTGGCACTGCAGGGAAATGGAACACTAAGGATCTCTCAAGTACAAACGTTACAACTGATTGTTGTTGACAACATGTGTTCCTGTCGTAGTCGGGAAGGGAGGGGCCCCTCTATTAAAAAAAAAAAAAAAAAAACATCAGCTAAAGTGAGTTCTGGAAACTCCTCCCATCCATGTACATGTGACATTGATATGCTTTTACATGGTTTTGTACCAAAGATAGACTTTGGAGTCCCATGTAGTAAGCCCCCTATGCTAATAAAAGTAGCCTTAAAAAAATCGCAAACATCGAATCTATGATTTTTTTAAAAAACACCTGCAACAAAGAAATTCCAAAAAGGGGGCCATGCCGTAGACAGAGCCGACAGCCCAGTCTGATTCATCAGCATATATAGGTTTCAGTATGTTCCCCTCTACCATGTCCTAAATCAGGCTAATCCCCCCGCTGGTGCAGAGATAATCAGGACCAGCATACAATATGCCAGTTTTGGTGAGTTGCCATCATTGTGTAGTACTTGTAGTAGTACATGTGACTAAATTATATTGCATTTCCCACAACCTGTGGCGCTCCTTAAGCTAAAACCACCACTGCATATTGTGTTTGAGCTCTACATTTCATGTATACTACGGGAATAACTCCAAGCATATAAACCAAACTTATCCATACAATTCCATTCAACCAGCAGAGGCAAAAAGAATATCCATGGGAACCTTTAGTGTATCCCTCCCTATGCCTATATGTTGGAACCTTCCAACAAATGTATAAGGTCTGGAAAATCTTCCCGAAATATGTTGCTGACAAAAGCTTTAGACACAGGGTACACTTAAAGGGGTTTTCTAGGATAAAAATATTGATGACCTATCCTAAAGATTGGTGAGAGTCTGATACACAATACCCCCATGAATCAGCTGTTCTCAGCAGAGAATGGAGCAGGAAGCAGACAGCGCCGTTCTCTATGTAGTGGTTTAACGGTGACATTGCAGCTTTAGCTCCTATTCAAGTGAATGGGAGTTGATCTGCAGTAACCTGGTCTGATCACTACACAGAGAAAAGTGCAGCAAATCTGATATCGCTGACCCATCATTAGGACAGATCATCAATATTTTTAGCCTGGAGGGGCTCATCAGAATGTCCCTTTATGCTAGCTTCACTCCTGCACTTGCGTTTCCATTCTTCAATTCCACTTGGGAATCCGAAAAAAGGAAACCCAATCCGATTAAAAATCGGTTACCCATGGACCCCATAGACTATAATCGGGTCTTGCCAAACTTTTCTCTCCGCATTTTTCAAGCGGAATGGGGGACGGAATCCCCGAACGGAAAGCGAGCGCTGGTGTAAACCCAACCTGAGCAGCCACAAGTTTCGGATGGCTTGTGTCAGACCCATAGTAGTTGCCTTTACAGTGGTTCCCCCTCCGCCCCTAACCTGATGCTCTCCTGTCCTACTCCGCAGCTGTCTAAGCAGTTCTCTTGCTTCGTCTGAAGCTATTCTTAGCCATTCCTCTCAGTCTTGTCATAGATAACTTAATATATTGATCGACCACACACCAAAGCAGGACTCACAATGGCTACATTTGTGGCCTTAAAGGAATTGGGTTCATCCGTCATACGATTAGCTGAGAAGTCTACTCCAGGATGTCCCAAATCAAATACCCTGATGTATAAAT
Organism: Leptodactylus fallax; assembly: GCA_947044405.1. Lineage (NCBI taxonomy): Eukaryota > Metazoa > Chordata > Amphibia > Anura > Leptodactylidae > Leptodactylus > Leptodactylus fallax. The sequence goes on along the minus strand of CAMRHE010000316.1, from coordinate 212,774 downwards.
GGAATTGTTTTACCCCTTCCCCTCCCTTCCCCTCCAACACATACACACACCCGCACATATGGTAATATGACCTTAAAAGCCTTTTGTTAGGCAGATCTGTAAATGGCTGCTCGGAGCGAGCCAAATGTGTCGCAGCCGTTTTAATTAGCTCCAGAACTGTGGATGTGATTTAAAGGTTGCGGAAATCAAAAAGGCTAATTCATTTTTCATCAATAATCACTGGTTTTAATATTTCATCACAACCCGCTGGTTCCTCCCGACCACCTTCTGGGCTCTGATTCATTATGGCAGCTGACATCATCTCATATTTCTTTCTCCCACCCGGCGATGTGTATCTTTTATACCAGAGACAATGGCAGGATACGCGTTCTTAATGCGCTCGCTAATTGATCGCGACCCTTTCAGATGTATATTTGCCATTGATAATCACATTGCCTTCGCCAGTGGTTTTATAATGGTCAGCATTGTCTTCTTGGCCATTGATGTGCTATTTCCATAAGTGCTTCATATAGAAGACCCTCTAAGTACTATGTATGCAATTAGAGATGTGCCCCAACGCATCTAATGTATAGAAGTGGCAATAAATGGATAGAGGTGTCTGGTGCTATGCATGCTGCATATGCTTACTACACAATATATGCATATCACATCTCTAAGTATTGGCTGTGCTGCAATACCTATAACAGCCCATATACTAGGGTGGCGCTGTTTCTGGAAGAAGACATACTTTCTTTAATATGTCCATCTATATAGTGTATTGACCCGAAAGACCAACACAGCCCTTTGCCTATACTGTATCACTTCATATCTGGGCAGATTTGCAGTTTGAGCGTCAAATGGAGGGTGAACAAATAACAAAGGAGGAAATGTGCCCATTCTATGGTAGCAAACCATAAACGTTAAGCCGTAAGGAGATGGACGAGAGGCACCCAACACATGAGGCCATGGGTGTCCATTTGGGGCAGAGTCTGTCCAAAATACCTGATGAAAAAGTCCTGTATTCCCAACTTTACTTATCTGGTGATGTCAGGGGAAACACAACGGACACCCGACGAACCCCATTATAGTCAATGTGTTCAGGAGCTGTTGTTGTCTATCCTAAGAGAGCCTGTTTTTCCGCCCTACAATGTCGCTGATGTGACCGCATCCTTAGCTGGTCAAGCAGTGGCATCAAAATTGGCAGGTTCAGTTGACAGTAATGTGTATGTCCACCTTTAGATAGCAGGCAGATCATGTCAGCAAGGGATAAATTTAATGTCATTGGGACTTGGCTGACACCCCCTTAAGGGTCATAACACATGTTCGATCACGGGTCCAATAGCTAAGGAGGGCGCACTACCATCTTAAAAGAAGTTTAATATGTGTTGAATTGCAGGATAGGGACTGAAGTAATGAATTTCATGGCTCACAATGCTATGGATTGTTAGGTAAAGGGGCACTCTGTTATTTATTGGATATTAAGGGCACCCCATGGTGTTTCTGTCTGCCTGATGCCCCCCATATTTGCTTCAGGCGGAAAACAAAATTTGAATTTTAACATGTTCAATTTTATTTCTAACCTCTGAAAATCACAGTGTCCTAGGTGATCATAGGTGACAACCACTAATCCTCCCGTGCATATTAATAAGGTCAGTGGTTGTCAGTTCAGTATCGGTATGGGTACCTCTGTGTATAGCGGGTGGAGCAGTTTTCATTTGACATCTTCTCCCCTTTGGATATTAATGGTTTGTCTATTAGGGGCATTTTGCTTTAAAGTGTGCGGCACCCTAAGGGTTGGGTTGCGGCCCCTTTCTTGATGTTCTTGCGCTCATTAATATTTTCTTCACTTTCGTCTCTATCGGCGGTAAGCTCCCTCGGTACCATTAATTAAAGGCTTATGCAAAGCCTCCAGCCTTGGCCCCGAGTATTACAGAGGGCACAAAATCGCAGATTTTTCAATTTAGAATGAATAATAAGATTTTTGTATCCTCAGATTTGTTCATTTCTCTTTATTGTCCGGGGTAGATTTTATGAACCTGAAAAGAAGCGGCAATTAACTGTGTGATGCCACCGCTCCGACTCTGGCGTACGTCCTGTAGGCCTGCTATATACACAATATACCAAATAACTTATGTTCAGACACGAGACGGAAAGTAGCAGCCGAAATAAACGCAGAGGGATTATTCCATATGCTCCAGATCTGGCAGTTTCACAAAAGCAAAATTCCCATAGCTGTCAGGGTAAAATGTGTGCCAAGGTCTCCGAGCAAATGAAGTGGCAAAGTGCAAATGCCATGTAATCTTCTAATTTGTGTGCAAGAAAAGGCAACGAGTCCCTGGACCCCTGATCATAGCCAGATTGTACAACAGATTGTTTTACTTAAAGGGAATGTGTCACCAGACCCCAGCATATCAACCCAGCCCCACAGGTAGATAGGTTATGTCACCAGACCCCAGCATGTCAACCCAGCCCCGCAGGTAGATAGGTTACTGTCACCAGACCCCAGCATATCAACCCAGTCCCGCAGGTAGATAGGTTATGTCACCAAACACCAGCATGTCAACCCAGCGCCGCAGGTAGATAGGTTAGGGTCACCACACCCCAGCATATCAACCCAGTCCCGCAGGTAGATAGGTTAGGGTCACCTGAATCCAAGGGTGTTTTTCTCTTATGAATCTCTGCTTCTGAAATATCGCTGTTTTTGTCGTTATGTAAATGTCACTTTACCTATTTGCAGCAGTGGGAATGCCTACCAAATAGCTCATCTGCATATTGAGAAAAACAGCGATATTTCAGCAACAGAGGCAGCAATTCAGGTGACCCTAAGCTATCTATCTGCGGAACAGATGCCCTTTAAAGGACATTTTCACAGTCCATGAGAAAAAAATAAATAAATAATTCAACTATCATTAGATTCTTCAGGCATTGCCACTCATCTTAGTTAAGCCACGTGGCAGAATTGCAGCGGATTAAAGGGGTTGTCCCATTATGGACACTTATCCTGCATCCACAGGACAGGGGATAAGTGTCCGGTCCCCCAGTGATCAGTAGGATCGGGAATCGAAAGTCCCCCTAAAGCCTCCTTGTGAATGGAGCGCCAGTGTTCTTCTGTGGCAGGCGCTCTATTCACTTCTATGGAGCTGGGGGCATTGCTGGAGATTACAGTCCCAGCAGCCCCATAGCGGTGAATGGAGCGCCGTCACGCATTCTGTGTCCACCAGTACAGGGTTAAAACTTGGAAATCCATGGGATTGGTGGGGGTTTTAGATAAATAGGCAAAAAATAATTTTTGAGGCATAACTTAACTCTATGGGGTACATAAACGTTAGATGATTTCTGGCCAAACTTGTTGAGTATCTAATGTATATGGAGGTGTCCAGCTTCTCACTTGAATGTTGATTTTGAAGGAGTGAAAGGTGGGGCATGTAGAAATTTACATGTCCAGTCATTTGGTTCTCATGGGAGATACGTCACCAACAGATGAGTCTGGCAGCAGCTTACACTTGTATTCAGAGCACAGCCAACATTTATGGAAGGTTTATGGCTACCTTTAGCATTTTCATTTCAGTAGCAAATGACTACACTAGTGGTGCCATCCTTAAAGAGAATCTTTCACCACCTTCAAGATGTCCAGCTTTTTACATTTAATAAATAAGCACTTATTCTGGCACAGTTGGAATTTTTTCTCTAGCCCTCACCGTTCCTGAGCAATCAATACTGTTAGTTTTGGTACCTGATATACTATTTAGTCTCTGTACTGTCAGGAGGGTGGTGTCAGGCAGGACCAGACTAGGGGTGTGATTCTGAGCTCTAACACTGGCTGTCTCTGGAGCTCTGACTCACGCCCCCTGCCTGATACCGCCCACCTGACATTACAGAGCTTAAATAGCACATCAGGCACCAAAACTTTAGTTTGCTTGTTGCTCTGCAATGGGGGGGGCTAGAGAGAAAATTCCAACTCTGCTGGAATCAGTGGAGCAGCGCCTATTCACAGATGTGAAGAACTAGAATTGGTGGAGGTGGCGAAAGGTCCTCTTTAAGGGTTAGAGATTGACTTGTTATCTTACTATAGGGACATACCCTTGAATAGAAACTGTTCCCCCTAAAATAAAAGTATCAGTACAGCCCCAGTTGCGGCGGAGCCTCCGGTTAGGATTTCTTTCCTGCAGCAGACAGGGCTGCTAATGTGCATACAATCCATTATTAATCAGCTTATCTTTCCGCGGACACTAATCATTTATGTTAGTGAAATAATAGCAGTCAAGGATTATTTCATTTTAAGTGGAATTTTCACTTGTATTCCCGTATGAGAAGTCTGCTTAGATAATGGCCCTCGAAACAGAATGATGAATAAGTCTATGAAACTGATTATCAGCCGAATTTGGTCTCATGAGTCAGTCGTGGGCTTTTAAGCTGCTCACTGACAGAACATTTGCTATGGATGCTGTTCGCATCCAGAGTCGTCCAAGTCCGCGTCATGCTACAATGCTGAAATGGAGGACAGTGCTATTAATACCATGGCATAGATATGGAGGCTAGGCAGTGAAAAGATAGGAGTAAAACTGGCCATGAACATGTATGTATCCCGTCTGACTCCTCCATTCACATGTGTAACTGGCCTGGCCAAGTTTGCATATGTTGTGAACAGGTCGCTAGACTATGGCTTTTCTCCCGTAAGACCAAAAGGATCGAGCAGCTAAAATCCAACATGCCCAGCCCTCCTGTTCTCTGACATCTGACGCTAGGGAAGACTTGGTATACCCAATAGATATTAGATGGTCAACCAGTCATGCGGATTTTGACTTGATCAGCTGACATACATCTAATGCATGTGCCAGAAGAGAGAGCTGCCCTGAAGGATGCAAGTCATTACATGGATAGGCTTTCTTCTGAATGGCTGCCATATCTTATTGCAATTCACTGCAGGGTTGGTTGGCCATAACTTCTTTTGTTGAAATCATCAATTTGCCTGCCATGATGGCCCCAATCTGAAAGGGATTGTCTGAAACTAAGGGCACCGGTGTCTCTGGCACTGGTCACATATCGGAAAAGCTGACATTCAGCTGAATTCAGTACACTGCTAGCTTTCTAGTGGTATATATTACCAGTTGTCTTCAAGGACATGAAAGGTTCTCTGTAAGGGCTTTTCCAACTATGTAATGTTAAATAAATACATTTTTAATAATTAAAAAAGTATTAATACTCACAATACAGATCTCCCACCACTCCCATTCCTTCGCTTTCATGGGTCCCCTGCTGGTCTCAGTTCTTCCTAGCCCAGTGATAACATGTTGACTTGGACATTGTAACCACTTCAGCCACTTTCTGGCCTTAGAGGTGTCCTTAGTGGTGGTGAGCCATTGCTACTACAGCCAGGAATTGTTGGAAATGTCTTTGCTATATGGACACACCGTCGCTAGAGCATGAAAAACAGAGACCAGCAGGGGACACAGGAAGTGTCTCAATGGGAGTTGTAGCCGTTTGGCTAGATAAGTATTGTTACTTCTACTGTTTTATAGCTTTGCAAGGAGTTTTTTTAAAGTTTTTATATTATGTTTTCAGATATATTTTTGAAAATGGGACTCCAAAAGTTTCACCTGATCAACTGTGTATTGGAGAAATCCTGGTGTCCTTCCTTCTGGCTGTATAATGCACTTTTAGTAGTTTTCGGTTCTCTTTAGCTCACATTTCTTATATCTGATGTTAAGAATTACCTAAACAAAAGGCTTCATCATAACCACCTTGCAATATGATAATTTGCTGTTTATGTACTATTTCTATTGGCAGTTTTGCTGAGGCACTGGGTTCTAGGTGCACAAAATTTCCATAAAATACATATTTTTCATGCTTATTTCAGATTTCCATTCCGCTCCTGACATTGATGCGCCATATCAAGGAGTAAGCTCACCTTTCTCAAATAACATTCTATTTATGTGCGGGGAATTTGCAGAATAAATAGCGTTCTTGATGGGGTTTTTATCATTTCTAAACAGTCATTACGTTATATATGTTAGAAATTCAAGCCAGCACTTTACCCATTTTTTTTCGGGATTTGCTTTCAGGTAATTGGCAGGTGTTTTCGTATCTTTATTTTTTTTTTTTTTTCCAAGGCCTCAAATGAAATTTATTCCTCATGACAGAAGAGATATAGGATGTGAGCGCCACATCTTCAGATTCTGCATTAACTTTAATAATTAAAGCTTCTTTTTTATTGAATATTTGGATTCCTCCATTTGGACATTGAAGTAGAATATCAAAAAGAGGACAAAAAGTTGTGTATCGATATTCACAGGGGGTGGGTAACTGGGAGCGCTCGAAAAAAAATCTGTAATAGGGACATCCCCGGGACATCTAATTCATCATATAATAATTGTATAATAGAGGTAAAATTATTAATTATGTTGTTTTTGAAGTCCAACTTGGTAACTTTTTCTTGACTCCACCCAAAATTGATCCAGAATCAGACTTCACGACTTTGATTTCAACTCCATTAACTTGGTCACGCTAACTATAATGTGTCATTTGTAGTACTGATCTTATCATCTGAGGCAGAGGGACCCCTTGGGCCCCTTTAGTCTCCAGTACCCTCTGCACCTACATGGTTATGCTCTTAGACATGCACGTCACCATGTAACTCACCATTTTTTATTTCTTTTTCTTAAAACATCGCTCATACACTTCCGTAATACATCAACCATAAAATTGTAATTGATGCTGTAGCTCTGTGGGCCTTTTGATTAGAAGGAAACCTGTCATCGGTTATGACCTCCCCCCCGATTCCGCAATGACCCCTGTACAGGGACTAGGTTGACCTTTCTGAACATATCCATGTGTGCCATTGGCATACCTTATCAAAAACTCTTTTTACAACTCCTGTGTTATATTCCAATTAATCTCTGCCGGGAATTTCTTTCACAGGCAAGTGTCCAGTGATCTTGGGGTCAACCCAAGCTTGGATGACGTGTCACCTACTGTATACCATACCCAATTTATAGTAAAGTTAAAGACAGAACCAACCAGGGGTCTCCCACAATGCTCACTGGATCCCAACCTTGGGTATGTGACAAAAATAAAAAAAAAAATTCCACCAGTATGAAGCCAAATAAAATAATGGAGCTATTTCATTGGCGCCCAATCGTACCATATATTGACCCTCACAGGAGCACTTATGAAAGGCTCCTGTGAGGGCCAAAACTTGATGTAATGGTGCCTGATAAAGGGATAGTCATATAAAAAAAAAAAAGACATGTTCCTTTACTACCAAGAAAAATTGAGGTATTTTCTTAGATATTGAAAAATACTAGTAGGCTCCATCCCAGGTTGTACTGCTAAGTTATTCTCTTGTATAGGGCACCTTAGAGTGGCACAGAAAATACCTATGGGTCTGAATTATGGACCTATGAGGAATCTCTGTACCACCATAGAGGGGAAATACATTTGGCTGTCCTCATCTTCTAGAAAATGTCAGAAATTTTCTGAAACCATGATGGACATGTCTTGGCTCTTCTTTCTAGAAGGCTATGGAAGGTAATACTTAGTATGGGTGGCCACACTCCACACCGCTTTCAGATTGCCGTATAGTAATGACCCTAGTTGCTCCCGATAAAAGGCTTTATACGGTAACGCATTGATTAAAATATTTTCATTACTTTGCGTTCGTGGATACCAAGAACTTGACACATCATTTCACATCTCCTCCCGGCCGCGGCTATTGAGAGCGTTTTCAGTTAATAAGCAGCCAACAATAATTCGAGCTGAAGGACACTTCTCAAAAATGTGTTTTCTGCCATTTTCTTGTCTATGCTTCCACCAGATACGTCTGAAATTGCACATTTGCCTTTTGCTTCATTCCATGTCAGTGATCTGCCGGACAGCTGATTGACGTTAGTTGACCAATTACTGTGCGTGCGTTTTCTCCCCAGTGCACTAATCCAGCCTGTAGCTGTTTAGTGTATCATATTAACAGCACTTAGCAGGGTGAACGAATACTGTGCAAATGTGAGGACTGGAAAGTTCTAGCTGAGAATACATCTAGATTTACCCTGCTTTAAGTGCGCTTATTAATGGAACCTTTTTTACCCCTACAGAACTCCTTTAACTTTTGGTGTATTATCTATATAATGATACGACTAGTACTCTGCTGGTTTGTTTTGGTCTTTGGCAGGCTCTTTTTTGGTCCAATACTTGGTCTGCTAGACAGTCATATTTTCAAAAAGTTCTCCAGTGTCTGGGTATTGCTATAGCACCCCTTGGTGTTTTTTGACTCCCCTTAAAGAATGTCCACATGGTGTTCACTGCTGGTGGTCACACATGCTCAGTAGCTTAGATCCTCTTAGCTGTGAGTGATTCGTGCTACTGTGCACACCAGCCAATATACGTGCACTAGAATCGGCTTTTTTCCCACCAGGTGGTAGCACTGAGAGGGAACCTTAAAAACAGTGGGGGATGCCAAAACAGGTATGTACCCTATTACCTACCTGTTCTTCACATAGAGGACCTTCTGCCTCCTTCAACAGCTCCAAGATTTTGCACCCTGCAATAGTCGCCTATCCACTGATTCTGGTGCGGTTGGAATTTTTTTTTCTCTGTCCCCCACCTTTCCCAAGCCATCGGTGGAGTTATTTACAGCATGCTAGTTAGGCTCTTCACTGTCAGATAGGCGTTCCCAGACTATCTGCTCCTGCCAAGGACTGCCCACTTGACAGTACAGAGACTAATTAGCTTGCTAAGTGCTGAAACTGAGAGAGATGACTGCTCAGGAAACGTAGGGGTTAGAGAGAAAATTCCAACTTTATCGGAATCAGTGGAGCAGCAACTATTGAAAGAATACAAAGAGTTGGCAGTGGTGGTCATCTTCTTTAAGCTGCCACTTATGCCACCATCTTTAGATGTAGTTTTTGAGGATCTGAGGAATAAAGGCCGTAGCAGGAAATAAAGGTACCAAGTTACGAGTAGTTCGCCAAGTATTTTAGAAGGCCTTTTACATTTTCGATATTAAAAATGGACAAATGCAACACGTGTCTGGTCCCAGAAGTAAACCCTGTCCATAATCTGCTTGAAATGAACTAGATCCACGCTGGGCGTCTTGGCTGCTGGTCTGTCAGCCCAGTTATCTGCAGCCTTACTAACAGGCCTATGTAATGCCAGAAGACGACATGCTGCCCAAGCTCATTCCGAGTGGCAGGATTATGTGGTGTGTGACTGGCATTAAGCAGCAGCATGGTGCGTGCAGACAGGAGCGACGTGCATCATATTGACATGAATTACCACTGCATCTTACACACAGTCCTATGTACACACCTGACTTAAAATTGTATTTTTAGTAGTAGAGTCTTTTACATGAGAAATTGGTATTTTGGGTTTGGGTTTATGATATATATTCTAATTGTAATGTTTGTGGTTGGTATAAAGTGCGTAGACTATACATTGCAAAAAGCCACAAAGGTTGCAGTGGCCCAGGTAAAGGTGTACAGGAGGTAAGGCTCATCATGTGGATAGGTCATCACTATCTGATCTGTGGGGGTCTGACATCTGGATACGGCACAGATCCCAGCACTAGAATGTGATAAGCAACAGCAAATACGGATATAACACATCGATTGACCATGAAAATTAATTCCCCAATAGTTACAGTACAATGGCAGCAAGGACAAAACTACAAGTCGGGAGTCGCCACGGGCACATGTGACTTTAATCACCATATTCTGCTCTCAAACACTGGCCCTATACCCCAAATATGACTCCTGCCCTGTTAGGGTTTCCTTGGGACTGCCCTTATCTGTAGTCTTAGTGTGTCCCTGTCCCAATATGTATTTCCTCCCAGGACTCCTCAGGGGACCTATATAGGAAGTAAAAGTGGCTAATCTACTCTCTCAGACATTCCCTGCACTAGTGTAATGGGCTAACCTATTTATCCAAGAGACTCATCCTCTGTAAATAGGTCAGTGGCTCTTTTTAGTCTTTGCTGCCATTATGCTCAAGTAATAGATGCGGAGTGGTGGTGTCTGGTGCCACCACTATACAGGGGCACGGGCTGCAGCTGTCATTTGATGCCAAGAGGCAGCAGCATCAGCTGATCGGTGTGGCCTCCGGGTGTTAGACCCCACCAATGGGATACTAATGATCTATCCTGGGGATAGGTCATGAGTATATTTAAAACCACCCAGGGGCAAGAAAACCCCTTTTAATAAAGATCGTAGACGCATGACTGAGGAGATCAGAAATGGGTGTGTCTTGTCATGTTCTAAGATTTTGAAATGATATGGACATTGAGTTATTTGTCCATCTACCTATAGGTGGCACTAGAGACCAGCTTTCTTCCTTCTGGAGGAGAGCTAATAAGCATATTACTGATATACTATCTCTGAATTTGTGTAACTTTTCATGCACTGTAAATTTTATATATCATGGTTCTCATCAAGCAGCAGTCTATAGAAAAATGCCCTATACACAGTGTCATGCTACAGATTTTATATAGAAAAATCCTCTATGTATTTTCATCCCTTAAATATGACATTATCATATAAGACGTCACTTGAAATCATTGAGTATGACTTTTGTATGACATAATGAGCATAAAGCATCACATGAAATCATTGAATATGACTGTGTATGACATTATCAGCATAAGATATCACATAAAATTGAATATGGCTGTGTTTTATGACGTCATCTTAAGACATCACATGACTGTGCATGAAATCATCATCATAACACAATGTATGATGCCACTACCACCACCCAAAGTTACCATTGGCCGCTTAGAAACTATTCCTAGGCTTCTCCTGGTCCTCTGCCTACCTGTCAGGAGATGTTCAGGATGAAGGGTAAGAAGTTTCCCTTCCTAAAAGTTTTTCCTTTGCGAGCTGATGATCTGTTTGGGTTGGAGGGGTGTCTATTTTTAGGCGGCTGTCACGGAACTTTCTATATTAAAATGCAATGAAGTTCTGGTGTCACCCAAGTAATAAGCAGACACGTTGATTTTGTTGCTAGGAGACTGGATATGCATGTTACTAGCAGCTGCAGGAGCGGAGCTGGGTCACAGGCAGTGCAAATTGTAATTTCAGAGAGAAATAATGCAAATTGCTGTACATAGCATGGATTCTCATTCTGCAGTTTCTGGAGAATTAGAAAAAGAAGAAAAATCACCCCGGAGTGTTCTCGTGAGGCTGAAGCCTAATGTGATTAGATACGTATATAGATTGTTCTGTGGGGTCCGGCCATGTCGTCACGTGCTTTTTGCAGCCTTGCAAGAATGTACTATATGGGAGGAAACGCCATGCGCGTTATCGGGGTGTTCCCCTACTGTACCCCTCTGTTACCCCTTTACTAACATCCCCTCTCTTTCTATTCGCTTATGCCAATTTGCATCCAGATTGTCTTAAACCACTTTACCTTTGCCCTGGCACAAGACCGCCCAACATGTTCAGCTTCTGGAATGGGCACCCACCCTATGAGACGGGGCTGTTAAAAATTTTACATTCTCCAATAAATGCAGGCCTCAGTGAAGTTATTCTATGAGTTGGGTAAGGAGTCATCTGATGGTAATACATTGACTCACATCAAAGAGGCATAATGTACTCAAACCGAGCCGCCTCCATGATACATAGCCTGTAAACTCTTAAGAATCTGTTTCATGTTGAATTGTTGTGGTCTCGTGAATGTCAAAAACTTATATTCTTATTGTGTGAACTGAGCATGCTTACTTCAGTCAATAATTACTTCCAGGCATTCCCGGAGGTTATCAAAGTTACTGACTTACTGTACATACTTGTGACCTCCATCTGGTCCTCTCCTCAGAGAAATATTCTACTCTGTTATTTTTCACACAGAGCCCCAAATCCTCTATATAGTCATCATTTTAAAGCCAAGCATCCTATGTACCTGCACCCACCACTAGAGGGAGCTAAAATGAACCCAGTATACAGTAAGCTCCCTCTAGTGGTGGGTGGTGGCAGCCAGATTGTTATATTTTAAATCTATGTGTAAGCAGGGAATTTGGAGTTGGATATCAGAAATACAAAGCTCCAGTAAATATAAATATATATTAGGAAATTAATTGGTATAGGATTTTGAGTTTTTGTCATACGGGGAATATCTGCAAGGTTGTGCTTGGCAATCCTATCAGTTTTTCTTTTGAAAATAGCCCCATGGGTGCAGTACATTTTGCATTCCTCTCTGAGGCAGAAAGCATGTACAATACATGTCTTCCCCCACATCCATTTTTACTACTACTGGTTTCTTTAAATGTCATTGTACCAGAAGTAACTATAACATGGCAAACAAATGGCTAAGAAAAGCCCAAGTGACTATAACATAGGAGATCCAGGGATACTGGACTCCATATTCAGGTTATGATGCAGCTAAAAATATCTCTGCACCAAAAAAAGAGAATTCTGAGCATAAGGTAAGCTGCTTGCTGTCTCTGACTAACATCCCACACAAGCAGCTAGTCAGAAGTAGATAGGCTCTCCTTAAGCTCACTGTGAGCAGTGAGAAGCTGCAGACTCCTCTCTGTAAAGTACACAGGCAGGGAGCACAGAGCAGCAGATCTGTGTGTAGGCATGTAGATGCTGTGAACAGAGACCTGCTCTTCCACTTCCTGTGCCTGGTCTGGAGCCTGCTGGTTACTAAAGACAGACCTTCCTTAGTAACAGGGAGTGAACAGCAAATTAGCAAGGAGAGTGACCCCTAGTGGCAGGAACTTTAGAGAGGTTTTCCAGGAAGAAAACATCAACATTTTGGTCCAGAATTACATGCTCTATTAAATGAGACTAAGTTGTCTGAAAGGTTAGTGACAATTTAAGCTTGATGTTGCTAAGTATGATCATACCCTATGTGTGTCCAACTGGTCTTTAACTATAGCACTAGGCAGGTATTATGACACACAACCAATTACAGATCTCAGGATAACGCATAATAGATACCAACAGCTAACAGAGGATTTATCCCTAATATTACAGTAAATAAAAGTGACTGGGCTCCATGTAGACACCATTTAAGGATTCCAGCCCATCTTTCTAGATTTGTCTTTTCAGATGATGCCTCTTGGCTTACAACCCGTGTAATGTCCTTTTCCGAGTTCTGGAGCTGCACTGCATTAGCTTTTAATGGAATGCTGAAATAGTGCGCGTTACCATCCCAGCCTCATCCTACATATTCAAGGAACGGCTTAGACACTCTATTATAGCTATAGATGGAAATTCACATCTTCCACTGGATCATAAATATTAATTTTTCAGGCTGCAAACCAAGTGAGCTGTAGATTTAAAGGCACAGCTCCACTGCCTGCTTAATTCATTTTTAAAGCAAGCACAAGGCAGCCTGTTGTTTACTGAAATGAAACACCTTCAATGTAATTTGACAGCGAGTTAAAGGCGGCTCAGACTCCAGGGACTTCATGAAACATCTCACTGCAACCTATGATATCATACTGTGTATTTCATCTTCTGTGGGGTTATGTTTCTGTGTATGTTTATATGGATCACATGTTCTGCTGATACCTGATTCTGAAGCCAGATCAGTTTTTATTTAATTATGTTGATTGGTTATGGAAGGTTTTTTTTTTTTTTTTGTTTTTTTTTTGCTGCTCCAGACTGGATGTAACTGATGTCCTGCTGTATCTCACCTAAATATGACCATACACTGTTATAGATATCAGCATGTACAGTGATAAGGTTGTACATATCGGAGAATGAACAGGGGTGAAAACACCCAAGTCTTAAGGAAAGGCAGATCACATAGTCTATAGACAGAGAGGAAAGCATAGCCAGAGCAGTTTGTAAGGGGAGGAAGATATTCAAACTGGCTGGCTGATCTGCCCTCCCTGAAAACGCAGATGCGGCGAGAGGAGGGAACCCATGGCAAACTCTGCTTGGACAGGGGGGATCAGACATCAGTGTCTGTCAGCAATAGGGATAAGATATCACTTTAATGCTGTAGAAGATGCTAGTGAGGACAGCAGTATCCTGGACACTCAGACCTTTAAGCCAAAATGTACTACTGGGAAAGACATGTCCACATGAGTAAACTAAGAACAAGCAAGATGTATATTACGGAGCCTGAAAACGAAAAAATGAAAATTGTAGCCTGAAACTTTTTCAAGACCCTGAACTAACTCTTTGAAGAGAACACGTCACCATTTTAACTTGTCTGAAAGACTTGAATTTCCCATAGATCAAGAATTCTGGATTATGATTTCTCATAATCTCTACTGAATATTTTTGAATAAATTAGCAAATGGGTCATACTATGGCCTTTGTCAAAGGGGTGTATTCCTGCGCTGCCTTGTAATGAAAACCCTGATTCCTTGTAATGAAAACCCTGTGTACCGACACCCCCTTCCCCCAACTGGTAACACCCTGATATCAGTCAATTTTTATAAATTTCTAGTTCGGACAGCAAAGGAACAGCACAACATGATGGAATCCTAAGAACAGATTTTTAGAATAATTTTACTTTTAATTATTTGAATCAAATAATTAAAAATTATATTTCAATTATCTGATTTTCAGAATTATTTTCTCGTAACGTACATGTCAGGAGGGGTAACAGATCCCCTACACGTAGTCTTTTGCCATATAATGCTTTGGCTGTGGGTTACAGTGCCATCTAGTATTTTATTTCCATGACAATATGTGCCATGATATAGAATCACTGAATAGTATTGCATCTTATATTACTTACACAGCGTCAGCCTCTACCACTACAAGTCAGTGCTATGTATTTCTCCGTCATACATTTCTGACCTTTCCTACAGACACACCAGGTATTGATAGATCAAAGGTGATCGGATTCTTCCATTGTACCTTAGGTTACATCGAGGAGCGTTCAGTGGTCGTATCTGTGTTGTTACAGCTGTCCAAAGCATGATTTGCAGAGAGGACCTCATATAGGATTTTTTATCATTTAGTCATCTTATCAGTGTTATTTTCCGCCTTGGTTTTTGTAATGGGCCACGTGTGCATTATTGGGGCACTCATCATTTTTGCAAACTTCTATTGGTTCACTGGTTCATATTAGACAACTATGTCTTTGAAGTTGTTTGACTCTGATCACACCTGGGAACAGTTCTGGATTTTATTTTCTTAAGTCTTAACATGCGAAAGTGTAGGCTCAAATACAGAAGATTAAAAAGTTAAATTAGATGTAGCAGAGCTGAACCTGTTAATGAGCAGTGTTACGATCTGTCCTATATAAACCAGAAATGAAACTCAGTCAGCTCTGCTACATCTGTATGTATAATACAATCAGATCTGCAGGGAATTGGAATTCAGTTTGAGGTATAGCTTTGAGTGTACACTCACATCACCCTGGGGTCATTGGGGTATATCCGGCTGTGTCGGTGTTATAAAGGGAGTCACTCACCATAACCCGGCATATCAACACAGCCCCATAGATAGGTTTGTGTAGGTTCACATCTGTGCACTGGTCTCCGTCGTCGTCACCCACAGAACCAATAGAGTATAATGGGGTCCTGCGCTTGTTCGCCATTTTTTATACTGCGCCAGAGTCTCCAGCGGTTTCCAATGGAGACTCTGGTGCAGATGTGAACCTAGCCTTAGGATCACCTGAGTCGAATCGGGTTCCACCTTGTGATGTGGCTCCTCCATTGCCAAGATGTCGCTGTTTTTGTTAATATGCAAATTAGCTCTATTGGAGCAATGAGGGCATTGTTGCTTACCTCTTTGAAGCAACTGGGGCGTTGCCATTGTTTAGCAGAGCTCATTTACATATTGACAAAAACAACTCTATCTAATCAAAGGGGACCCCAATTCACAAGGAGTTACCTGATTTGATTCAGGTACCCCAACCTACCTATTTTTGCCACCACGTTCTGTTGACAGACT
Source organism: Leptodactylus fallax (assembly GCA_947044405.1). Taxonomy (NCBI): domain Eukaryota; kingdom Metazoa; phylum Chordata; class Amphibia; order Anura; family Leptodactylidae; genus Leptodactylus; species Leptodactylus fallax. The sequence continues at coordinate 196,947 of CAMRHE010000316.1, read as the reverse complement.
CCTATTAATAACACTTTAAGTGCCTGAGTTTGTCAGGTGTGTATACTATAATACCGCTATAGCGATGCTGCAGACACTTCTAGTACAATATTTCGGCGTAGCACTATCAACACTGTGTTTTGAATCATTTAGCAGACTATTCTTAGAGACAACTCGTGAAGGTTTTTTTTTTTTTCCCCCCATTTTCTAGGACTTTAATTGTGGCGTTCTGTAATAAAAGCACTAAATATTTTATAACGTGTTTATTAGCACCAAGATCACTGGAAATATAATTATCGTGTTGGAGATGCAAATGCTTCTTTTTTTTTATTGCTTCCTATTATCACAAGTGAATTATGAGGCTAATGTGATTTGGGCGATTAAAGAGCCCCTGCCAGACAGCCATGTCTACTGTGTGTGTTGCGGTGACTACGTCAGTGGCGTTGCAGGTTCTACACATGGCTAGTTTTCCATCTGGTTTTTGCTGCACTTCATCTGCCGTATTATTATTACACACTACTATTAAAGGGGTTTTCCAGGCTAAAAGTATTGATATCCTGTCCTAAAGATGGTCACTAATAGTGGGAATCGGCAACCCTATCGATTAGCTGTTCTCAGCATCTTATTCAGAGAATGGAGCAGGAAGCAGACAGCGCTGTTCTCTTTGTAGTGGCAGAACTAAGTCACTGCAGCTTAGCTCCTGTTGAAGTGAATGGGAGCTGATATGCAGTACCTGTTCTGGCCTCTACACAGAGAACGGAGCTGTCTGCTTTCTGCTCCATTATTTGTGCATTAGCTGCGGAGAACAGGCTGTTGGACCCTCATTAATGTGATTCTCCTTGGGATAGGTCAATATTTTTAGCCAGGAAATCCCCTTTAACTATGCCCTTGTGTATTCTTCTGCTACTAGTGCAATGTTTCTGAATATGTTATATCCACAAGAGGGTGACACCTTCTGTTTGCTATATATTAGATGGTGACATCACTTAGAGATACACAGATTATACATTCTGAGTAATGGTTGACGGTCTAGGCTGTTTACCATAAAAGCAGAGATCCTACAGTATACATCTCACCCCTGCACTACACCGCCATTCTAATAAAGCTACATTCACCCATCCAACCAACCCAAGTATTGGTTAACAGTCTTGATTGAGTAACTTTATTTAGTCAGTCATTAAATTGCAAACATATGTGGGACCAAGACCAACGCAAACTGGATCACAGCACTATAAACATGACACCTATACCAAGTAGCACAACATACAGTAAAGGCAGAGATCCTATACTATACATTATACCCCGGCACTACACCGTCGTTCTAATAAAGCTGCATACATCAATTAACAAAACGGGAATAATAATCCCTAAAGAGAGGGGGTATCAATATTCAGAAGCCCATGTCTGAGATCAGACCCCGATTGCTTGTTCTGGACTATTATACTCCATTGTGTTGGCAGATTTTTTTTTAATAATATCAACAAGCATGTGAGCGATGGGAGCGTTCCTGTCAGACAATACACCTACAATACTCATAAATAACACTCTCCAGAGACCCCTTAAGATATGAGCCGCTGCGCCATTGATTTGGTGTTGTACCACATGTGTTTTACAGTTTTATTGCTCTGGGAAAGCGTTTATGGATTCCATACTTTACACTGCTTTATTAAACTGTGATAAGAGAGCCTACGGTATATTTTTTCAATAAATAGGATAGCATTCTACTTTGCCACCCATACTACGGTAACCGCACAAAGACGAGACGGCATTTGGGCAACAAACCCATAATGTTAGTGATGCTCATCCATTACGGTCTGCCAGCTTTTCATGGAACCTGAATAGCACATAAACGCAGGGTTTAGTTCTAAACCTTCTCCTCCTTTCCTTGTATAAGGCTATATGCACACGACCGAGTGTGCAGCCTGTGGAGGTTCTGATGTTTAACATGACATCCAAGGACCTTTTGTCTTGCATTCATTTTAATGGGCAGGTTCTACTCATTTCTGCTCCATTTTCACAAATCTGGATAGGACATGCTCCATAATGCTTGGCACGGAGCTTCTTAGCCTCCTTCAGACTGCACACTCAATTGTCTGTTTTCACTGTAGTTTTTGCTAACTTTGTAATTTTGTTCCTGACCTGTATTTTTAAGGGTGTTTTCCAGCTCCAGCAGATGCTTTGTTCACATTTGGGTCAGGACCACAAAAATAGACACCAATGGAACCCAAGGAACCCCATCAACTATCATGGGGTCCATTGGTTGTCCTTTAATTTCTAAAATGTTGGGCTTGCCGGAGTTTTTTGTCTGCCGAGTCTGTCGGACCTACGCCAGACGGACACCAGGCGCAGATGTGAATCCATCATTGCCAACATACATACATCATACATACTGAGTGTATGTCGTTCTTATTGTTTTTGTTTATGGTATTTTAATAAACTTGTTGGTTATTTGATCTTAAAGGGTCTGAATTGTGTGTGTGATGGTGACAACCGACAGTAGCACATCTGCATTTGCTGATGTGTCCTGTTGTCACTTGACTCAGACACTTCAGCAGCCAAAAACATAAAAATCAAACTTATACCAGTGTGATATAGGTAGAGGATAAAATCTACATGACCATCTCCAAAAGGCCTGGACATTATCTATGTCAGAGTGGGGGTGCCTCGGGTTCCTTGGTGAACATACTAAATTATTATTTGCCTCTTGAAGACCCTCATTTATGAGCTGAAGTGGAGAGCTGTCTGCAAGAGCCGCTGCTGCCACTCTGACGGCTCTGACTCCATGTACTACCTAGAGGACCATTATTTTTATTTTAAATGGCTGGCATGTAATTCTCCACTCCCCCCTGCAGAGGCCACTGTAGAGAAAATGTGTAGTCAGAAGTGCCGATCATCAGGAGGTCTCCACATAGAGAGACACTCTTTATAGCCACTACACACCGTTCTAATACAATAACTGAAAATGGGGTTTCTCACCCAGATAATAATTGGTCCCCATAGTCTTCTCCATCTTAGTCATTTGATAGGTCCTAAGACTTTGAGGAAGCCATTTTTATATGTTCAGTGTCAGACTGAGGTTCCTTGGGCCCACCAGATAAAATGATTCAGGCGTTTCCCCTCCCACAGCCTCTAGGAATTAGTTCTTGGTACCCTACAAATATGGGGGTGCTGGACTAGTATTGTGAGTCTGGGCCCTCCGGACGATCCTCATGTACTCTGGTGGACCAGTCCGACACTGTTCATGTTACATGTAGAGTATTTTATCTCATGGCTTCCAGAATTCTGCAGATTTCTTGTTTCTTGTGAATGAACATAGATTTCTGAGTTGTTTTGATATTATTTTTCGCCATTTGTCACGAGTCTTTATTCACCCTCTAAATAGAGAACTCTCGTGTTTGCCGCTTGGAGCGGTTTGTTTAAAGGGATGATTTTCGAGACTCTGAATCCCATCAAACATATGGTTAAATGTCATCCCGTAATCCCCTTGAAGTTACTGAAGCCATTTCCTTGCAGGAATAATCCTTGATTAATGAAAGTGTTTTTTCGCCTGTTTATGTTTTCTTTAGGCCGTCTCATTGTCAGATATGACCCGCACATTTCTCAATTTGTCATATTAAAAATTTTAGTCCTAGTCAAGTGGTATTTCCGTGTTGGCATTTCTACATGTCAGCCAGCTGTCAACACACAGGATCATGGAAAATACCACCAGACACTGACATTTCTTTTACTACTTTTTTTTCCCTCCTTTTTTTAAATCGTTTTGACGCATTGATCAAATTTGTGACTTTTTTTGCGTTTTGTGGAGTTGAAGATATATAGACAGTGACCTTAAAATGACTGGTAGTGAGATCACTTTATATGTGATATCAGGCCTAAATACGGTAGAAATTTTCTGCTGTGACATCTTTTCTTTAATAGGATCTCAGAGGTAGTCATCGCTTCCGATGTCGCTATGAAGCTTGCGTATCGCTTTCCTGCAGGGTAGTCGGACTCTGCTGGCACCTGATTTTAGATGGTAACCTATTGTTAGTGAATGGAGTGGGTGGGCACTACTGGTGATGTCATTAATCAGTGTCTGCCCATTCCATTGTGAAATCATTTGTCATCGGGTAAACAACCCTAACAATGGCTGTTGTTGACTGATTTTACGTAGACAAAAATATCTATGTAACTATTGTTTTCTCTTGCTAAAGCTGGGTTCACATCTGCGTTGGTGTCTCCGCACCTGATGAGTCTCTGTGATCCGTCGTGAGATCATAAAAACTGATTAGAACGGGTCGTTTAAAAAAAACCCATTGATGTCAGCGGATTTATAAAACCATCCGCCGGTGTGCGTTTGGAGCATTTCCGCCATGTATCCGCTCATTTGGACAGCGACAAAAGTCGGACGTGCAGCACTTTTGCTCCATCCAAAAAAGGATACACAACAGACGGCAATGTATCCGTTTTTTTAGCATTGAGATCAATGGAAGACAGACACAAATAGATACCAATGGATGGTAATCTGTTTGTATCCTCTTTGCAACCCATTTATCCATCTTCATTCTCCTCTGCGCATGCTCAGAAGGTAGAATGAAAACTAAGGGGAAGAAAACATGAAGACAAATGGACACACTTTTGACGGATACCCAAAGACGGATTATGTTATGGCAACAAATATGTAGCAGGTATCGTCTCTTACATATTTTTGTGCTACTGACTGGTGGGTCACTCTTAGTGATGAATAATATGGACACCATAGCAATGGTGGTTTCCCCTTTTAGGACATTAGGGCAGCTCAAAGATGACCATGTTGGAGTAGTACTGATGGCTGTTTTGCTTGTCACTCAGATTTTAGATAGTAAAGAGTAGGACTGGGCGATTATTAGGCATTTTACCTTGATGGCGATTATTTAGGCTGCACCCCTTTTGAAAGGTCTGAAGAGACCCCACAGTATATTAGCAGGTAAAAGCTTGGAAATATTGTAATGACCAACATGCACAAAATCACATTGGTTATCCGGATTGATGGACGGTTTCGGTAACTTTCCCATTGAATACGCTTGGAATTATATTTAAAAGTGTTTTTTGTTGAGGTGCGTCTGATTATTATTTTTTTTTTTCCCATGTTGGTTGCATTTTCATAAATACTGGCTATAAAATCATATTAAACGTTATTTATGAATTGATATAATTGGAAATTAAATGGTGAGATAAGCGGCGTCTGCAGAAAACATCCCCAGATCTGACAGCCTGTATTTATCCTAATGTTGTATATTGTATTTTCCATTTCACTTTTGTATCCCAATAGCTTTTAGCATCGAATACATCAAAGCCGGAGTTATAAAAGCAGAAAACAAATTTAGCAAGATACACATAAAACAGTCTTTTGATCTGACTATAATGTGTGCAAAAATCCGGTTATATGAGGAAATACCTACAGTACAGAGCAGAGAACATGAAATGCGCTGGGTATACGGGGTCTTGGGTTGTACATGGTAGCATGTGGTAGTGGTTGTGTAAGCAGATGGTTTTACATAGATCTTCCTACATTTTTGAAGCTTAGTTTTTGCATCCATGGCAAAAAAAAACATTTGAGATTTTCATTTGGACCTTTATGGGAATATTAAATCTAGTTAAACTTTGGTTAAAAAGGAGCGGACATATATTTTTAGTAAATAATTGTATTGCCCATGAAATGCTGAATATAATGAAATATTGCCCAAGCATTCTGGAGCTTTTTTTTTTTTTTTTTTGGTGTGTGCCGTTCCTCTGTTTATTCCTCTTGGAAATGATGAATACATTGTCTACTGCACATTCCCCTTCCCCTTGTTCAGTCTTGTATTTCCCTACTTCCTGTGATACTCTCCAATAAGGGCAGTGTGTGTAGGTGAACTTTCTTTTGGCAAGGGGAATGGTAACACCCAGCGGTCACTTCATTCAGGAGGAATAACAGAGGATTGGCACAATACGAAGTTCCGGAATTGTTACTTAATTGCAAATACAAGTAAGAAGCGATGACTGCTCTTTATTAAGGGTCTGTTCACATTACCCACTTTTTATTTTAGGAAATTGTGATAATCCTGTGGATAGCTCATCAGTATGTAATCTGTGGGGGTTCGACACCCGGACCCTGTACGGATCACCTGTTCTGGCAGCCTCTGGGTCCCGGAAGCTGCTAGTGGATGGGCGATTCAGCAGCCACATCCACTGCATAGTGGTGATTCTATAGTTATGGTGCTGTACACACTGCCTGTACTGGAACAGCTTATGGCACCAAGAGGCTGCTAGAACAGCTGATCTGTGCAGGTTCCCAGTGTCAGACCCCGACAGATCACATACAGATGATGTATCCTGCGGATAGGTCATCACTATGAAAATTCGATTTGAGGCCAGGCAACCCCTTTAGTCATTTTACTTTTTACAACTCCAACTCCACCCAAAACTGGCCCCATATTCGACTCCACTGCCCTATGTGTAGTACACAGTACAAGTGCGAGGGTGTCAACATGAATGTAGCAGTATAGATTACAATATCAGCCTATATAGATGCGTCATCTAGAGCCGCACATGAGCTATTCTCTGTTCTATTCCAAAGACCTCTGACAACTCATTGTTGTGGATTCTTGTTTAGAAGTGTAGCCAGAGCCGGATGCTTAGACTAAGTGCGATATCTGGGACACTGCGCTCGCCTGTGGGTCCTGGCAGATACAGCAAACAGAAGCATCACTAATTCTCCTGCTTAAATGCGGCATATTAAGCATGAAAGCTGTATTAAATATGAATTAAATCCTTGTAAATCCCATCTGACATCCTATGGAACAAGAAAAATGAGCCGCACACTTCCAACAGGTGTTGAAACACCAACCTACCATTGTGATAATTCCCACCGTGCTGTTACACAGCTGCTGAAGAGGACGCCAAGGCGAGGATTGTGTACCAGACCGTCCATGTATTGGGCAAGAATTCATCATAATCATGTCTTGACTATATAGTACATTGTCCCGGCAAATTTAATTTCCTTTTATTACCATTGTACGAGGGTTAAAGTCTGTTTGATGGCGCTTTCGATATTGGATCCATTATATTCTAATCTTTGTGTTCTTCATAAACCTACGTATAGTAAGCCTTATAGGGGAAATGCCTTCATACCTACCTAGACTTGGGTTCAATAAGTATCATCAGAATCATCTCTGGTGCTGGCACTGCTCAATGAAGCCAAACTTCACTACGCATGCGCCCAACATCATGTGTATGCGCAGTACACCTGAGGTGTGCAACTCTGGCTTCAGTGAAGATCTGTGCGTGCGCTGTGAGCACCAAGTGTGTGTATTTTTTTTTTTTTATTTTTTTTTTTTAAGGAACAGCATTAGTATTGGGATATTTGGGACCATAATTATAATTGGTCCTTAAGAATTTGCTGGTGGTTTAGTGCCCAGATATACATGGCAGGTTCCCTTTAAATACAGTATTTTAATTCGGAGCCAACTAAACCAGTATTGATCATACCATATCCATGTGTCAGTAAGGGTGGGTTCACACCTGCATTCCAGTTCCTCTGTTGCCAATCCAGTGAAAATCTCGGCGAACGGGATTGGCATCGGATACAGACCGGTCAGCGATGCATTGGTTAAAAACCCATTCATTTGAATGGGTTTTTAAAGCAATGCACGGGTGTGCGATTGCACCCTCTGCGCTGCGAATCCTTTTTTTTTTTCGTCGGAAACAAAGTCGGACATACAGGACTTCGTGTCCGACGGGTGCAATCGGACACCCGCGCATTGCTTTAAAAACCCATTCAAATGAAGGGGTTTTTAACCAATGCGTCGCTGACCGGTCTGTATCCAATGCCAATCACATTCGCCGAGATTTTCACTGGATTGGCAACGGACGGACTGGAACGCAGGTGTGAACCCACCCTAATATGTGGCTGGAAAGTACCCAAAAATATAGTGCAGTTCAATCTTTTGCCTTTCCTATTCTAAGCTGTGGCGTCTCATACACTCAGCCCCATCAGAAGAAGGAAAACTGCAGCTCCATATAAAGATAGCCGTCCCCAGTAACCCCGTGTGTGATCCGCCGTGTAAGGTAACCTGTAACATTTCAGTTGTGCGGCCATTAAGTCCAGTGACCTCTCTCACAGCTTTATCATTCCTCACCAATGGTCTCCATTGTCTGTGTTTATCACATTAGCTTTCAATAAAGTTAAAATGTCAAGGTCAGAGCATGGCGACGTGAGGGATCTTTACCTCAGAACAGAGCTGAGGCGTAAAAAGCTGAGATGTAGTCGAGCGGCTGGAATAGAAAAGTTGACTATTGTAAATGAAGAAGGGATTTATGAAAGTCTATTAGGTGGAGGCGTCTATGAGGGGGCTCGGGCATTGGCCGGGTCACACAAAACCGTGTACAATTACATTTCACTTAGTCCACACTATGGATGGGACACTTAAATGTATGTCTAAGTTTTACTTCTATATCTTTCCTAATTTTAAGAAAGTAAAAATTAACATGTCCAGACTATTTTTGTAGGCCTGCGCCGAATATAGTGTTGCATGCAGCACTATTTATGTTGATAAAACACCACCATGGCTGAAACTCGATGGACCCCTTTATAAATCAGTAGGGTCTTTTGGTCGCTGTTGGTGTCCATCATATGACACTTCTGGCTTGCCAACATTTTCACTTTGACACATCAGAAAAGTGAACTCTGCCTTACCTTTCCTTGTTCCCGCTGTGTGCGATCCCCCATGATGCCACAACCGACCATTGATGTGTTCATTGACTGTTGTGCCAGCAGTCGAGGATATTTTCCAGATGTATTGGAAGAGTTCTCCCTTTTTTTCAGAAGCCTCATGTAAAGTCCAGGAGAGAAGGCACAAATGCTCCATGTAGACCCTCCTGTATCGATGATCAACATTAGATGTGCATTAATAGACTGGCCCATTTTAATAATACCAGTTGACCATCTATTGTGTATGTGGACCTCCCGACTCTTCCCAGATGGGAGATACCTGGAAAGTTGGATTTCACCTGGCCAATCCTTGGTTCTCCAGGACGTAAGAGGTGCCCAGTGGCATCCTTCTACCAGTTCCGCAAACATCCACTACTTGGCTGGGCCAAACATGTACATGGATGGGGGTGAGTCAGGTAAGGTAGCGATCGATCCGGCGGCTGGCTGAGGTTAGCAATTCTTACCGCAACCGAGGTCTCCAGTACTGGCGTTTAGGGACATCACTTCCGATCTGATCATGGTGGTGTACAGAACAAAAAAAATTCCATCTTTTAATTCTAAGCATTATTGCTTCAGACAGACTTACAATTTGATTTACAACTTTTTGGAATGAACTTGCAGCAAATAATAAGCTCAACCACCACAAGGAGGACAAAAGGAAGGTGAAATGTAGCGTTAATAATTTAGTTTCAATAACCTTAAAAGGTTCACCCGGCACTTTTAACCTCGCATTCGGAACGCAGGCAGCGGCATTGAATCATAAAAATGTTTCTTTGCATTTGCAAGTCATTTATGCGAGTCCAGCCAAGACAAAGGATCCATTTGCCGGGGAGGTCACGGGAAGCGTGAATTAAACTTGCCGAGGTGTCTCAGCTTGCATCATATTCAGACGGCGTCTTAATTACCAGAAACTTTTTTTTTTTTTTCTAATTCTTTTATGATTTATGTAGATCTCTTTGAGTTGTTCCTTGATAAGGGCTTTGCATATGTAAGAGCGCACTTATTCATCGCTTAATAGAGATTACCCAAATCAGGGACTTTTTGTTTTTGGGATGTAAATATGCTGATTTTCTTTAAATCAATCAACATAATGAGGCTTTTCAGAGCCATCAAGATCCTAGATGGCACGCTCCGCACTGGCATTTGAACCTTTAAGTGCGAAACCCTGACATACTAATAGCGACAGGAATAAATGTTTTAAATCTGTGTTCATTCTGCCGAGCATATTGTCATACCCGCTCTGACATGCCAATCTTCTCTTCAGCAAGCCCTTTACAGCGCAATTTAACTGCTGTAATATTTTGCTATAGCGAGATGAGGTGTCAGTCATCGGTGTCGTGGCGTGATTTCCATGGACAGCGCCGCTCTCTTAGGCAGATTGCGTATTGGATTTAATGGGCCACAAGAGCGGGCGTAGTACTCAAGCACACAATGATTGCGGGAGGCGCCGACAATACAGCAAGAAGGGGTATTGGGGTCATTATGTAAAAATTCTAATATCATACATTTCTGACAATTATTTTTGATGGTGACAAACCTCTTTTTAGCCTATACTTTCCTGTCCTGCTATTCGTTGTTCTTGCTTCTCTCGTCCCCGGTGTAATGATGTGATTAGATGAAGGTGGACGTGTCACTAACAGGATTGGAATATTTTTGGATGTTTTTCGGCAACAATAGCAGTATTAATCTTAGACTATATTTATCTAGGAATTTCCATTCTACTGGCGTTCTTAACAGCAAGAATAGGGTCGGTCGTCTGCAGTGCCATTCTAGCTGTCACAAATACCTTGGAGACCTCATTATAAGTTATTCGTTAAAGGGGTTAGTATCCTATGGATAGAGGATAAATACTTGATCGGTCTGACCACTGAGACCTCCACCGATCCTGAGAGTGGGGGGGATTTTACCCCCCATTGTAAATTCAGCCTGACTGCAACCAGGCTGAATGTAAGCGTGTCTGATGGTGGACGGACGAACCTGCGGGAACCTGCGTTCCCATTCACTTCAATGGGTGTGTTGGAAGGGGCCCAAAGTACAGCACCAAACAACGTCTACATTCAGCTTGGCTGCAGTCAAGCTGAATTCGCAACAGGGGGAAAATACCCTTCCTTCTCGAAATTTGTGGGGTCTCAGTAGTCAGACCCCCACCGATAAGGTATTTATTTTCTATCCTGTTTTATATTTTATCATGGACCCATGGTCTGTGAAAGAAAATGGATGTCTATATAAATACATTGAAAAGAATGAATACGTACGCGTACAGCACAAAAATGGATGGGTCATCTTTTGGTTTTGTGTATCAGAATATACCAATTTTACCCAAATAATAATTCTGTAGCTTCCTATCTTGGGACTCAATATCAAGGTACTCCTCTGTTATTACTCCTGGAAATGTATGATGTTTATGGCAGCTTTTCAAAAGGCCATGTCTTTACACAGACCCTTTTCTTTCAGTTCTGACACTGTCTGACTTCCTAGAAACATATCCTTTTTACCCAGTTGTCAGTTTATTCCTATATTTTCAAGAGGAATAACAGAGGGATGGCACAATGCAGAGTACTAAGAAAAGGTGCTCCAGAATTAGTATGATCTGGGGAGTGCATGTATTCACCGGCATATCAGGAGAGCCATCCAGTCTTAATAGGACCTGCAAATTGAGAATTTAGTCTTCTCGAAAGATTACAATTTTTTTTTAGTGTTTTTCTTTCCAGTCTTAGATTTTGATGCAATAAGCCTGTGTGCATCTGTCTTAGCAATATGGCTGCTCCCATGTCACGTGGACCTATATAGTCCGGTATGTACGAACTGTAAATAAGGTGGTTACAATAAAGCTCCATTACGGGTGTGTAGTAAAGCTTTACATCCCTCCCCGTCGAGGCGTCGGTTGTTGATCTTCTCCACTCGCTCTCCGCGTTTCAGGCTGGATCATTAAGCCTCTTACTTAAGATGAAAGGGAAGACGTTGCTGAGACATTGAAGACATTGTAAGTGGCTCTGTTTGTTCTGCACTTTCACAAAGTCTGAAACTTTCAGCTGAAAGTCACAATTTTCCAACATCTCAGGACTCACATCATAAGAAATCAAGAAAACAGTCATTTACATTAAAGGGTTAGACAAGATGAAACGGATTAGGAAGAAGCTTTAAACCCCCAAACTGTCCATTTTATAAGTGAAATATCGGAGATCTTCTTCTTTAAAGATTAACATCTGCAGATACGTGGGGAGATTCGGTCATTTATTAAGTAGTTTACTCCTACTGCTGTGTCAGGACATGACAAAGATTTAATCTTGGTCGGACTTATAGATCTGGCTAATTTTTATTTTCAATATATCATTTTTAAATGGGACCTTTAAAATTTGTCTCCTTGAATAGGCGTTTTTCCACTGATTCTGGTGCAGTTGGAATTTTTTCTCTAGCTTCCAACATTCCTGAGTAATTGGTGCTGTTATTTTCAGCTCCAAATATGGTAATCAGGCTCTCCATTGTGAGGTGAGGTAGTCAGGGACCGCCCCCTGACAGTACAGAGCCTAGTCAGACTATTGGGTGCTGAAACTAACAGTAATGATTGCCTGGGGCTAGAAAGAAAGTTCCAACTGTGCTGGAATCGGTGGAGAGGCACCTGTTGAAGGATGCAAAGAGTTGGCATAGGTGGAGGTGGTGAAAGGTCCCCTTCGAATTGGTCTTTATGGGCTCTTATGTTGCAGTTGCATCTTAAGCTAGGGGATGCCAAGAAGGCTATTTGCCCCATATAAAACCATTATAAATATGAATTATGAGTCATAGTTAGGTAGGGGACTTTGGTCAGTTGAATGCCCCCCCCCCCCCATGCTTGGCCAAGCATGCATGTGTATTGAATGGGGAGCAGGGAATAAGCCACTTCTGTATATCTCTGACAGCAGCTTATCTGCTTGGAGAGCGAAAGGAATTGGCATGTGTAAATCCTACAGCCCAAGCCCAAAGGCAACAATGCACATTAGATGGTGCTTCTGAAATTGCCAGGTTAAGGCCAGCTTTACACTTCAAGATTTGATCCTTGACAAATTTAGCCATATACAGTCATATGAAAAAGTTTGGGCACCCCTATTAATCTTAATCATTTTTAGTTCTAAATATTTGGGTGTTTGCAACAGCCATTTCAATTTGATATATCTAATAACTGATGGACACAGTAATATTTCAGGATTGAAATGAGGTTTATTGTACTAACAGAAAATGTGCAATATGCATTAAACCAAAATTTGACCGCTGCAAAAATTTGGGTACCCTTATCATTTTATTGATTTGAATACTCCTAACTACTTTTTACTGACGTACTGAAGCACACAATTGGTTTTGTAACCTCACTGAGCTTTGAACTTCATAGCCAGGTGTATCCAATCATGAGAAAAGGTATTTAAGGTGGCCAATTGCAAGTTGTTCTCCTATTTGAATCTCCTCTGAAGAGTGGCATCATGGGCTCCTCAAAACAACTCTCAAATGATCTGAAAACAAAGATTGTTCAACATAGTTGTTCAGGGGAAGGATCCAAAAAGTTGTCTCAGAGATTTAACCTGTCAGTTTCCACTGTGAGGAACATAGTAAGGAAATGGAAGACCACAGGGACAGTTCTTGTTAAGCCCAGAAGTGGCAGGCCAAGAAAAATATCAGAAAGGCAGAGAAGAAGAATGGTGAGAACAGTCAAGGACAATCCACAGACCACCTCCAAAGAGCTGCAGCATCATCTTGCTGCAGATGGTGTCACTGTGCATCGGTCAACAATACAGCACACTTTGCACAAGGAGAAGCTGTATGGGAGAGTGATGCGAAAGAAGCCGTTTCTGAAAGCACGCCACAAACAGAGTCGCCTGAGGTATGCAAAAGCACATTTGGACAAGCCAGCTTCATTTTGGAAGAAGGTCCTGTGGACTGATGAAACAAAGATTGAGTTGTTTGGTCATACAAAAAGGCGTTATGCATGGCGTCCAAAAAACACAGCATTCCAAGAAAAACACTTGCTACCCACTGTAAAATTTGGTGGAGGTTCCATCATGCTTTGGGGCTGTGTGGCCAATGCCAGCACCGGGAATCTTGTTAAAGTTGAGGGTCGCATGGATTCAACTCAGTATCAGCAGATTCTTGAGAATAATGTACAAGAATCAGTGACGAATTTGAAGTTACGCCGGGGATGGATATTTCAGCAAGACAATGATCCAAAACACAGCTCCAAATCTACTCAGGCATTCATGCAGAGGAACAATTACAATGTTCTGGAATGGCCATCCCAGTCCCCAGACCTGAATATCATTGAACATCTGTGGGATCATTTGAAGCGGGCTGTCCATGCTCGGCGACCATCAAACTTAACTGAACTGGAATTGTTTTGTAAAGAGGAATGGTCAAAAATACCTTCATCCAGGATCCAGGAACTGATTAAAAGCTACAGGAAGCGACTAGAGGCTGTTATTTTTGCAAAAGGAGGATCTACTAAATATTAATGTCACTTTTCTGTTAAGGTGCCCATACTTTTGCACCGGTCAAATTTTGGTTTAATGCATATTGCACATTTTCTGTTAGTACAATAAACCTCATTTCAATCCTGAAATATTACTGTGTCCATCAGTTATTAGATATATCAAATTGAAATGGCTGTTGAAAACACCCAAATATTTAGAACTAAAAATGATTAAGATTAATAGGGGTGCTCAAACTTTTTCATATGACTGTACCTGAGAGATTTCTCTGCAGATCAAGCCTATTTTAGTAAAATCTGCTGTTCATCTTATGTGTGTGACCACAACAGACATCAGATTCTCTGCAGATCTATAGGTATCTTTAATCTGCAATGAAACCTTCTAAGAAAACTTCAAATGCAGATGTGAACATAGCCTTAAAAATTCACATACAAACAACCAATTTATTTTACATACTGCGTTGGATTTGATCTTTTGCAGCCCCGGTAGACTTGCTTGCAATGGAGTGTTAGCCATGCGGAATCATTTATGGTACACACCTATCAATCATTACCTTCCATATTGAATATCCAGAGAGACTCATGTTCAGCGTGTGGCATATATACAGCAATCCCACTGAGCTGGCACCTTAGTTTGCTGGCGCTTTAAGTGGCGCCAACCTCAAACAATAACAATCACACTATAAAGTTTGTTTGTTTTCCTGCTGCCACATCACTGACAAATGCCTTCCATGTGCCAAGACTTAATCTTTCACTTAGATTTATTTTTCTGAAAGCTGTAAGACATGACAGATGTAAACATAATCTTAAAGTGTATACGCTGCAGCCTTCCTCGAATTTCACAGGCACGACCGTGATTTTACTTCCTCTGCTGTGGAACAAAAATATTCTACAGATTACTCAAAAAGTGAAGACCACCTGTAAATGTTTTCACCAAAAATATTTCCCTTGAAGGATTAGTCCTTGAGGAAATCTATTATTGCGACTATATTATATAGTATTCTGTCTACTATGTAGAGGGTAGTATTTCCATGGCTTGTCCTCTTGTGCAGGGAACAGCTTCTCCTTTCAAGGACATTCTTCTTCTCGAGATAAGTAATGACTGAAGTTCTCCCTTTTTTGCCAAGATGTGAAACAATTGTTAAAGCTCCTGGGCTCCAATGCAAAATCTGTAATGGGGCTCCATCTTACCTCATGCCCTTTAGAAAAGTGGTATATGTTATGGGGTAGAAGGACCCCTCAGGGTCTAGGCCCTAGACTCTAGGGCCTGGCAGCTACTGCTACCTCTACGCCTCTAGTTGAGGATGAGTTGATGCTCATGTCTAGTTTGATTCTCTGCCTTTCTGCCCATGGACTACCCAGGTTTGGCATGGACATTGACATCTTTTCTCCTTGTCACTCAATGTATGCACAGCAATACAGGTAAATGTCTTATATCATTAAAGAGGACCCTTCACCACATCCACCAACTCCCAGTTCTTTTCATTCTTTAATACATTCATCCTTTAAAAGGCACCATTCCATCAATTCCAGCACGGTTGGAATTTTTTCTCTAATCCACATGGTTCCTGAGAAAATCAGTGCAGCTAGTTTTGTTACCGGTTATGCTAACTAGACTCCTCAATGTCAAGTGGATGGTGTCAGGCAGGAGCAGACAAGGGGGCGTGATGCAGAGCTCCAATCAGAGGTGGTGTCACCTCTGTCTCAGAGCTCAAAATCACGCATCCTTGTTTGCTCCTGCCTGACACCATCCACTTGACATCAGAGTGTCTAGTTGGCATAACAGGCATCAAAACTAACTGCACTGATTGCTCAGGAATGGTGGTGGCTAGAGAAAAAATTCCAACTGTGCTGGAATTGATGGAAAGGTGCCGTTTTAAGGATGAAAAGAGGTGAAGGTGATGAAAGGTCCCTCTAAGTAATTTCCTGTTTATGAATCGAGAAGCTCAGAATTGAACAGTTTTTGTAACCTCTGATTTATTGTGTGGTGGGAGTCTCTTTTTTTAATATATGTTTTTCCCCATAAATTTACCCCTAAATCATCCTTTGGTAGGTATCTGCTCTCATTGGAGTCTTCTGTGTTACTTAGAAGAGTCTCATTTTACTGTGTTTATTAGACACAATGGGTGAAGAACCCATCGTATCGTTTTATCCTATTCCTTAGTAGAAACCATATTCCGGGCCGGTCCATAGACTTCTTAAGACTAAACTTTTTAAACCATTTCCTGCCAGAGGGACGTAGCAGCCAAATTGCCAACTGTGCGCTCCCAAGATGAGATAGGAAGAATTAGATTAAGCTGCTTACTGTTGACATGTCTATTGATCTGGGTTCAGTGCCGTTTCCTCTCTGCAAGCCGTCTGATTGCTGTATACAATAACATTGTGCCTCAGTTTATGTCGAATGGGGGACTCTGAGCATCAATTACTTCAGGAAGACTGTGGCATGGGGAGATAAGGTTAAGCTTCTGCTGGAACCCAGGCAACACATTTACAGCTCAAAATGTGACTTCAGTGTTCCTTCTATAAATTTGTGAAGTTATGGGGAGGGGGGGGAGTATAGGCGACTACCACTGTGGCGCGGAATTGCTAAATGCTTATTGTTATGGGCTTAATTGCATTGCCGCGGCGGTTTCACCCAGTGTATTAGCTGAAGAGTGGGTGAAGTGGTTGACTATCTAAAAAGTACCAGAAGTTTAGGAATGGGTTTAAGTTTCTCCTGACCTTATGTTCCTTGAAAGAGCAGGCGATCAGCGTTATCTTATTTGGCACGCTCGTATCCCATTGCTTAACAGTTCCCCATTCCTCTATCTGTTCACTGGTGAGTTCAGTAATTTGTTTCAATGTGCTGTAAACAATATCCGTCTTGAAGATTAAGAGCTTGTTTTTGCTGCTGGTTTCCTGAAAGTAAGCTTTTAAATTGATTTTTGCTATTTGGAGACCTTGTTGGGGGGGGGGAAATAAAAAAGTTCACACCCAGGCAGTAATGCATCACTGAGGGCGTTACATTCACTGTTCCTAAAAACATCAACTCAGAAAATGGTAATATTAAAGGAATTTTTTTAAGTTTTTTCTTTCTTTTTTTTTTTTTTTTTTTCTTGTTAGAGCACCATGCTTGTTTGGTGTCTGTATCTGGTATTGCGGCTTATCTCCATGTCCGGTGTGGGGCTGTTTCTGTGGACAGAAAAAAAGAAAAAAATATTCTCCTAAACCTCTTTCTTCCCTTACCGGACTGTTTCTTTGACCCCTGCCTCGGCTAAACCTACTTTCACTCTGAAAATCTCTGCTGTGTCCATCTTAAGATGGACTGCAGGTCAGGCTAGGTTCATGTCTCCATTTGAGACTCCGCCGCAGAAACCACCAGAAATTGGCTTGTAGGACTACCCTCTCCACCGGTTTCAGTATAGAAATGGCGGATCACAAGGGACACCCAGTGGACCGCATTATAATCTAAGGCTGTGGTGGCGAATCTGTGGCACGTGTGCCATAGATGGCACTCAGAGCTCGCTCTGTGGGCACCCATCTGTTCAAAAGATTATACTGTGTGGGGGCCTCTTTGCAGTAGATTGTACTGTATAGGGGCCACTGTGGAGCAGATTGTACTGTGTGGGGGTCCCTCATTATATATATCACACAGTATCTGTTTTATAGCAAAAAAGTGATATTAGTACAGGCTGTAATAACATTGCACGGTCACTATAAAACAGATCCTGAGTGATGTAAATAGTGAACATTAATTGTTCAAAAGTACCAAATGCAAACTATTACCTTTCAATACAAAGTTGTTTTGTATCATTGAAAGCTCTCTAAAGCCCCATTCACATGACTGTATTTTGCGGGTTCGTAATTGTCCGCAATTGTGGATCCACACAGTATTAAGGTTAAATTGCCATGTTGGCACTTTGCGATAAATTAGTGGGTTTTGGGTTGCAGTTTGGGGTCTCTGAAAAGTTTGCCATCACTGGTCTAAGGTGTCCGCAGGTAACCGCTGTTTTTAGTAGTCCCACTCTCCGCTGTACCAGCACAAATGTGAACCTAGCTAGCCTCACACGTGTATAGAAGTCTGTCAGGATTAATGAGCAGGAAGTATAGAAGATAAGATAAAAAAGACACTGAATAGGAGCTTTCTATGCCAACCAAGGCACTTTACTCACATCAGTACAGCCATTTCAGTACTTCTGTATATACAGTCATATGAAAAAGTTTGGGCACCCCTATTAATCTTAATCATTTTTAGTTCTAAATATTTGGGTGTTTGCAACAGCCATTTCAATTTGATATATCTAATAACTGATGGACACAGTAATATTTCAGGATTGAAATGAGGTTTATTGTACTAACAGAAAATGTGTAATATGCATTAAACCAAAATTTGACCGGTGCAAAAGTATGGGCACCTCAACAGAAAAGTGACATTAATATTTAGTAGATCCTCCTTTTGCAAAAAAAACAGCCTCTAGTCTCTTCCTGTAGCTTTTAATCAGTTCCTGGATCCTGGATGAAGGTATTTTTGACCATTCCTCTTTACAAAACAATTCCAGTTCAGTTAAGTTTGATGGTCGCCGAGCATGGACAGCCCGCTTCAAATTATCCCACAGATGTTCAATGATATTCAGGTCTGGGGACTGGGATGGCCATTCCAGAACATTGTAATTGTTCCTCTGCATGAATGCCTGAGTAGATTTGGAGCTGTGTTTTGGATCATTGTCTTGCTGAAATATCCATCCCCGGCGTAACTTCAAATTCGTCACTGATTCTTGTACATTATTCTCAAGAATCTGCTGATACTGAGTTGAATCCATGCGACCCTCAACTTTAACAAGATTCCCGGTGCCGGCATTGGCCACACAGCCCCAAAGCATGATGGAACCTCCACCAAATTTTACAGTGGGTAGCAAGTGTTTTTCTTGGAATGCTGTGTTTTTTGGACGCCATGCATAACGCCTTTTTGTATGACCAAACAACTCAATCTTTGTTTCATCAGTCCACAGGACCTTCTTCCAAAATGAAGCTGGCTTGTCCAAATGTGCTTTTGCATACCTCAGGCGACTCTGTTTGTGGCATGCTTTCAGAAACGGCTTCTTTCGCATCACTCTCCCATACAGCTTCTCCTTGTGCAAAGTGTGCTGTATTGTTGACCGATGCACAGTGACACCATCTGCAGCAAGATGATGCTGCAGCTCTTTGGAGGTGGTCTGTGGATTGTCCTTGACTGTTCTCACCATTCTTCTTCTCTGCCTTTCTGATATTTTTCTTGGCCTGCCACTTCTGGGCTTAACAAGAACTGTCCCTGTGGTCTTCCATTTCCTTACTATGTTCCTCACAGTGGAAACTGACAGGTTAAATCTCTGAGACAACTTTTTGTATCCTTCCCCTGAACAACTATGTTGAACAATCTTTGTTTTCAGATCATTTGAGAGTTGTTTTGAGGAGCCCATGATGCCACTCTTCAGAGGAGATTCAAATAGGAGAACAACTTGCAATTGGCCACCTTAAATACCTTTTCTCATGATTGGATACACCTGGCTATGAAGTTCAAAGCTCACTGAGGTTACAAAACCAATTTTGTGCTTCAGTAAGTCAGTAAAAAGTAGTTAGGAGTATTCAAATCAATAAAATGATAAGGGTACCCAAATTTTTGCAGCGGTCAAATTTTGGTTTAATGCATATTGCACATTTTCTGTTAGTACAATAAACCTCATTTCAATCCTGAAATATTACCGTGTCCATCAGTTATTAGATATATCAAATTGAAATGGCTGTTGCAAACACCCAAATATTTAGAACTAAAAATGATTAAGATTAATAGGGGTGCCCAAACTTTTTCATATGACTGTATGTCCTGCATAGGCCTGGGACTGTTTCTGAGCATGAAACCGAGAATTACAGAAAAAAATCCTCATCTACCTACAATGTATGCAAGCTATTCACCACCATCATCTCAAAACTGCAGGGTATAGCTTATCTTGAAAAAGGGGTATCTTGATCGGTGGAGCAGCGTGCACTGTATGACCAGGCAGCCCTGTCAGAACCGGAGAGCAAAACACCCTGGTTCTCAAGATTGTTGGTGGTCCCAGTGGTGGGACCTCCACCGATCAGCAAATTAAGGATAGGGGGTAACTTGTTCTCACTGGTATGGAATATCCCTTTAATTTCTCATCCCTGCAACTTTTGGTGGACATATGTTTTGTTGGTCTTCACATACTCCTCAGTCCTGGGTCTTAGAGGATATTGATCCTCTTGGCAGAGCAGTGCTCTTCACAGCCTGAAATATTTTATATTTTATTGAAAATATTCAGCGATCATATTTCAGTATGTGTGGTCAGACGGGAGGTCGTCTTCTCCCTTCAATTTAAGATCCCCTTGGTGAAGCCAATCCTATGAAATATCATTGCAGTCCAGACAATTTATTCTCCTCCCTGACACTCCTTACTACAAATTCCTCTGCAAATGAAAGAAACATGGCAGCGGTACAGTGTAGGTTCACTTGTGTCATATCCTGATGTTCTGTAGTCAGAAGATTCATTTAACCCCCTAGTAGCCCTTAAATACACTACATGCTCTAGTATAGGTCATTTTTGCTCAGTCTCATAGCATCATCTTTCTTGTTGAAACGGAGGAAATTTTCATGTGCTTTTTCAGCTTTTGCTTACAAATCACGAGATTCCACCATCAACATTAAAGGGGTATTGCAGCTCCGTTTTATTGATGACCTTTCCTCAGAATAGGTCAGCAATAATTAGAATATATATATATATATATATCTATGGGGGACTGACATCCAGGACCTCCCTGATCAGCAGTTTGAAGGATTAATGCGAGTGCTGTGACCCCTTCACTGTTTACATCACACACTGTGGGATTCATAGTGGCCATGAGGTGTAATTACAGCCTCTCTCATTCACTTCTATCCAGCATGACTGACCTGTTTTTGGTCAAATTTCAACAAATGTTGGCAGCATCTACGTGGCTCAATGCCGGCCATTTGTCGGCTGAAAGCGACCATTTCTAGCGCCGAAAATATGCGTATGTAGCATGTGACTGATGAAGAATGATGTCTTTGTCAGAGGGAAGAGTCTTGGCTTATGTAAATAGTTGCTGCTCCACTGATTCCAGCACAGTTGAAATTTTCTCTCTAGCCCCCACCATTCCTGAGTAACAAGCACAGGTTTTTTTGGTGCTATTTAAGCTCTTTAATGTCAGGAGGGCGGTGTCAGGCAGGGGGGCGTGACTCAGAGCTCCAATCAGGGGCAGCCAGTATCAGAGTTCAGAATCGCTTGTCTGCTCCTGCCTGACATCGCCCTCCTGACAGTACAGAGCCTAAATAGTATATCAGGCACCAAAACTTACTGCATTGATTGCTCAGAAATGGCTGGAGCCAGAGAGAAAATTCCAACTGCGCCAGAATCGGTGGAGCAGCGACTGTTCATTGATGTAAAGAGCTTGACTTGTGGGAGGTGGTGAAAGGTTCTCTTTCAGTTGGCCGTACACATTATATAAAAGTTACCAACCATCTGATGTTTATGGGGGCCCCCCAACCCCAATGGCAGATGTAGGGAAAAATATAGATCAGACCGTTTGATTTCTGGTATCTGTCAAAAATGCGTTCCCCTCTACCCATTAAGAACCCATGCATGCTCGGCTCAGATTACATGTGTATGGGTGGGTTGGAAGGAATAGCTGAGCCTGCACCACCTGTATGGCAGGTGTATGGACAGCCTTGGTTGCTTTATCTTTCAGGACGTCTTTACAATGTTCTCTCGTAGCTTCACGTCCTATCAAGAGGAGTAACATTTTTGTGGGTTGGGGGCTGAGATGGGAGTTTGTGATTGGCGTCACACTTTGTCATGTATCAGCTCCTGGAGGTGACAGTAGTACCATGCGATAATAACTGAATTTCACCTATTAAAATGCCAGCGTCTTTATCTTGCGTCTTTCTTCATTGCTGGGTTTGGTGCTATCAGGGTGCGCACTGACCTGTAACATGTATTAATGGAGCAGGTATGCGGCAGCTCCGAGAGTGTCCGCTTTCTCCATGCACAATTGGAAATGCTATTAACTACTTACTGCAGGGCACAGTTCTCCCTCGTGTAGACAGCTCGGCTTGTCTACATTAAATTAGTCTGCTACATCTCCTCATAAGTCCGTGTGCCGGCTGATATGTATGAAGTGGAAAAAGATTGGAAGCACTTGCTGAATTGCAAAGAACGGAAAGCACAATTACCCACCGAGATAACAGATCTTATTGGCAAAAAGTGCTGAATACCAGAGGAGTGAACAATGGCTCCTTAAGAGAAATCTTATCGAGTTCCTAAAAAATCCACAACTTCCGATCAAGAATGAAGGGGGTCTAGACAGCCGCTCTGCCCGTGTCTTACATTATGTAATGTCTGTAGGTTGTGGTCATGGACGCCATAGTGTGCTATATATACATGGGCATTGTTAGGCTTTGTGGTCACCCCTATGTATTTTTTACTTATACCTTTTAGGCAGTCATAATAAACTTTGAGGCCCTTGTGTTCTTTCTGTTTGCAAGTGATAAAAATTGGATTCAAGATAACTTCAAAGGGGTCTGGTGGGGTCTGTGAAACGCACGAGATTGGCGTCTCCTTGGGGCATTCAATGTGTTTGATACTTGACAAGTTATGAATAGAAGAGGGCTATTTGACCCGGCCCCCTTGGAAATGATGACCTATTTTATGATGTAACAATAAGGGGTGCAGATGTGCTGTCTCATGCTTTGCCTGGTGTCCCTATGACCCCACTGATGCCAGTATTACTAAGACATATGGTAGGTGAGGGGCCCTGTTACCAGTTTTGCATTGAGGCTTGTAAGCTAGTCCCCTTAAAGTGGCAAAGTATTTTTGCACATTCAAAGTATGAGATTTATGATTTTCACAATTATTACATACTTTACCCTTAAAGGCGTTTTCCAGGACTGACATTGATTATCCATCCTTAGGAAAGGTCATCAATATGTGATTGGCAGGGGTCTGATGCTCAGGACTCCTGTTGATCAGCTGGTTGAAGAAGCTCCAGCACACAGGTGATCGCTGCAGCCTCTGCACTGAATATCCAGCACAGTCCTTCCTATACATTGTTCAGGGGCTGTGCTTGGTATTGCAGCTCAGTCCTATTCCCTTGAAAGGGATTTCGCTGCCTCCGCCGTACCGTGTGACCAATGATCATGACGCCGTCAGAACAGAGAAGAGTTCTGAAAACTGTGGCTTCTTCAAACAGCTGATCAGCAGGGGTCCCGTGTGTCACAAACAACACCACTAATGATCACATATTAATGACCTTCCTAAAGATATAACATAAGTCAGGCAAAATCCCTTTAATACAGTGTTATTTCTTACCATAGGAAATGGAAGGAAATATCGGACATGTTAAATTTCAGTGCCCCATCTTTTGTTCTCAGCAGAGAGAAGCTTAATTACCTCTACTAATGATAACACATGCAAACCCAGCCGAACCTAGCATGCATGTGTATGGGGTAGTCACTTATTTGGCCAGTAGCTATGGAAGCTGTATGGGCACCGCCATGTACAGTAATTCCCGATTCCATACCTTACCCTGTGATACATGATAGCTTATAATGTATTGGGGCGGCTTCTGTTCATTCTTCAATGATCTGCTGAACTATTCTCCATACCTGCTGACTACATTACCTTTTCTATAGTATCCTTCACCTCTATACAGTGTTGTGCAAAGGTTTTAGACAAGTGCGGGAAAAGACTGCAGCATAAGAATGCTTTCAGAAATAGAAGGGTTAATAGTTTATTTTTGTCAATTAACAAAATGAAGTGAATGAGAGAAATGTAAATCCCATCAATATTTGGTGTGACCTTTGTCCTTTGGAGGAGGAGTCCTGGAAGTGATGATATGGCCCCCACAGATATAGCCCTGATCTCATCATCATCCAGTCTGTCTGGGATGACATGAAGAGACAGAAGGATTGGAGCAAGCCTACATCCACAGAAGATCTGTGCTTAGTTCTCCAAGATGGCGGCGAGAACAACCTCCCTGCCGAGTTCTGCCAAATACTGTCTGCAAGTACCGAGAAGAATTGGTGGAAGCCAAAGTTCACACCAAATTTTTATATGATTTAGATTTATCTTTTCTTCACTTTATTTTTCTCAATTAACAAAATTAATTATTAACACTTCTGTTTATGAAAGCATTCTTATTTTGCAGCATTTTTTCCACTTGCCTAAAACTTTTGCACAATACTGTATGCTCTGATACAGCAGCCATCGTAGTCCCGGGGCACTTGACACAGTGCTGTGGCATTCTGCCTGAATTTATTAAAGCGCTAATCTCCATACTGACTAAGTGCATCATTTCCATAGCGTGCTAATATGTAATTGCTGACTTGCGCATCGTCCTGTTGCAGCTGTCATGGCTGCTCTCGAATCTGCTGTTCTGTTGAAAGTGTCACCCGATCAAACAAATGCGAAGCAAACGTTCCCGATGTTCTCTGGGCGAGCGTTCATGTAGGAGATAAATCAGCAGTTCTACAAGTCGGCTCCTCTATGGAGAACTGAAACCATATTGTGCCGCCTCCATCACGCTCAGAATCACAATGCAGCTCGCTGCTGTTTTACACAGGTCACTTGCTGAGACCGCAGAACATGCAAATAAAGATGTCGAAAGCCGAGAGCATCAATCTTTTCTGACAGCTCAGGAAAAATGAATAGAGGGATTATAAAATGGCTTCATTATGTGCTGTCCCAATATGTTATTTGTACTTTATTGTTTGTAGGATTGGGCTTTTGATATACAGTCTGTGCGGGGAACTCGGCGGAACACTTCAGCGTTACATCTGCTCGGTAATTAGAGAACCCACTGTCAGAGGCTGGCGACGATTCCCTAACCATTAGTTCCTTGTTGGCACAGGTTCCTGGTATCTCTCTGAATGTAACATAAGTTTAATGTGTGTGCAAACAGGAGAAAACCATTCCAACGTAGCTCGCTGCGAGACCATCTCCTGTTTAGTGCGGCAGATTTAAAGCGCAGTCTCATCCGATATTAACATCAATTGTATAGTTAGCGTTCGGGAATTAACATTTTACAACATAGGATTTGCTCATTTTCTTTTTTTATTCTGTTTCTTGACTCCCATCACGTCTTGCACTACAGATCTCAAATTCCAAGTTGTTTCTGCTTTGCTCATTGTCGCCCCCCTACTGTGTAATGCACTTTTTACGATCAAGAGTTGGAGTGGCGGAAAGCAACAACTACATAGTCATAGAAGGGGTTGTATAATATTTAAAGGACTTATTTGATGTCCTTTCCATAGCATAGGTCATAAACTGAAGATCCCAGGGGTCCAACACCCGGGACCCTCTCGAATCCGCTCTGAATGCCATTTCTGCTTCACAGGCCGTGTGATGTCACATTCATTGGTCACATGGCCTGTTCACAGCTCAGGCTACATTCACATCTGCGCCGAAGTCTCCAGTGGGGACTCCATTACAGTGTCTGCCGAAAATTGGTGTAGGAAAAAGTCCTGCATGGAGGACACCCAGGTCCTACACCGATCAGCTGATTAGGCTACCTCCAGGTGCCAGAAGCTACTGCAATAGACAGGTCTGGCCTAGTCAAGTACTAGGACGAGAGTGTCAGACTCCATCCACTGTGTAGTAGTGGTACGGAGTACTTGAATAGTAGCAGAGCTGCTTTCAGCCCTGTATATCGCAGTAGCTTCTGGCATCCAGGGGCAGTGGGTTATGGGGTCCAGTTGTTGGAACCCCACTGATCAGTGTGAATACATTTAACCATTGCCCCACTGACTGATTTGAGGATTTGTTTCTGTCTAAGATTCCCATATAACATAATACCTTCATCCTGGGAAATTTCCATAATCAGAAAAATCAGGTTCATTTTACATACCAAGACGGCATTTCTTTCACCCTTGTAATGTGAGTTTCCAAGATGCTGTATACATTATAAGTCTTTAACAACTACCGCTGCATGTTACTGATCTGTAGAGCAGCAGTCGCCAGAACTACACCCTTTTTTCTGACCTCACTTCCTGTTGCTTTTCGCTGTAGCCTCACTTCCTGTCTGACACGCCCCCTACATGCACATAATATTGTTAAAGGGGATTTAAATGTTGAGGTCCTATCCTTAGGATGGGTTATCTGTGTCTGATCATTGGGGGGTCCAATACCTGGGGCACAGTCACCCGAACGCTGCGTTACTTTAAACAGCTGATCTGCAGAGGGCCTGACTGGACACCCATTGATCTGCTATTGATGACCTGTCCTAAGGATAGCTCAGCAATGTTAAATTCCTGGAAAAAAAAAACCCTCTAAGGGATAAATACCAACTCTTGGTTATGAATGGCACGCTTTCGGAATAGCTACTCTAATACTGTACGGCGTGGCGAACGCTACGCCATTGTTGTCCTGTCTGCTGTGTAACCAGCAGTACACAGTCACTGACAACACGTACACATTAGATCTACGGGTTGTCAGCACTTATATGGGATTTCCGTATTGTGATGATCTTACTAAACAATAGAAATGTGCATTTTATTAAAATCAATGGGTACTATCTCATGCTCAGTGGTTAGTTCAAAAAGTGACGTATCTCCCTGCGAAGAAAAAAAAATCCTCCTTCGCATATGGGAAGATTTCCTCCAGATTTGCTAGATTCCCACATTTCAAGATTTTAACCCCATGTGAGCCGGGCAGCTCACACTGTGTATATCAGGTTCCTGTATATGTTCACATGGCTTCTTCCCCTTTTCCTGTCCCTTGTGGTGTTATCACGAAGAGCAAATAAACTGTGAACTTTCGCTTGAACTCCTTCCTACCCATCAGCAGTGAATGGAGCTCTTAGAGGAGGCGGCCGCCCTCCACACCCATTATGGAAATCCACTGACATGCACAAGCCTCACGTCTTCCCGATGCTTTCAGCAAAAAAGATGCTGAATCTGTAATGAAACTTTTCAAAATGTCAGAGTCCTGAAGCTTTTCACTCACGTGTCGTCCGCACGGTGATTGATGCTGCGGAATTTTTCCGTAATTGATGATATTGCTTTACTTGAGTCTGTTAGTGCAAATAATTATTAATCAATAGGCACTCAACATCGGCTTCGAGGGATCATCCTAATGCATGATTTATTCCAGACATTTCTATTCCGCTACCTTTACAAGGAAGACAATCAATTGGTTAGTGGCCTATGGTACTTTAATTAGCTAAAGAGCAGCAGTTCTTTTGCGGATTTTTACTTGTTTACGTGTTTTTTTTATCCTTTTTATATGTATGGGTTCTGACAGATACAGCATCTATTCTTAAAGAGGAAACCGTCCCAGAAAGTCATGTCCAATAGCAAAAGTTCTCTCTCAGGACGTTATTACCTATTCTGCTTGGACAATATTGAACAACCCTCTATAATCTCCAATAGAGGGAGCCAGAGTCAGAGCAGCAGATTGACGTTACTGCAAGTGTCTGTGCAGGCAGGAAGTAACCAGACTGGAAAGACTGTATGTTTGTGGTACAGTGATATAGAATGGATATTGTATGCAGTCATATATATTGCAACTTGATCTGGCAAAAATGTTCTACGTGGACTGCCTGACAAATAGAAATATAGAGACAAATTAAAACTGGTTTCCCACAAGTGGAACATATCTTCTATCCTCTGTATAACAGAGCTCAGCTTCTCTCCCTCTATCATATAACCCTATATATCACAGAGCTCAGCTTCTCTCCTCTATCATATAACCCTATATATCACAGAGCCCAGCTTCTCTCCTCTATCATATAACCCTATATATCACAGAGCTCAGCTTCTCTCCTCTATCATATAACCCTATATATCACAGAGCTCAGCTTCTCTCCCTCTATCATATAACCCTATATATCACAGAGCTCAGCTTCTCTCCTCCTATCATATAACCCTATATACCACAGAGCTCAGCTTCTCTCCTTCTATCATATAACCCTATATATCACAGCTCAGCTTCTCTCCTCTATCATATAATCCTATATATCACAGAGCTCAGCTTCTCTCCTCTATCATATAACCTATATATCACAGAGCTCAGCTTCTCTCCTCTATCATATAACCTATATATCACAGAGCTCAGCTTCTCTCCCTCTATCATATAATCCTGTATATCACAGAGCTCAGCTTCTATCCTCTATCATATAACCCTATATATCACAGAGCTCAGCTTCTCTCCCTCTATCATATAACCCTATATATCACAGAGCTCAGCTTCTCTCCTCTATCATATAACCCAATATATCACAGAGCTCAGCTTCTCTCCTCTATCATATAACCCTATATATCACAGAGCTCAGCTTCTCTCCTCTATCATATAACCCTATATATCACAGAACTCAGCTTCTCTCCTCTATCATATAACCCTATATATCACAGAGCTCAGCTTCTCTCCTCTATCATATAACCCTATATATCACAGAGCTCAGCTTCTCTCCTCTATCATATAATCCTGTATATCACAGAGCTCAGCTTCTCTCCTCTATCATATAACCCTATATATCACAGAGCTCAGCTTCTCTCCTCTATCATATAACCCTATATATCACAGAGCTCAGCTTCTCTCCTCTATCATACAACCCTATATATCACAGAGCTCAGCTTCTCTCCTCTATCATATAACCATATATATCACAGGGCTCAGCTTCTCTCCTCTATCATATAGCCCTATATATCACAGAGCTCAGCTTCTCTCCCTCTATCATATAACCCTATATATCACAGAGCTCAGCTTCTCTCCTCTATCATATAACCCTATATATCAGAGCTCAGCTTCTCTCCTCTATCCTATAACCCTATATATCACAGAGCTCAGCGTCTCTCCTCTATCATATAACCTTATATATCACAGAGCTCAGCTTCTCTCCTCTATCATATAATCCTGTATATCACAGAGCTCTGCTTCTCTCCTCTATCATATAACCCTATATATCACAGAGCTCAGCTTCTCTCCTCTATCCTATAACCTTATATATCACACAGCTCAGCTTTTCTCCTCTATCATATAACACTATATATCACAGAGCTCAGTTTCTCTCCTCTATCCTATAACCCTATATATCACAGAGCTCAGCTTCTCTCCTCTATCATATAACCTATATATCACAGAGCTCAGATTCTCTCCTCTATTCCTATATATCACAGAGCTCAGCTTCTCTCCTCTATCATATAATCCTATATATCACAGAGCTCAGCTTCTCTCCTCTATTCCTATATATCACAGAGCTCAGCTTCTCTCCTCTATCCTATAACCCTATATATCACAGAGCTCAGCTTCTCTCCTCTATCATATAACCCTATATATCACGGAGCTCAGCTTCTCTCCTCTATCTTATAACCCTATATATCACAGAGCTCAGCTTCTCTCCTCTATCATATAACCTATATATCACAGAGCTCAGCTTCTCTCCTCTATCATATAACCCTATATATCACAGAGCTCAGCTTCTCTCCTCTATCATATAACCCTATATATCACAGAGCTTAGATTCTCTCCTCTATCCTATAACCCTATATATCAGAGCTCAGCTTCTCTCCTCTATCATATAACCCTATATATCACAGAGCTCAGCTTCTCTCCTCTATCCTATAACCCTATATATCACAGAGCTCAGCTTCTCTCCCTCTATCATATAACCTATATATCACAGAGCTCAGCTTCTCTCCTCTATCATATAACCCTATATATCACAGAGCTCAGCTTCTCTCCTCTATCATATAACCTATATATCACAGAGCTCAGCTTCTCTCCCTTTATCATATAACCCTATATATCACAGAGCTCAGCTTCTCTCCTCTATCATATAACCCTATATATCACGGAGCTCAGCGTCTCTCCTCTATCATATAACCCTATATATCACAGAGCTCAGCTTCTCTCCTCTATCATATAACCTATATATCACAGAGCTCAGCTTCTCTCCTCTATCATATAACCCTATATATCACAGAGCTCAGCTTCTCTCCCTCTATCATATAATCCTATATATCACAGAGCTCAGCTTCTCTCCTCTATCATATAATCCTATATATCACAGAGCTCAGCTTCTCTCCTCTATCATATACAGCTATATATCACAGAGCTCAGCTTCTCTCCTCTATCATATACAGCTATATATCACAGAGCTCAGCTTCTCTCCACCTATAAGTTCTGAATTCTATACATTATAGTAGGTTATACAAGTAGTTTAGTGCTTTTGTCATCCTGTATTTATCAGCATATTTTGCTATTACATCTTGCGTCTCTGTGTTTGTTGATTTGTCTCTGTCCTGTCTCTTCTCGCCTCCTGCCTTTATATTAAGTGCATTGTACATAGGCTTTCTTGCGGTGCTTCGGCTTGTCAGCATGTATATTTAATTCAGTGGGAGGTAGCCGGCTGCCCAGGAGTGAGATAAGACCATATATACGGTATATTTTACACTGCAGCATTAGGTTTGTATAATCACAGTAATTGATGCTGTTCGATATAGGACATTTAGCTCTGCCAAGTGTAAACAAATGGAAAATATTTTCCCTCTCCTTCATGGTACCAATGATCCCAGGGCAGGTTCACGGCCATTAGTCTCTTAGTTGTACACACATTTGTCCAGTTTAGAATAAACCCTACACGTCATCCATAACATCCATTTATTAAATCGATGACTATCCGTATAGTTACGACTCTTGGAATTCTAGATTTCCACAAGGCGCTAATAATGTCTTTACTACACCCACTCAGTGGTTGGGACTGGAAAAATAATGTGCCTAAGAAGTCACAGGAAGCCCCTCATAAAGAGCAGCATCCTCCCCTTCTAAGTTTAGAACAAAGGCTCGCAGTCTGTAATAATACCGTAACGGAACTTCCACACAGCCCCATAGCAAATGGAGAGGACCACGGAGGACCCAGCAAACACAGGAAAATCCACTCACTTTGCGTATGAGATCAAACAGACGAAAAAAATTTGGCAACTTTCCCAGCAAGACAACACACTTCCTCCCAGTCTCTTGCCTGCTGTCTTCAGAGCCTGGGATTCAGATTCTCTTGGATCAAAAACATCTGCCTTGTACGTACATCCATTAGGAGGCTGAGATTGAAGGGCAAGGCCGGAGGTAGCATGTTATCCAAATCCCTTACTTGCCTGTTTTGCTGACCTTATCATATTGTCACCATTGAGAGTTGAGTCGGCTAACATCTCCATCATGTGCGGTGACACTTCCTGGCTACTGTGCATTACCGCTACCAAGGCTGAGGCTTTTGTTTTTGGATTTTTTTGGCCATTTTTTTATGGTTGCAGGCTAATGGTTTTCACTTCTTCTATCAGTTTTCTACCAATTCTAGTGAAAGCACTAGGACACATTTACTTAATCTGTCCTTGCTCAGCTACTAAGGATAAGGACAGTGTAAACTAAGGCCAGGTAATCAGAAAAGGGGCCAAATTTATCAAACTGCTTCATGCACTATGAGACATTTGGTGCAGTTTTAGACATTTTTGTCTAACTTTATGCCAACTATTGCTTAGCTTACTGTGTGCCAAGGTATTGGTACCATTTTGGAGCATATCCACCAACTCTAACTCACTGCATCTTTCAATAGGTGGTGCTCCATTGGTTTTGGTACAGTTGAAATTTTTTCTCTATCCACCACCATTCCTGAGGAATCAATGTTAGATTCTGCACAGTCATGTTCTCTGCTGTTATGGGTGAGTGGTCATGAGCTGGAACAGAAAGCCAGGGACTGCTCACCTGACAACAGCGAGCATAATGGTGCTGAAACGAATGGCACCGATTGCTCAGGAATGCTGGGGGCTAGAGAAAAATTTGGTAATCAGTGGAGCAATAACTATTGATGGATGGAAGGTGGAGGTGGTGAAAGTTCCTCTGTCACAACACATTCCCACTAAGACGCACCCAGTTTTGTTAAGCCATGTTCCTTGTTGAATGAGGCACAAAACGTCTCTACAAAACATGTAAATATGGCGCAAATTATAACAGAATTCTGGTGCTACATAATATCTTAACATCTATTAGTCATCTTGCATGTCAGGTAAACCTCCTTATTTATGAAGATTGTTGTTTTCAAGCCAGTGTCCATATCTCATGCAATGGCCATAAATCGTGCGGGGCCAGTGACCCCATGCCCATTGTCTCGGCCCTGTCAGGAAACTGGCCGTGTAAAGAAAGAAAGAAAAGTCACACATTTCTGTGCAAAAACCTAACTTGTAAAAAAAAATATTGCAACTTTTTTATACCTTGTACACTTGAACTGGCATAAAAGCAGGACGAATTTTCCCAGATGAGTTTTGAGGGTGTCAAATTTAGAGAAATTATTTTCACACACCTTATTACAGGAGTCCACTATTTAGGACCCTCATTTGTTAACCAGGGCAGAGAATGGGAACAAAAAGTCTGGAGGACCCCGTACATCCATGAATTACTTAGATGGCCATTGATTTCAGCGAGAGCTGTGTCATTCTCACAGTCGTCCTGTGGTGGCGCTGCAGTGAAATGAAAAACACTGCCAGATTTTTCCTGCAGATTATATCACTCGTATCCTCAGGTGATCCTTGTAGCAAAAATGTGTTGCCGAAATCGAAGATTAGAAGTTGATAATTGAATTTGCACAATGTTTAGGAGCCACTGACCATGATAAATATATACAGGGCATGCTCTCTATATAACCGGTATATCACATGTAATATTTATGGGGTATGATCTGATATTTAGGAGAAATTGGGAGGGGGCGCTCAGACCATTTCTAGAAATATGACGTATTCAAAAATGACCCAAATTCTCTCTGCAGTTTTTGGAAATAAAGGACTAGACCCTGTTGTTCCTGCAGTTTCGGACGGTCTAGCAGGGGCTTTCTAAGCTCTTTTTATTCTGTTTTAGTTATTTCCTTTAGAAATCTGCCATGACGGGGTTAATTGTCCAGTGTCATTTGGGGTTACTACGAGTGCAACTTTTTGATGAAGTTTTGATGAACTTGTTAAGCGCTGGGGGGGTTCTCTCCCCTATAACCCTATTGTCATCCCCCTCCTCAGAGGTCAGAGCCATTTCTTCCTCTTTCATGTCTCTTGAGTAATGTCTTTAGTACTCCTATCCCCCCCCCCCGCTTTCGATCCTTCTCCTTCTTCGCCTGCGCCTTGCACTTGCCCCGAGTCATCTATTGACTTTCCATCTGTTGTACATTGTTCCCACTGGTTTCCTTGACTGCCACGTCTGATTTATTTCTGGAGCTTTGGGACTGGATAAAATCCCCTTGGGCCCTACATCTGTCTTCAGGGCCAGCAGCTGGCAAGGCTCGGGATAGACAATGGGGGATTCATTGTCTAAAAGTCGTGTTCCCTCTTCCTTGTCTTTAATGATTTAAGCACCGGAGGCATGGTTAATACAGCTGAGGTCCCTACATATTCCATCCTATAAACCTACCTATAGACTGAGCTGTGATCCTTGGATACTCCTTCATATGATATAGGTGTATAGTAAATATCATCTGGTTCTTTACACCTGCTCAAGCTGTAAAGTAACTACAGATGTAGCTGAGCTGCACTTGGCTTGTCAGAGTGCATAGTGTCAGACACCATGCACACGACCGAGTGTGCTTCCGAGTGATATCCCAGTGCATTCATTTATACGTTCACGTCTATGGAGGCTTCTGATACATTCGGTTCCGATGACAAGGAGCAGGATAATACATGATCGATAATCGTCATCATATCAGAACGGAACGGATCCAAAGCCCCCATTGACTTGAATGCATACCTCACACACTGCAAACTCGGCCCCACATTGGAAGCACACTCCGTTAGGTGTATGGGGGCTTATAGATATAGCACATTGCAAATCGCAAAAATTATTAGAGGACCTGTCGCCTCTCCTGACACTTCTGCTTTCATAAATACTAAAGATTACTACAATTCTGAAGCATCTTTTATCTTACGGTAAGTCTATGTTGGGCTGTTCCTCTGTTATTCCTCCTAGAAATGTACTAATAAATTGGCAACTGGGTGTTAACCCTTCCATTTACCAAAGGGTTGTGTCCCTACACAGTCTGACACTATCTACACTGACAAAGGATATAGGGAAACTTTCCCCCTCCCCAATTGGTTGTCAGTTTGTTAATGCATTTCCAGGAGGAGTAACAGAGGTCTAGCACAACCCTAGCTCTATAAATAGATACTTCATGAAGAATGTAAATATTAACTAAAACAGACAGCTAAGGAGGGCTGACAGATCACACATGATATACTTTATACATCAGTATAACGTAAAAACTTGTCAGTCCTGCAGCTCTGTAGTAAATCTGACCCGGGAAACTTCTGTATAAACTTTGACTGTCGGCCAACTATTTCCTGACAAGTTTACTTCTAGGTGCCTGGTACATGGATATTAATGATCTTTTCAGTGCTGCCTGAAGAGAAAAGCGGTTTTAATGGTTGGAAGCCGTAATAGCGGTAGATATAGTTGTCACCCAGCTTTCCCATATAACTAGACAAAAGGAATAGTAGTGATGATTGTCTAAATGTCCTATTAAAGAGGAGCTTTTACCAGCTTCACCTCTTTGTCAGAATTAGTGGAGCGGAGCTTATTGACGGATGCAAAGTTGGTGTTTTTTTTTTCTCTAGCCACCACCATTCCTGAGCAATCGGTGCACTTACCCAAATACTACCAAGGAAACTTTATATAGAGAATTGTTGCAGGGTTCGGATGGTGTTTGAAAGGGATCCTGTTATGTTGAACATGGGGTCCCATCTACAGATGGCATGTTGTGTAGAGCAGGAGGAACTGAGCAGACTGATGGGAATTATTTATTAATATCCTTGCTGTGTTTGGAGTCCAATGGGCGGTCCTGCTCGGTGATTGACAGTTAGGTCTGTATTCACACTGCTGCCTGATAGTGTATACATTCTGTATTATATATAATATATTGCTAGGACCAGACCCCAGTGCAATGTCTTCTTCCTCTGGTCTCTCTCCTCCTGACAGTCTGTTTGGTTAGTGACATGGTGACAGTCCGCCACCTCCCCACTTGCAGGAATTCCCTTGGTATGTACAGAGGATCGTCCCTTTGTGTCCATGTGCCCAGTGACAGGTGAATCATGAAGATGGATGAGGATAATAAAATGGGTCTTGGGTACATTCCTCAGATTTCACTGGCTGTAAAGCGATGTTTCTTCTTCAGAAAGGACCACTGAGGGCAGCAGGAAGCCACATCTGGGCCAAGGAGTTAAAAGACTCCTTGAAAGTGAGGTGACCTCTATTGTAGCTTCCAGACATCCTCATCACTACAGAAATCACATCAAAGATCCCCCCCCCCATTAGCCGCTAATAAGCCGCATGTTCTAAAGCAGATATTATTCCTGTCTGCTTTTAATTTGTGGTGATTTATTGCGTAGAGATGGCGTGAAACGGACAACAAATCACTATGACAGAACCTGGAAATGGGTTTTATCAACTGCGCAAAGTAAAGCACTCTTGGGATCCCGGATAAGTCTTAGTGTAATTTCTTCCCTATTTAACACACCGCGCATCTGACTGCAGAGACTGAAGACATTGACACGTTTGCAGAGCGGATGGTTTACAATGTCTAAATTGATATTAGTCTATTAATTCTGTAGTCTATGCAGGCCCAGTGGCTACAGGATAGTCACATTTACCACCCGGCCAACGTCTGCGGCAGCGGAGAGAGTCTTGTCCTTTAATGTTTTTGTTAAAAGGGCTCTCTGGGAGTTCAATATCGATGGCCTAGGTCAGCCATTCCCTACAGGGGTGCCTTGGAAATCCTCCAGGGGGGGGCCACAACACACTGGTTGGAAAGATGGCCACACGCCTTCATCTAACATTATCTGCGTCCTTAGGACGTTTTTTGTGTTCTGGTAAAAATTATCTCATAGGACTGCCCCAGGGAATTTTTTTTTTTTTCAGATAAAGTTGGGAAACATTGACCTAGGTTATTAATAGCTGATCACTGGGAGTCCAATACCCAAGTCCCCCCACAGATCAGCTGTGGCACTTCACCAGTCGGTGCTGTCACGTTTGTTCATCAGCTCAATCTAATTTCATGAATGGGGCTGAGTTGCAATACCAAGTGCAGCCACACTACAGTGAACTGCAATATCGGTCATCCTAACGATAGGTCATAATTATTATAATCCTGGATATTCTTTTAACAGTAAGTGGGGGAGGAGAGGTGCCATTATAGGACAAGTGATAAATGTATGATCGCTGGGGATCGCAACAGGCCCATGTCCCCCTGTTGAATGGGGCAGTGGTTATGTAGGGCACACTTCTGCTCTATGGGGACTGTTGGGGATAGCTGAGTACACTTCCTTTGTCAGTCCCATAGACTTTCAGTTGAGTGGTAGTCCATATGTGTGACCAGAGATTCATTCAAAAAGGACACAAGAAACCTTCCAAAATGATAAAAAAAGAAAAAGACAAACTAATATCATGAACTAACGTGTTAGCTGAACATGCAGAGAACCCGGGTGTGCACACTTAGTCAGTCCTGTGTTAGTATGGATAAGGTAGAGCTGGGATTGTTCTGTGGACACATGTAAGTGATTAGACTATGATGGTGTCTTGTGAGTGAAGCCTTGCTGAGTCTGAGGTCATAGAGGATCTTCAGAAGTAAACTTACTGGTATCAAATGACTGTATGGGCAATTTATAGAGTTATATACGCCTATAAACCTATCTATACCATCATGGGGCAGTTACTGAAGCCAACATCTAATGTACTTTAATTGGATGTAAAGTCGGCTGGAGTCTGATAATGGTGTGCGGAGCCTGTATGGTGTCCCTTCAGCTGCTACACATCCCTTAGGCTGTCTGTGTGTCAGTGTATGTATACTAAAGCAATGCTATACCAACGTAATATGGTATTTGCAAGACCACAGGTGTAGTTTAAAGCGTCTACATCCCAGTGCAAAATCTCTAATGGGGCCCCTACTTACCTTGTGCAACTTAGAATAGTGGTGTATTATATATGTCCTTTGGGGCCCCCTTAGGGTCCGAGGCCTGGTAGTGATGGCTACCTCTGCAACCCCGAGCTACACCCCTGTACTAGAGACAAAATGTTACATGATAAATTAACAAACCGGTCTTACTGCACCTGGCTGATTTTTTTTTTTCCTTTGCATTGTCGCCTCTCCCAAATTAGGCTAGGTTAAAACTTGCGGCGTACTCTGTCGTTCAGATCCGCCGGGGGACCCAAATGATGGAGAGCCCGTCCACAAAAACAACGGTTACCTGTGTATACCCCAGACCCCTTAGACTATAATGGGGTCTGCCAGTTTCCGTGCAGGACTTTTCTCTTGGCCAATTTTCGGCGGAATCTACGATGGAGTCTCTTATGCAGATGTAAACGTAGCCTTATACTTTATACAGTAGTGTGGGTGAGATGGACCAAGCCCGCCTGCTGACATGTCCCATATTCCTGCTGATACATTGTAGCAAAACACCAGAGAGAATTGTGCTAAAGCTGATGATGTGTTCACTCCACTCTCCCTAGTCCTCTGTTTCCAGGTCCCGGCTGATGCTGATTTGAGCCGTCATTTATGCCAGTTTCTGGACTAATTTACAGTAAATTTTTCAGTTTACGAAAAAGTCACATATTTTGGTGCAGAAACAGTCGCAGATTTGCTATTTCTGTCATACATTACATACCAGAAACAGCATAAAATATGAATCTAACCCAAACTATATTAGAAAGTTCTGTAATGTCTCACTAACAGGGATTTAGCTTGATATATGTATAATATATCATTATTATTATTATTATTATTATTATTTACACAAAGCCCAAAAACCCCTTTAATTGACAATTTTTCAGGCTCAAAATATGAGGTCGCCCAAATAAACTTTTTGGAGATTTTTTCCATTTTTAGTTCTGTTTTCTGCATTTCGTTTATTCGCTTCCTCTCCAGTCCCGCTGCTATAAAACCCGGGATCCATTATGAAGCAGCTGTCGGCATATCTCCTCCGTAGTTTTATTAATCTCCGTGACATAATCAGGTCAATTGTTTTCATCGTGACGACATATTCCTCCAAGATTTCCCCCCCTTGTGTCTGCTTGTCATTATCAAACCTTCTAAGCTGTCACTTTTTTTTTTTTTTTTTTGCAATGAGTAAAATCTTGATCCATGCAAAATTACCAGCCGACAGGGACCGCCGCTAATTTGTCGCGTAGTTGTATACTACTACTAGCCGCGACAGTGTATACGGCTATCTATTCCCGGCTATACCAACCTCCCGTGAGAGGCTTATGGATAAATCGCAGGGATGATTTAAGGCCGGCGCTGCCTATATAGATTACATACAGGCCCCCTTTCATATCGGAGGATTTTTTAGGTTAAGGATCATCTCCCTGGTAGAGATCCAGCCTCATTGGAGTATTATTGAGATTTATGATGTTGCTGAGAGACATCTCCCAAGATCTCTTCCACATGGAACTCATTCATTCCGGGCCGCGTGCCTCAAATTTCTACTGTATATATTATGTTTCTCTTACTCTTGTGCTGTTTTTGCCTTCAGGTTATTTGAGCAGAACATCGACATTATTTTTGGTTAAACATTTAGCTGTTCTGTATAAACCAGGGGGGAACTTGCTAACCGCACCGCCGTCAATGACGTGAATTCATGTTTTATACTTTGCGATCAGTCTTTGTAGTAGTATTGCCTTACATTTTACTGTAGTGCACACTATAATACTTACATATTTCTAACCTGCGTACAGTTTATGGGTAGTTTTTATAAGCCCTACTACATGTACAGGCTTAGCAGAGCTATATTTGTCGTCCGTTTTTTTCTGTTATCCTGTGATTCAATAAGAGGAAAAGCGCAGTAGTGGCCTATAGCGTCCAGATTCTAGCCTTCATATTATATTGCAAAATTTTGCAAACAGAAGCAGAAACCTCATTGGTTCCTATGGATAACTACTACGCTTTTCCTTAGCACTAATTTTGATAAATCTGCACCTCTGAGTTCAGTGAGTGCCATAGATTCTCCTGCAACCCTGTCAAAAACCGAAATATCTCGTCTTGGCAGAAATTCCTAAAAATTACAAACATGGCTCTGCTACATCTCTTTATTAGTAAGGGTGAGTTCACACTTGCGCTTGAGTCCGTCCGCTGCCAATCTGAGTAAAAATCTCGGGAAACAGGATAGGCATCGGATAGCGACAGGTTAGCGACGCTTTGCTTAAAAACCCATTCATTTGCGCGGGTATGCGCTTACACCCTCTGCGCTGCGAAGCCGTTTTTTTTTTTGTCATACACGAAGTCCTGCATCTGCGACTGTTTCCCACGAAAAAACTGGATTCGCAGCGCAGAGGGTGTAAGCGCACACCCGCGCATTGCTTTAAAAACCCATTCAAATGAATGGGTTTTTAAGCAATGCGTCGCTATCCGGTGCCTATCCTGTTTCCCGAGATTTTCACTCGGATTGGCAGCGGACGGACTCAAGCGCAAGTGTGAACCCACCCTTAGTTGTTTCAAGAGTGGAATTTCACTTTAGGCTAAGGCCGCACGTAGGGAGCTGCAGCCGAAATACACTGTGGAAAAGATCACGGCGGAAACACATCGTGTTTTTTTTTCTGCAGCGTTTTTCACAGAAAGTCCGCAGGGTTTTCCTCTGCGGACTTTCTGTCTCTATTATATGTCTATGGAAAACACCAACGTTTCCTTAGGTATAATTCACATGCTGCAATTTGCGGGCGTTTTTTCCTCAGAGTTTTTGCAACGTGGGGCCCTGGCCTAAAGGGGTTTTCCAAGACACATATATATTGATGACCTATATGTCATTCATATGTGATGGGTGGGGTCTGACACCTTATATTCTACCTGATCGGTTCTGACACCTGGGACTCCACCTGATCGGTTCTGACATCTGGGATTTCACCAATCCGGTGGTTGAAGAGCATGCAGCTTTCAGGTGTGCGCTGTGGCCTCTTCATTGAATATCAAACACAGTGCCATACATTGCAGAGTAACCCTATTGACTGGAATGGGACTGAGCTGCTGCTGCATCATGTGACCTTGTGAGCACCAAATTTTCTGTTTCCCGTAGCAACCAATCACAGTGCAGCTTTCCTTTTTCAGGAGCAGAACACAAAATTAAACCTGTTCTGTGATTGGTTGCTGGGGACAACTAAGACCATTGCTTTTAGGTTAAGTTCACATCTGTGATGGACTGTCCGTTGTTCTGGCCCTTCGGAACCAGAACAATGGACAGGTGGAACATTACAATAGCGGATATATAAGGAGCCCGACGGACCCCAATGACATTAGTGGGGTCTGTCTGGTGCCTGCTGTTTTTAATCTCAAATTGGCAGTTGAAAAAGTTGTGTGCAGGACTTTTTCGTCTTGTGATTTCAGGCGAAGACTCTGAAGCTAATGTGAACTTGGCCTGAATAAATCTATTTTTAATTTAGTTTTTTTACTATTATAACGGTCTCTTGGCCTGAAAAGGGATGAAAAATATGTGAGGCCCTGGTGGAAATCGGACTGTTTTATCTGTTTTTAACAACGTCCATGTGCATGAGGCTTTAGGCCGCTTTGTTGAATACACACGCCTGCCGCCTGGTTTATATCGCTCGTCTCCATCATTGATATCGCCAGTGTCATCCTTATACAATAAGTACACTTATTGGTCCAGTCACTCCTCGCCCATACACATGAAGATACTTCCTGACAGCTGCTTTGCTTGTTATATATGACAGCCAGTAAACAGATTATGCAGGAAATCTACAAGTTGTCTGTTAGCGATCTCAGGTCACAAGCGCGGCTTGGTAATGAGCGCCAGGAAGGAATCGCTGGAGAGAGCGGCCCCCCATTATGTCATGTAGGTGTGTTACCTCCTAATGAATGTGTACATACGAGCCGCATTACTAGACAGTACAACACGCTCATTTCCAGGATGCCGGAGTCATTTACTGCTCGCTCCTTGTAATAAAGCATGTACACTGGAAACATCGATTCCCCGGGCTGTCAATGAGACCCTTTGCGGGGGGCTGAGTACTCACTTTGCTCTGTATGTTTGCAAACAGTCACTCTCATTGGAAAAAAGGCATTTTGATCCTTGTGCGTTTCACGAAGTGTATGTGTGTGGTCAATCTCCGATTGATCAACTCTTTTAAATTCCGTATCCGCTAATAATAGGTTCACCGGCTGGATTGTGGGCATGCTCCATTAATCTCCGACACATAATACAAATTCCTCAAGACCAATTTGTTAAATTGCTTTTCCAATGCTATTGAGGTGCGGGTCTTTTTCTTGCTGGGGTCGCTCTTTGTGTCTTTTTTAACTCATTTGTTCACCACAGTGATTGTTATAAAGCAAACACATCCGGGATTATGTATAGAATATTATATAAGAAATTGGAGCAAATACTGCATGTAATATATATATATATATATATATATATATATATATGTGTGTATATGTATATATATATTCTATATAGATTGGGTGTATGTATATATACTGTGTGTATATATACAGTACAGACCAAAAGTTTGGACACACCTTCTCATTCCAAGAGTTTTCTGTGTTTTCATGACTATAAAAATTGTAGATTCACACTGAAGGCATCAAAACTATGAATTAACACATGTGGAATTATATACTTAACAAAAAAGTGTGAAACAACTGAAAATATGTCTTATATTCCAGGTTCTTCAAAGTAGCCACCTTTTGCTTTGATTACTGCTTTGCACACTCTTGGCATTCTCTTGATGAGCTTCAAGAGGTAGTCACCTGAAATGGTCTTCCAACAGTCTTGAAGGAGTTCCCAGAGATGCTTAGCACTTGTTGGCCCTTTTGCCTTCACTCTGCGGTCCAGCTCACTCCAAACCATCTGGATTGGGTTCAGGTCTGGTGACTGTGGAGGCCAGGTCATCTGGCGTAGCACCCCATCACTCTCCTTCTTGGTCACATAGCCCTTACAAAGTCTGGAAGTGTGTTTGGGGTCATTGTCCTGTTGAAAAATAAATGATGGTCCAACTAAACGCAAACCGGATGGAATAGCATGCCGCTGCAAGATGCTGTGGTAACCATGCTGGTTCAGTATTCCTTCAATTTTGAATAAATCCCCAACAGTGTCACCAGCAAAGCACCCCCACACCATCACACCTCCTCCTCCATGCTTCACGGTGGGAACCAGGCATGTAGAGTCCATTCGTTCTCCTTTTCTGCGTCGCACAAAGACACGGTGGTTGGAACCAAAGATCTCAAATTTGGACTCATCAGACCAAAGCACAGATTTCCACAGGTCTAATGTCCATTCCTTGTGTTCTTTAGCCCAAACAAGTCTCTTCTGCTTGTTGCCTGTCTTTAGCAGTGGTTTCCTAGCAGCTATTTTACCATGAAGGCCTGCTGCACACAGTCTCCTCTTAACAGTCGTTGTAGAGATGTGTCTGCTGCTAGAACTCTGTGTGGCATTGACCTGGTCTCTAATCTGAGCTGCTAACCTGCGATTTCTGAGGCTGGTGACTCGGATGAACTTATCCTCCGCAGCAGAGGTGACTCTTGGTCTTCCTTTCCTGTGACGGTCCTTATGTGAGCCAGTTTCTTTGTAGCGCTTGATGGTTTTGGCCACTGCACTTGGGGACACTTTCAAAGTTTTCCCAATTTTTCGGACTGACTGACCTTCATTTCTTAAAGTAATGATGGCCACTTGTTTTTCTTTACTTAGCTGCTTTTTTCTTGCCATAATACAAATTCTAACACTCCATTCAGTAGAACTATCAGCTGTGTATCCACCTGACGTCTGAACCACACAACTGATGGTCCCAACCCCATTTATAAGGCAAGAAATCCCACTTATTAAGCCTGACAGGGCACACCTGTGAAGTGAAAACCATTTCAGGTGACTACCTCTTGAAGCTCATCAAGAGAATGCCAAGAGTGTGCAAAGCAGTAATCAAAGCAAAAGGTGGCTACTTTGAAGAACCTAGAATATAAGACATATTTTCAGTTGTTTCACACTTTTTTGTTAAGTATATAATTCCACATGTGTTAATTCATAGTTTTGATGCCTTCAGTGTGAATCTACAATTTTTATAGTCCTGAAAATACAGAAAACTCTTGGAATGAGAAGGTGTGTCCAAACTTGGTCTGTATTGTGTATATATATATATATATATATGTATATATATATATATTCTATATAGAGTGTGTGTATGTATATATACTGTGTGTGTGTGTGTGTGTGTGTATATATATATATATATATATATATATATATATATATATATATATATAGATTGTATGTATGTATATATACTGTGTGTGTGTATATGTGTGTGTATATATATATATATATATGTGTGTGTGTGTGTATATATATATATATATATATATATATATATATATATATAGCTATGATTTTTGTTTTTTCATTCACATTTTACTTCACAGCCACCACAGAGTTTCGACCGTTAAATCTATTTTTAGAAAAATCCGATTACTATAATCTTTGACATAAACCCTTTCACCACAGATAATGTCAACGTGAATTATTAAGCAGATTTTTCTAAAAATAAATTTAGGTGACGTACTATAAGCATTTATACATTATTTATTGCTCACTTTATACAATCCTTCGTAAAAGGAATCTGTCACCATTAAGTTTCTTAAAATCTTTCACTTTTTTTCTAATCTGTTTTTATTTTCTGATTGTAGATTTTTGTTATCTTTATTCTATATTCTGTAACTGATTATAGGGGCGGCCATCTTGCCTGATCTTTTCTGCTCTGTTAATAGCATTTAGTGATATGCTTTACTATATAGGCAGCAATAGTCTGGAGCTGACTCATTGGGTCGGTGGTGTTATCGATAGAGGTATTATCGTCTCTTTTAATTCTCTCTGTG
The DNA here is from genome assembly GCA_947044405.1 of Leptodactylus fallax. Classification (NCBI taxonomy): domain Eukaryota; kingdom Metazoa; phylum Chordata; class Amphibia; order Anura; family Leptodactylidae; genus Leptodactylus; species Leptodactylus fallax. Next base: position 152,944 of record CAMRHE010000316.1, on the reverse strand, counting down.
ATGTAAATGAGGAGACTGCTACAAAAAATAAAAATAAATAAATCCTGTTGAATTTGAAAGTCTTTTCTTAGGTTTAGTGGCCACAGTGAAAAATGCACTTTTTTAATATAGTGACATGGAAAATTCTTCAAAATATCAACAAATATTCTTAAATCAGGTTTACCATGAAAATTTTGGCATGGGATTTTAGTCTAATAACCCCCCAAAGGTATGTGAAACTTAGGTTTATGGGTACAGAACCTTAAAAAGAAAAGCTTACAGAAGTTCCTGTCTGGTTGCCTCACTCTTCTGTTCTTGCGAAATTTCATATTTAGCCATCTGGGATTGAAAATAACACCAGATTATGATACTCTCTGGATTATCAGATGTCAGAGTAAAGGCATTTCACTATAAAATCTATATTAGTGCAGAAGCCTGAGCTTTGCTTTCTAGAATTGTCTGCAGTGGTCGGTCATGATCCGTCAACCATTAGTTATAGTTTTCTTCAGTAGTGGCCACTTGGGTTCCCTGTATAGATCTGGGAAAGTATTACATGGTGGATTACTTAGGCTTTGCAATAAATCCTGGAAGGCCATCACCTGAGCAGAAGATAAATGGCGCCAGTATAGTGCCCCGGTAAGTGCATCGCATTGTAGTGACCCAGCTGTAGGACTCGTGATCCCATCCACTTACCAGAGGTCGGAGATAAAACCCCTGACATGTTTTATTTGGTGCTATTGTCAGCATCTTCCACACCGTCGCCTCCTTGTTCAAGAGACCTTCCAATCTATTTCTTTCTTCAAGATGTACTTAAGTATTACTTAGACTTGAAGACTTAACTCTTCCATGTCCAGTAGCAGTTAGGTCTTACAATAATTAAAATCCCTTTTTATTTATTTATTTTTTCTTGTTTGATCAGCAAAAATACCTACAATCGTCGACGTCCCTGCATTCCTCTATACGCACACAATAGTTTAGTATTAGCCACTACTAGCATAAAAGATGGCTCCTCGAACACACAACTATAGTATGTCCTCCCAGCAGACCTCTGCTCCATCTCACATTGCTAATCCTGTGATGTCATTGTGATGTCACAGGTTTCCATAGCAAAAACCATGGCTGTACAGTCATGGCCAAAAGTTTTGAGAATGATACAAATATTAATTTTTACAAAGTCTACTGCTTCAGTTTTTCTAATGGCAATTTGCATATACTCCAGAATGTTATAAAGAGTGATCAGCTTAACAGCAATTACTTGCAAAGTCAATATTTGCCTAGAAAATGAACTTTATCCCCCAAAACACATTTCAACATCATTGCAGCCCTGCCTTAAAAGGACCACCTAACATCGTTTCAGTGATTGCTCCATTAACACAGGTGTGGGTGTTGATGAGGACAGGGCTGGAGATCAATCTGTCATGATTAAGGAAGAATGACACCACTGGACACTTTAAAAGGAGGCTGGTGCTTGCCATCATTGTTTCTCTTCTGTTAACCATGGTTATCTCTAAAGAAACACGTGCAGTCATCATTGCACTGCACAAAAATGGCCTAACTGGGAAGAGTATTGCAGCTAGAAAGATTCCACCTCAGTCAACAATCTATCGCATCATCAAGAACTTCAAGGAGAGAGGTTCCGTTGGTGCCAAAAAGGCTCCAGGGCGCCCAAGAAAGACCAGCAAGCGGCAGGACCGTCTCTTAAAAGTGTTTCAGCTGCGGGATCGGGCTACCAGCAGTGCAGAGCTTGCTGAGGAATGGCAGCAGGCAGGTGTGAGTGCATCTGCACGCACTGTGAGGCGGAGACTCTTGGAGCAAGGCCTGGTCTCAAGGAGGGCAGCAAAGAAGCTACTTCTCTCCAGAAAAAACATCAGGGACAGACTGATATTCTGCAAAAGGTACAGGGAGTGGACTGCTGAGGACTGGGGTAAAGTCATTTTCTCTGATGAATCCCCTTTTCGATTGTTTGGAACATCTGGAAAACAGCTTATTCGGAGAAGAAGAGGTGAGCGCTACCACCAGTCTTGTCTCATGCCAACTGTAAAGCATCCTGAAACCATTCATGTGTGGGGTTGCTTCTCAGCCAAGGGAATCGGCTCTCTCACAGTCTTGCCTAAAAACACAGCCATGAATAAAGAATGGTACCAGAATGTCCTCCAAGAGCAACTTCTCCCAACCGTCCAAGAGCAGTTTGGCGCTCAACAATGCCTTTTCCAGCATGATGGAGCACCTTGCCATAAAGCAAAGGTGATAACTAAATGTCTCAGGGAACAAAACATAGAGATTTTGGGTCCATGGCCTGGAAACTCCCCAGATCTTAATCCCATTGAGAACTTGTGGTCAATCATCAAGAGACGGGTGGACAAACAAAAACCAACAAATTCAGACAAAATGAAAGCATTGATTCTGCAAGAATGGACTGCTATCAGTCAGGATTTGGTCCAGAAGTTGATTGAGAGCATGCCAGGGAGAATTGCAGAGGTCCTGAAGAAGAAGGGTCAACACTGCAAATATTGACTTGCTGCATTAACTCATTCTAACTGTCAATATAAGCTTCTGTTACTCATAATATGAATGCAATTCTATTTCTGTATGTGATAAAAACATCTGACAAACACACATAAAAACCAGAGGGCAGCAGATCATGTGAAAATAGAATATTTGTGTCATTCTCAAAACTTTTGGCCATGACTGTAGAGTTGGAGTCAGATTCGGAGTCAGGGCCAGTTTTGGGTTCAGTTGGAAAAAAGTTACCGACACTGAAAAATAAAATGATTCATTATTTTTAATTATATTATTCTATTATCAAGATTGTATAATTGGATATATAGTTTGTTACTTTCATGGAGTCTGTCACTAGTTTTTTTTATGAAATAGAGGATCTTTACTGCATCTGTCTTACCATGGCTGACATGTATGTTGGAGCAGGAGTAGGAGTCGGGCTGTGGAAAAGATAGAGGAGTCAGAGTCATTTTTGTTCTGTCGTCTAAGACTATATTCACACCAGCGTTGGAGGTTACATCTAAGATCACATTCGTGCAGTCCTACATGCAGGGCGTTATATCCGGCAATATGACAGACCCCATTATAGTCGGGTCCGGCAGCTCAGTGGAGATGTGAACACAGGTTGAGAAGTATTGAGTCGTCACAGTAACATGACAGGCTAGATAAATACTTGCGCTGGGCCTTCCGTCCACTAAAACAGTGGTTACCCACAGATCCCATAGACTACAATCGGGCCCACCGGGTGTCCGTCAGGTTTCCACCATTTTTATACTAAAAGCGGTAGAGAGAATAGTCCACCATGCAGAGTCTCCTATGGAGATTACGACGCAGATGTGAACCTAGCCTAAGGTTGTTAAAATTAAAGGGGATAACTGGAAAACCCAGAGAGGACCAGGATGGGTTTAAAAAAAAAAAAAAAACTCCTGGTCTTTCATTTGGGGCGCTGCGCCTCTCGTTTCCCCTGGTGCTGGCAATGGCTTTGATGGAAATGCACTTGCTTAGGTGACAGCTTTGGCCAGCCACTGGCGGTCACATGTTGAGCACTGGTGATGTCACTACTGATACATCGGTACCCAGCATGTGACCACTGAGGCTAGTAATTGGCTGCGGCCGTCACCTAAGCCTCTGCCTTTCTGGGGATTTGCTGCCTAAAAAGGGTACCCCACCTCAGTATTGCTCTAAATTGTAAACTCTCTGTATTCATCCTTGACATGCTTAGCAATAGCCTGGATTTCTGCCTTGTGTATATATCTTCTTGTATTGAACCAATGACTACAGACTACAGTATTTTTGTTAAAAGCCCCTCCCCTCTGACACAATATACACATAATCCATCATGTAAGCGCTGCATATTCTCATCTTCCTATAAAAATATCTCTATAAATGTCATCGTCCCCGAATTCTAGAACCACGCCATATAACAATTGCCATTCTTTAGTGTTTTCTCTCGGCTGTAATGGCTTCTAGTATTCTGTTAATTTCCTTGCTGTGAATTCTCTCAATTTGCAGCTTCCCAGGGTAATGTCAGCAATAAATAAACTGGCATGTAAAATGGCTGTACTTTGTAATGTAAATAAAATAAAAATGCAGAAGAGACTTTTTTTCACGGAGGATTTGGTTTTCTGTTTGCTGTAGTATTTAGGTGATTCACTGTAGAGAAGAGATAATTAAAGGGCCATTTATCACCCAAAAATATGTGATGGGGAATTAAAGAATGTAAACAGCTGTCCTGGCGCCGTACAACTTGTCATTGGCGCTCGTCCCTGCAAATAACATTACTTTAGCTACAGTTATCTCCAGGACTTGACTGCTTAAAGGGGTTCTGCAGGGTTGGAAAACATGGCAGATTTCTTCTTCTCAGGAAGTGACATCATGTACGTTGGTCACATGACCATGCCTCGTGTGTATGAATGGTTCTGTCGCTATAATGGGTCCCTCGGATCATTAATCTGAAATGGTCCTTATGGTAGGTTTACACTAGCGTTGGCTTTTCCTATGTTCTGGTCCATCGGAGGACCAGAATAATGGATAAGTGGACCACTACAACAGCGGTCACCTATGGAGACCAGCGGACCCCATTAACTATAATGGGATTGGTCAGGAGTTCGTTCTTTAAAACTGAAACAGACTTTCGGATACACACTATGACGGAGACTACAACTCATATGTGAACGTAGCCTGAGAACTTTTTTAGGCCACAAGTCTGATGATCTGATCTTCCGTATAGATCCAAATGGGAGCTGTAAATTTGGCCTAGTAGACCCACAGAAAGGCCAGGGGTCTAATACTTGTGTTGTGCTTGTCTAATACCAGCCTCAATGTATGTAGTCAATGTTGGATCCTAAAAAATAGGGGTCTATACATGTATGAATAGACCAAAATCGAGCGTATATCTGGTCTTCATGATGCTCCGCTCTCAACATGGAAATATGGTGCAAAATTATTTTTAGCAAATAGAAATGATCCCACCTGCTCCCTTTTCTGGGAGTCTAGTATGAAGTTGTCATTGGACGCTGGTAATAAATTAGACTACATATGTTCCATTCCTTGTGTGTTGCAGTTTTCACATTTCCCTGAATTGCCTCGCAGATTGTCAGGGTTATGGAGCCCATAAAGTAGTCCTCGCTCCCATCGGCACACCGCCACACAGCGAGACTCAGTAGCAGGAGAACAAGGTTTTGCCATGTGAAAACAAAGGGCGTCTTGTCACAGTGTCATCTGCGAACACACGGACAACAGTCTAGAAGGAAATCAATGAGGAAGGTTAATTGACATTGAGAAAACAGTTAAAAAAGAGAAGGCCTGAACAGATGGGTGTCGTAAATTAGAACAGGAGGCGCTTACAGTCTCTCTATTTTTACTTTTAACCCTTATATTCTGTATAGTTATAAAGCAAAATGTGCTTCGCTTTCATCATTATGGATTCTAAGAAAGGTTCTCCCTATTGACAATAATGTACCAAATGGGCACTCCAAATGATATCCTACTTCACCGCTGTATACCCTGTCCTGCAAAATTATTCTGCAAATGGGGCTTGGTGGTTGTTCTTTAGGTCATCGGGTCCATAATAAGTTGTGACGTTGCAGTTTGGCCATTGCTGTACTACATGTACCCTTCTGCTAATAACTTTGGCCATGGGATTTGATGGAAGAACTGTATTGTTCATAGATGATCCTTTACTTACCTAAAACCAGATCCTTACCATTTTATTCTTTTGACTATTGGCTGCAAGACAATCTTATTGCAAATTTTAGTAAGTTCTGGTGCATAATGGACAATTGTGACTTAGTATCTGTTGACTTACCTTGGACCACTCCTTGGCATTCATAGGTAGTAAACAAGTACTGCCATGGCCTCCATGATGATGACTTTGGTTTGTTCAGCCACAGTCATTTCCGTCTTTTGTCTGGCTACATTTGTGTTGTTCTAGCTTGTTGAAGGACTTGGAAAGTTATCAGGTAAATGTGACGTAAATCCTGATTTATTTACTGATTAATTAAAGGAAGGTCAAGAGGAATCCTGAATTGTTTTCATTGACCATTTGTGTCACGCTGCTCGCCCGTGTCAGGTAATCCCTCCGTTGTACTTTACTGGTGGCCACATCTAATGACTTTTCCTTTGCTACAGGTTGTATAAATCAATGTCACTGTAGAGCGGTATACACAGGCCCTATGTCCTCTGAAGGTCTCCTAGTAGACACAAGCATTGGGTGGCCAACAGTTATGGTTAGAGGACATGGAGGAGATGGGCCGTGCACTACAGTGGTAAATACGTTACTAGCTGTGGCGTAATGAAGCTTTATTTTCCTCCATGCAGGAATCATTGACCCGGTAACCTCCGCTCTTTGTGGTTACAATTCACAAGTGTCACAGATGAATAAACACAGATGATTGTAATTTTACTGTTGATAACATCTCGCTGCTGCTTTATGTTATGTGTGGAGCGATCGCCATATTGAGCGCATAAACTACTCAGCGGTTTAATACGTGAAGATCATTATTTCTATAGCACGTACAGACGTAGCAAAGTAAAGTTTTATTTTGACTTTTTCAGTGGTTTTTGTTGTGTTCTGTGATAAGATATCTCATTGCAGCAAGTTATTAGTGTCAAGTTAAACTTTTCTACTTTTGCAACACGTTCACCTTTTGCTTTCCTAGAAATACGCATTCTGAAAACGTATATGTATATAAAAAAAAATACAACCCATCCGGAGAAGATGACCGATGCCGTTTGTGTCCTGTACACATGAACAAAATTCGTTGACCAATATCATGATCAGTTGTTTAAATATTACACTTTTCAAATCCTATGCACATACAATACTGAATATTACGATTTTATTTAAAGGATGCAATGCATACTCTTACCTGTGGGGGTCAGTGTTGCGATTTCCAGTAGTTTTTTTTTTTTTTTTTTTTCAACATTTTTTGAGACATAAAATAAAATTTTCTTGTCTGAGTATGGAATCCTGTAACTCCAGGTAGTATGGAGAGTAATATGGCTACTGTAGATGTCTTCAGGATGGCGTCACATGGAGCGCTTAGTACGAAGTACAGCTTAGTATGAAGAAGTAGGGACTATATCTCTGCACAGACACGGTTCCATCATGCATATTGGGCTGACACACACATGACATATATACTCCCATACTGGTGCATGCTCTATTTGGCCATTTCCTATGTCTTCGGCATTGAGAGAGGGGAGTAAGCTGCCACCAGACGTCTCTGAAGCCCAATAGCCCGATCTTTCTCCCACCCATCATTACTAGGGTAGAGTTAGGAGGTCACCTTACACCTTATACGGTTGGCCGATCCATCTGAAATTGGTGGGTTTGACCAACAGTATTGTGTATGGCTAGCTTTACCCGGGACCCCTCTTGACACTCGGTTACTACAGTGCATATGTTGCGTAACAAACACAGGTTATGTCACTTTTATATAGGGTTGTAACTTATACCCAACCTAAGAGCCTTAAGGTGCCCATAAGGGTCTTTTCCAATATGTGTAGACCAGTAGTAGGCCTGGTACAGATTTTGCGTTGGGGTCCAGGCACTTCATGTTACACCTCTTATACATCATATTCGGAAACTAAATTACGACATCTTCGACCATCAAAACTGTACATCAGCCCCTACATGGTTGTAATGGTGACTGTGGATCTGTTTACGGCCCATGCTCGGCCGGCGTCCAGGAAAGCAGTTCATAAACTTTTTATCTTTACATTGACTTGATGCATTTGTGGGATAAAAGTGAAGTCGGTGATTGACCTTAAACTAAAAGTTCATTTTGTTTTATTGCCGCGGGATTGATTTTTTTTTTTCCCTGTGTACTTTCCATTATAAGAGGATCATTTGTCAGCAGGTAGACTCATTCTGTATTATGACAAGTACTGGATGTAGCCGCTTGCATCAGTAATTGATATTATGGAGGAGAGTTACAGTATTATAGGAAATACAAAGCCCAATTTTCACGAAGATTATAATTTACAAAATTGCTACAATAATAAAACAAATGCCCTCAAAACTTTTGAGATTAAACACGGTATAGATCAGTAATCTCCAACCTGTAGAGCAAACTACAACTCCCAGCATGGAAGAGGTAGGCTTTCCTTTCTTACCCCAAAAATTCTTAAAACTTTATAGTCTTGCAGAGACTGACTTGTTGGGACCCACTACATGGATTGCCGCCTCCAGTGTGAAAACCACTAAACAAGCTGGACCCATGCAAAGTGGGGGAGGGATGGAGGAGATATTGCTGGAATTTTGTGGTATTAATTTTTATGTAATATAGATATTACTATATATTGTACATAGATAACAATAGAGAAAGCGGTATTTTTATGAAGATTTGGGACAGACTGATCAAATTTGACAAGTATGGAAATGAACAAGAAGTAAGAGATATGAGAGAGATTAATAGATATGACACAGATTGATATACAGTTCATAGATATATGTGGCACAATAGATATAGGATACAATAGATAAGATGTAAGATACAATAGATATAGATAAATATGAGATTAGATAGTCTTGAGATTTGATAGATAATAAGTTTAGGTAGATTTTAGATAAATTATTGCATCTCATATCTATCTATCTTAACAATATAAATAGCTATGAATATCGATAGATATGAGAGAGAGTTGAGATATAATAGATATGAAGATAGATGGATAGAGATTTTAGATTAGCTAGATAGAGAGAATAGATATGAGTTTAGATTTGAAATACAGTAGATATGAGGTTAGATGGATGTATAGATAGATATGAGGGTGGGTAGATGGATGATAGATATGAGGATAGATAGATATGAAGATAGATATGAGGATAGATAGATAGATATGAGGATAGATAGATGGATGATAGATAGATATGAGGATAGATAGATAGATAGATAGATAGATATGAGGATAGATAGATAGATAGATAGATAGATAGATAGATAGATAGATATGAGGATGGAGATAGATATGTGGATGGATAGATATGAGAGAGATGTATATGAGAGATAGCTATGAGGATGGATGGATATGAGAGATATATGGAGAGATAGATGGATAGATAGATATGAGGATAGATATGGATACTGAGAGAGATACATAGCTGTATATATTCATAGCTTTGTTGTGGTGTTTTGCTTATTGCTATAGTTTCTAGACAATAGAGAATATTTTACATTTTGAAGCTTTGGTGAGTAAACACTTTTGAGCCTGGTGGTGGCACTGTTCAGGTTCTTGTTAGGTTTGTAGTTACGTAGCCCTCGCCGCTGTTACTTAGCCTCCTATAGCACAAGCCTATGTGCTTTACAGTCTTCCACAATGATCCTCATCAGCCGCTCAGTCTTGGAGGGGCCTCGGCATCGCTCTGGCAGATATATTCAGTGATCAGTGTATAGCGACAGTGTCTGACAGCTCGGTGCTCCCCTCCTGTCAAGCTCTGGGGGGAGGACTGGAGCTCCCCCCTCTCTCTGCTCCCACATTAAAGCATCTGTGATGTTCGCTTAGAACTCTCCGAACCCCTGCAGTGTCATGGCGCTTTACCTTGATCACATCAACCTGCCAAAATGACACTGAGACTGCGCTACATCTGAGCTCATCTAATTGCCCTGTAGACTGCAAGTTGGTGGCAAATAAGTCATCATTAAGAGTCTTTTGATTTTTTTTTTTTCACTCATTTTTTGTTGTTTTTAAGCCTCCACATGGTGCACATAAGTGCTATTGGATGCAGATGTTCCTAAAAGCTGTAAAACTATAGCAGCAGGATTAATCTCTCACATTGCGAGCGGAAAACAAAAATACTTGGCTTTAGAAATAGTATGTGAACATTGTTTATTATCCGTGATGGTATGGAGATTTTGGGTATGGAGGCCGTATAAGAGGGAAGCCGTTCTTTAAATAGCTTGTGTGATAACTGGGGGCACTGTAACATGTTGGGGCCCTCTCGAAGGTTCTTCTCACCAGGACAGTCTTCACTTTTAGTTGGTTAGGACTTTTTGTTTGACTTGTTTATTACATTCGATAAGTGACCCCAAAAAGTATCGGTCAGGGGACTATAAGAAAAGGGCTCTAACCTACTGACGCCAGGATTCATGCTTTGAGATCTTAGAGGGTGTAGGAGGTAACAGCATTTCTTTCGAGAGATTTTTTTTTAGCCGATTGATGGGCACTTGGACTTAAGCAAATGTATTCAGGCAGATTCTATCACTGCTATCTATTGCATTGGATGCCCCTAAGGTTAATGGAGATCACTTTAATGCTACTTTATAGTTCACAATAAAAATTTTATAACCACTGCAGGCAATTCCCAGGCCCTTCTTCACTTTTGTAGTATTGGCACCAACTTCTCACACTACTGTATGCATACTGTGCTTTGGTAGTCTAAGACACTCCACCAGCTCTTGGCTGATTCATCCAAGAAAAGGGAATGGGTTTCTCAGACTACCAAGGCACATGAGGAACATTCATCAAGACTAGTGTCTTGTATGCCTATCTTGATGATCCATGTGCCTTTGGAAGATTAGTGTGATTGATAATTCAGGCGCCTCTTCCACGGGGCCATGTGCCTAAATGAAATTTGGCATCATTGATGTCAGAATTTCAGGATTTTGGCACAGTCAATGTTCCCACCCACAGCACGACCTCACCATACCCCATTTTGGAAAGGTATTGGGGCATAAAAAAGGCACTTGCAACACATTTTTTTCAAAGTGCTGTTTAAAAAAGTTACATACCCAAGGTTTGCCACGTCATACAACACAAAAGTAACGTAGTGGCTTAGTAAATCTGCCACATTGTGTATAGAGTAAAGTGCTGTTGGCCATTGTACAGAAATAAGTAGGGGGCTAGAAATCAGAGTGCACCAAAAAGATTAAAAAATGACACCCAAGTAATTTTAACTATGTATTATACATTTATTGTAAAAACTTTCATTGTTATACGGCGGGTCTCCTTAAATTTTTGTTCCAAATTTTTGTTCGCTGTTTTATGGATAATCCAACTTCTTGGACCTTCACAGTATGCTGATCTGGCCAGAGGAGCAACTTTGCAAGAGCTTAGCGAGCATCATCTAGTCTTCCCATCCGTTCCACTCAGCATGCACTATTGGATAACAAGGAACGTCCTAACAGCGGCACAGAGCTGTTCTGTTATCTTTCTAGCAGTATAAGAGACATACCTGACACTAATCTGTAAATGCTCATACTTGTAGACCTGGAAGGCTGATCTATTTGACACCAAGAAGCAGATGGGATTGGACAAGTAAAATATCCAAGTTTCTCCATTCTTCCTCTCTCTATACATGACTGCACGTGAAGACATCAGTTGCATATGTAAGTCTCATGTAGCTTCGCACGTGACAGATACAGGACCAGATATATTCATTCCAGCACATATCTGATCTACATGTTGTAGACACTTCCAGTTTCTCGAATGCTATCTCATCATTTTCTAATTTATTTGATATCATCGACATTAGGAAAACTTCTTGGAGCAGTCATTGTTGGTAATGCAGAGTTTCTCACTGGTCAGCCTGGAGATGGACGGCTGCCTCGATACAATGAGCTAATGTTTGTTCAGATCCATTTACATCAATTAGACTGGTAAAAGGATTCGGATCAATCAGAATGCAGATTTCAGTCAATACAGAAGACATTGTTACTAGCTTCATTGCTTTGTTCATTTAATAGGGAGTAATTCTCTAGATCTTTCTTATAATACATAGTGCTGTCCCAGAAGTGACATATCGACCTGGAGTGGTTTGATCAATCTTCATGAGATGTTTCCTGATGGTCCTATCTTCCTGCTGCAATAGTAGTTCTCCATCAAAGGACATCTATGCTGTTCCTGGTTCTCCTGCCATTGTGTAGTGATTGTGGAGCAAGAGCAGAATGAAGAGGGTCATGGATCTCCCAAGTCTAATGGCCAAGATTAGTCCAATCTTTAGGAGACATTTTCTGATGTTCCATATTTCCACTGTACTTAGTAGTTCTAGCGCTTCTGGTCCTTCACCCTGATATAGTCTTTGTGGTACAAGTGCCTAATTGAGGGCATCATTGATGGTCCATTTGTAATGACCAACAGTAATCTGATCAATGTCCACAAGATGTTTCCTGATTGTCCTATCTTCCTACTGCGCTGGTAGTCTTCTATTGATTAGTATCTAACTTGCTCCTAGTCCTCTAGACTGGTATAGTTTTTGTGGACCAAGAGCCACGTAGCAATGGTCCAGATGTAATGACCAGGAGTGATCTGATCAATCTTTGAGATGTTTCCTGATTGCCTTACTGCACCAATAGTTTTGTATTGATGGGTATCTACCATGCTCCTGGTCCTTCTCACTGCTGTAATGTGTGTGAAGAAAGAGTAGAATAAAGGGGGGCCATGGATGGTCCAATTATAATGACCTGGGGTGGTCTGATCGATCTTCATGAGATGTTTGCTATCCTATTTCCTTATTGCATCTGTAGTTTTCGGTCGATGGTCTTCCAGACTGGTTTAGTGATTGTGGGCCATGAGCAGAACAAAGGGGGTTAGGAATGGTCCATATCAGAGCCTACAGCCATACAGAGTATCTTATAATTACGTATTTGGGCCCACCAGCAACAAAGGGTCTTGAGAGCAACAGATCTTATTCTGAGCCGTGGGGTTTCATTCCCAAGTTTACCAGCAATAGCTTTTTTTTTTTTTTTTTTTTTTTTTTTTTTTAATCTCTTTTGGGATAAATTTTGGGTGGTCATCTCAAAGAGGATACACCCTATAACACAAACAGATTTTGCTGCAGATTCATTGCAAAATTTATGGCGGAAAATCTGCTGCAGAAAACTAGTACATGTGGTGGTACTCTTAAGATTTCTTAAACAGCATTCTGGCATCTCAGTTTTTTCTATTTGCTGGCAAACAACTCCTTGCAAGCAAACTTAGACTGGAAAAGTGTTCCCTCTAAGTGGAAAGCAGTCATTGAATAATCTCATAGAGCAATGAATACCGTTATCCCTTGTTCTCTAATGACAAGCCACGTACCCTGAACATTGTTGTTGTTGACTTTTGCAGAACTTGTGTGTATTCGCCTCTAATTTTTTGCCATACTTTTCAGAAATGTAATTTTTGAAGGCTTAAGGAACGGTTAATGGCAGGTTCGTTCTCCGCCTGATAGTTGGCCTTGCTCTGACAGAACCATTTGTTCCTTAGTGTTTTAAGGCAGATGGAAATATCTCTGAGAGGTTTTACGTATATTAGCATTTGTTTTATATTATGTTGGACGGAGAGATTTAATTTTCAGTTGAGAATTGTTATTAAATAAGAGTGTAAAGGAAGTGATTTGTTACACTATTAAATAATGTATGAACTATTGAAGACTTGCCAGCTATGCTGATGTATTGCTTCATTTTCATGCATTTAGAAATGTATTTCTATGAAAGGCGTTCTTATTGCCAACCAAGGTTGTGTCGACGAGGAGTTAAATCAAATATTTGACTTCCCCGAGACTTAAATCTGCAGTTTGATAGGCGCATACGTCCTAATAAAACACTTATTGTCCTCGTAATCTTATGGGTGGACACGATCCGTGTAGGATGGAGTTTGTGGCGGTGTTTAGGTAATATATCTATATATCCTGTCTCCCATGAGCGAGGATTCATATAAATAAGCTTCAAAACTATCAAGGATAATGGAAAATCTACTGTGATGTGTGTTAATGGATCTTGTTCGCATGTAGGAAATTTTGAAAGTCTTAAAGGGGTTCTCCAGAGAGTCTATGAGCACTTTCTCTGGGGCTTTTAGATGACGATCCCAGGGGTTCCAGGATGGTCACGTGATCAGAATCGTTCCTCCTTCTCCCATGTTCCAAGGTAGTTACCTGTGTTATGGGGGAAGGCATCATCATTATTATTATTATAGCGTTGTATTCAGTTACCCCAATAGTACAGATGACCTCAGGAGACTACAGAGGAAGTGGAACGACTCTGGAGTTCTGGCTCTGATCACATGACCTGGGGTCAAAATTAGCCCGGAACGCCTGGGCGTGTGCTATTTATTTCTATGGCACTGACTTAGGTAGCACCGGCTATCTCCAGCAATCCCATAAAATTGAATGGATATGCAGCACACCCACACGCTCATCGCTCCGTTCATCCACTGGACCCCTGTTCTTATGATCAGTGGGGTTGCCAGCAGTCAGACCCTCTCTCCGATCTGCAACTTATCCCCTATCTTGTGCATAGGGATAACTGTTTTTGGAGAACAGACCCCTTCAAGGCTCACTTTTACTCAATACTGGTGTTTCATATATTGTCAGATGGAGGTAATATACTTAGTAGAAGTTCAGAAGTATCTGACCATAGAAGCCAAAGTTGTACTAGTCCGTGAGGGACGGGTCCGGTATTAAAATGGTATTTTCTTCTATTACAGAACTTTTCATGAGCACATCTTGGCATTAGCCTCCATACATACTGGTATTTTCTCTAATGCTTAGAGCCCTCCATGTCCCATATGACTTATATTGTCTGCGCAAATGTAAAATCTGGAAGCATCTTTTCAGATCATTAATTTCATACCACATTAGTTTGTGTATACTGCTGTGTCATATCCAATATCATTATAATGCTATTTAGATGTAATAATCGATGCACAAAATTGACTTCCACAGAACCGGTAGCTTTTGAGCTTTGTTACAAACATGGCAGAAACTCAATGATGGAGTTTAACTATAGAACAGGCTACAATCTCGAAAGTGTATATACGTACTGTACGGTAACGTGGCCATAGGAATATTATCTCATTAAAAACCACATAGTTTTACTTTTTAAATGATCTTTATTGTTGTACTCTTTATTTTCCAGCATCTTGACTTCTTCGTTTTATACATGTTTGTATGTGGTCAAAACTGAGTAGGCTGTTTATACATGGCCTCCATTCTGAAAAGGAGGGCACAATACTGCCATTTAGTTATTGAAGTATTATAAATAATAGTGCCATACAATGTGCAAATAAGAGTCCAAACGGTGCTCTGTCTAGTTAACGCCCTTAACCCATGTAGATGTACATGTAATTGAAGAGATGGAGGCCCAGGGGCAAAATACCCTCCTCCTTGCCCACTCTAATGTACGACCTTGATCACCTGTAAACCTGAGCAACTTAAAGGGGTTGTCCAGGGTATCTGATTTTATGGTCTATCCATAGAATAGGACATAAATATCTGATCATGGGGAGCCAACAGCAGTCATATTATACACAATACAGGGCTGGAAGCAGTCAGCTTCATGCCGCATATAGTGGCCAGGCGCAAGTACTGCAACTCATCTCCCATTGACTTCAATCCAGTCCAGCAATGGCAACTGACTGCTATACAGGGGCTAGAGCTTTTGGTTCAAGCCCTTTATTGTGTATAGTACGGGCACCAGAAACAGCCCCGCACAGGTGATCGTTGTAGGGGTTTGGCTGTCAGCCTCCCACCAATGAGATATTTGTGTCCTATCCTAAGGATAATCCATAAAATCCAATATCCTGGACAATCCCTTTAAGAACTTCAGTTTGGATTCTTTCGCCCCTCAAAATTACTAATCCTCTTTATTGTATGCAAGTTAACGTTTGTCCAGAAAGACAAGTTTCCTTTTCAGTTCCACCTATTGGAGTTAGCTCTCCTATAAATCCATGTCCAAGTTTTTAAAAGGTCTTGTAACATGACTTAGGACAAATATACACCCAACCAGAATCCTCTCCATAAGGAAGTACACCTATATGAAGAGGACTCTGGTTTAGCTTACATTCTAAGTCATGTGCAAGGTCTGTTAAGCATTGGACATTGACTTATACGATAGATGCCTCCAATAGGGGGCACTAAAGAGGCAATGAGAGCTAATTTGCATACCTTGGCCAATACCGACCTTAGCTGAACACGCCTAAAATGTGGACAACAAAGACCAATGAGCTATGGCATTGTGTAGCTTTTATACGGTATTTTATACAGTACAGTATATATAGTATTGGGTAACAGTGATGTGAATATCAGTCATGTACTCGACATAGAAAAAACTCTGAAGCTGTAGAATTGTATTTCTAGTCTGTATTATTTGGGGAGCAGGTTAGATTAAGTTTTCTCCACAGCCGCCTTCCACAAGTGAAACTCCGTCTGTTTAATTTCAGTGACATGGGACTTCATTATCCGCCTTACAAAATATGTGATTCTCTCCTTCTGTTCATTCCGCTGAGTTCTCCTTGGATGCTCAAACTTTTGTGCAAAGGAAAAGATGTATTATTGAGATGTGTTACTGAATATATTTGCAGTGTTACAGAGATTCCCATTGCTTCTATTCTCATGAAGACATGATTTGACATTTCGGTATCCGACTGCAGAATTCCCTTCCCAACCCTTCAAGAGCTGACCCAGTTGCTTCAAAGCAAAGCTTCCTAGCCTCAAGCGTTCCTCTTCTGCGCTCCCCAAGGAAGCCTCGATGCAAAAAAATTACTGCAAACTTCTGTTCATAACAGTTTTTAGGAACCAATTTTTTGTTTCCGCTGTCCATATTTATAAATGTTAAAGCAAGCGGCCATTAAAGTAGACATGTCACCGTCATGCAGATGAACACGGTCTCAGAACTTGCACTTAGTTCCAGATGACTTCACCTTTTATGGATGAAGATCAGTACCGAATTTACATCTCAGGAGCTTGGAGGCGCAGATAGTACCCTTAAGACACTCTTCACAGTAGCGTTGAGCCTCCTCCAGGGGTTCCATCCCTTTTGACAGTAATAGTATACCATGCAGCCCAGTGCCTGGCTTCAAAATGGTGGAAACCATTGGTCGAAGCTTATCAGCTCCTATGATAAGTCATTGGGGTCTGTCTGTCATTGTTTGGATCCATGGTATGGAAGCCGTGACACTAGTGTGAACAAAGCTTCACAAGTTATTTTTGAATATTTAGTTTTTGTGCACAAAGCGAAATTTAATCTGGAATCCGATAATCCAACAGTTATCTTTAGCGCACAACAGCAGCATAGAGGCTCAGATAGATGGCGTAGAGAGATTTGGTTTATGCAGGTTTCTGTGCCAAATTATAGTCATTTTGCCAGCTTGCAGGAGGCCATGCCCCTTCCTCCTATGCTGCCACACCCAAGCCCACTCCACTTTTCAGAAAAGTGGAGAGCGAGGCACACAATAGCAATAAGTTGCAAATTGAGACTTTTTTTCTGCCAGAAAGCTGACATACAGTGACTAATACATTTCCCCTACTGTGCCTGTACTTCAATAGTATGGCACTGCAACAGCCTAGCTTTTCTCTTTAGAGTCTGCATGCACGTTTTCCAGGCTTAATATTTGATGACCTATTCTTAGGATAGGTTATCAATTGAATATTGGTGAGTGTCTGACACTCAGGACTCCCACTGATCAGCTGTTTAAAGAGGCCACAGGGTTCAGGTGGATCTGCCACCACTTTTCTACTTACCAAGCACAGTGCCATATCTTTGTGTAGTGGCTATGCCTGGTATTGCAGCTCAGCCCATTCACTTGCATAGGACTGAGCTGCGAACAGGCCATGCGACCAATGAACGTCATGTCACATGTTCTCTCAGTGTCCACTGCCGCCGCTTCAAACAGACGATCCACGGGGGTCCTGGGTGTCGGCCCTCCACTGATCTTCAACTGATGACCTATCCTAAGGATCGGTCATCAAGTACCTTTATGCTGAGGCCCCACGTTGCGGAAACGCAGCTTTTTTTTTGTTGCAGATTTTGAGCCAAAGTCAAGAATGGCTACAGAAGGAATGGGAAATATATAGGAAGTTCTTATACTTTTCCCTTCTGCTCAATCCACTCCTGGCTTTGGCTCAAAAAAACTGCAGCAAAATATGGAACAAAAAAAGCTGCATTTCCGCAACGTGGGGCCTCAGCCTAATTAAAAATAATTCCTACTGAGTAAATTACAAAGTTGTAGCATCAGATTGCAGATTCTTTGATTACAATAAGCAAACAATAATCCAGAATATTTGATAGTCTAGCTATCTTGTTGAATACTGCTGACTGATATTATTATTATTATTATACTATTATTGATCATTAATTTTTTTAAATATTTATTATTATTATTATTAATAATAATAATAATAATAATCATTTATTAATATTAATCCTTCTTTATTTTTTATCTTTGTTATTTATGGTGATCTCTTTAAAGTGCTGCAGAATATGACGGTGCTATATAAGTAAAGAAAATAAATAATTTATGTGTTATTATTATGAATAATCATATTTTTGTTCTTTATTATGATTAATCATGATTATTGATTATTATTTTTATCATCATTATTATTTCTGAAAGTTTAGTCTCTTACTAGTGAGCATTCTCTGCCCCTCTGGTATTCCAGGTAGGATGATGATTTAGGTCGGTTCTTCCCTCTGACTTTCACTGTCATGCCTATCCCTGGGGTTGGGCGGAGGTCATCTGTAGACTTCTGTCTTGTCACAGCTGAGTGACCCCTCCTCACCCTCCAGTAAATGTTGTGATGGGATTGTTACACGTCGAACCATTTGCTTTCCTACACGGGATCTGTAACAAGTCTTAGACCAGTCAGTGGGGGAATATTTGTGAAATATTTAAGACTCTGGTGAATGATAGCTGCCTGTGGACTCTTTGGTGAGACAGCTGTTACACGTGTAAACCTTGTCTACACTGATCGGCTTCCTCAAGGCTTTTTACTGCAATCATTGATCCTTGGAGCTAATTGAAAAAGATAATTGAAACATGGCCGGAGCCTCGTGTTACATGGCCATGTGTTACCATTAACAGGGGACAACCCTTTGACCTGGCCTGGTCTCTTGAGGTCACCCTTACTGTAGGATACCAGAGTATATCCTGCCATAAAACCTTGGGAAAAGCTTTGGGGTGGGAGTGGAGTATAATGTAGAAGCTATATTTATCCTATACACCTTCTTCTGTGCTGGCAAACATCCTAAAACATGGCTGGTAAATATTTAATAAGGGAAGCTTCTTCATTAGAGGAGGATGTTAATAATTTACCAATGATGTAGTGCCTGGTGAGGTTTTGACATTGGCGTTCACTATACATTGGTATTTTGTACAATAGCCTCTGAAATTAATCCCCTCCGCACATGACTTCAGATGCCGCATTGTCTTGGTGTAAATGATATTCTCCAAGTACCTGTGAAGTGTCTGATAAAACTCCCTCGATGCCAGTTCTTCTTCTTCACGAGGCGTAGCATGATGAAACCCAAAGACGACGACGCCATTTATCTGCGAGTATTTGTAATGATTTATTCAGGGGACGATGTCTTCTATTAATCTAGACACTTTATGCGCCATAACCCGGATTGTGTTGCGATTCTCCTGCCAAAAAAAGTCACAAGTTGTGCATTCAAGCAGGAGATATCTGCCTCGGATTTTATTTTCATGCCATCGTATATAATTGTAATTGAAGCAAATGAAGGGTTTAGAGATCATTTCGGCTAAACATTAGAGAGCAGTGAAATGACTATGGAAATGTCTGTTTATACCGTTTGTTCATGTCTTGTTTTTGTACGTCTGTGCTATTCCATAGGCCACCGTGCACACCGCAGATGCTAAAAATCTGTCTTTAGTACCTATAGTCTACAATGGTTCCCTTTGCAGAGGGGAACAGTAAAAAAGAAAAAAAAAAACTGTTAATGCCTAAAAATTGCCTAAATGTGACACATCCCATAATAGGATTCATTACATCCATATCTTTGGAAGTATGTAGTGGAAGATCATCCTGATGTCAAGGTGCCCCTTTGTGCCTCCCCCCCCCCCCCCAAAAGTTAAGAGCCATTTTCTGCCATGTATTGTTTTACTACCCTGGTTTCATGAGTTAAATATACCTGGGGCACTCCATTCTCCTCTGGGCCCATGATATAGTTATCTCGGGGATACTCCATTCTACCCTGGTCCCGCAATGTAGATATCTCTGGAGGTACTCCATCCAACCCTGGTCCCATGATATAGATATCTTTGGGGGTACTCTATCCAACCCTGGTTCCATGATATAGATATCTTTGGGGGTACTCCATCCAACCCTGGTCCCACAGTGTAGATGTCTCTGGGGGTACTCCATCCTAGTCTGGTCCCATAATATAGATATCTCTGTGATTCTCCATCCTACCTCTGTCCATAATATAGATATCTCTGGGATACTCCATCCTAGCCTGGTCCATAATATAGATATCTCTGGGTGTACTCCATCCTTCACTGATTCCACAATGTAGATATCTCTGGGGATACTCCATCCAACCCTGGTCCCGCAATATAGATATCTCTGGGGATACTCTATCCATCCCTGGTCCCATAATACAGATTTCTCGGGGGATATTCAATCCTACTCTGGTCTCATATTATTGATATCTCTGTGATTCTTCATCCTACCCTTGTACCATAATATAGATATCTCTGGGATACTCCATCCTAGCCTGGTTCCATAATACAGATATCTCTGGGGCACTCCATCCTACCCTGGTCACGTGACGTAGATATCTCTGGGGTACTCCATCCAACCCTGGTTCCATGATATAGATATCTTTGGGGGTACTCCATCCAACCCTGGTCCCACAGTGTAGATGTCTCTGGGGGTACTCCATCCTAGCCTGGTCCCATAATATAGATATCTCTGTGATTCTCCATCCTACCTCTGTCCATAATATAGATATCTCTGGGATACTCCATCCTACCCTGGTCACATGATGTAGATTTTTATGGGGTACTCTATTCTTCCTTCCTTGATGCATGATTACTGTACAGTGTGATCAAGGTCCATGTGGAAATCTGTATAAAGGAAGACTCCTCCAAAAAATGTATTTTATATTCGGTTCTACCTTAAAAAAAAAACAAAAACCGCCACTCTTGTCTGTGGGCTGTTTCTGGTATTGCCATTCATCCTCATTCAAGTAAATGAGACACTTTTTGGGGGATAAAAATAGGCCCATATTTCTAATCCCAGACAGTGTTCCTTTTACAGCTCAGTGATTTTGGCAAATCCGGTAAATTTCTGCGCATTCCTATGCAGAACCACAGATAATATCTGAGCTCTGCTATATCTGTCCATCTGTATGCATATAAGTATGTGTATATAAGTATAACCTGACAGGAAGAAAAGCCTATTGAAGCTTAAATTATAGTAACCATATCCAAGTCAGTGCCTAGACATGTAAATCTTTAAACAATTGCTGTAAATTTAGCCCTGCGTAAAGACTTCTTACCATACGGAGTGTCAACCGAAGTCAAGTGCCTTTCATTTCTTGTCATTTTAGATTGAGCTCTATGGGTTTAAGACACTTTGTAAGTGACACTTTCTTTTCCGTCCTCCAAAAATGGCTTTAAGCCTCGCTTTGTCTGACATCTACGTGGAAAACTATGTCAGATCTTCCTGTTGACCTACTCTGTATTGGAAGCTCTTAGCAGCCAGCGCTCCACCCACTACCCACCTGGCCAAATATAGCATTCTAGGAAGGTCAGACCTCCAGGACTGGGCGGCATTGTTCCTCTTCCTGCTTTCCCTGTTGATTCGTAATTGCTTTGAACACCAAAAATGATTACAGAAGATTATACCTTTCTGAAGGCAATCTCAGTATCCTCTTCAATAAAAGCACACAGTGGGTAAAATGTAGTGTCTTGCTTTGCAATTATATACCTTGTTATACCTAATTTCCAGATGCCGAAATTGCCTTTTCCCCCCTCCCTCTCCTATCCTCGCTCCTTCCAGTACAATTCTCTATTCCCACAGCGAGCGATAAAAATGTCTGCCAGTTTTTTGTTTTTCAATTTTTTTTCCTCTTTTTTTTTTTTTTTTTTTAGAAGGATTTTTAGTGCTGCGGATAAAGAGGCTCGTCTTATCTTTGTTTGGATAGGCGAGGAAAATTCACACGAAATTGTTGTGCTGTCGCACCCCCTACAAGCTTGAACTTGCACAGAAACAAAAATTGGCACTTTTCTCTGCGGCACGCTCCCACTGGGAGGTATTATTCGAAGTAAAGTAGCCTATCCAGCAATTTTAGGGTTAGATTTTTTTTTTTCTCTTTCTTCCCATGATTGCACATAATGTTACACTCAAATAAAACCTCTTTGGGGGGTGGGGGAGGGATCTGTTGAAAGGTTTAAAATTGTGTACATGCTTCATCGAAAATTAGATTAGAATTGGTCACCCGAAAAAAAATTGTCTAATACATTCTACCCAAAAATAAAAAAAAAAATTCACAGCATATGAGAATGTAGCATTGTTAATTATTATCTTAATTTATATGTATGAATATTATAACATTACGACTCCCATCCCCCGCCTTCAAGTGACGGTATAAAACATCTTTATGTTTTTGCATTAAACAATTTGCTTTGGCTTTTATGGTAATTAAAATAAAAATTATGATCGTAATCTTCTGCTTCAAAGGATCTGCAAAGAAAATAATAAAACTCTTTTAAGATGCTGACTTACTGCCACTATTATCATATCAATAATCATGTTTGTGTTCGCATCTTACTTCCAGATAACGGCGCTTGATCATTTCATTAAATTAATGGGATTTTTTTTTTTTTTTTTTTTACTTCGTTAAATTAATTGCTGGTTGTGCTAGAATGTTTGTATTTCGTTCAATTACCGGTTCACGCAAAGGTAAAATAATATATTTTTCAATGATTCAATTAATTTTGACTCGTGAAGAATATAAAAATTTGTCTTTGTGATGTATCTTTCAGTGATTTTTTTTTAAAATTACAGCACTGTTTAAAAGATTTTCATGCTGTATTTTTAGAACTTTTTGAATATTTTTATATACAAAAGAAAATATAAATGTTGTTACTTTTCCCTTAATTCTAAATTAGTTATGCTTTTAATATATTGGCTCAATAGTCTAATGGCTATGGAAATTTGTGAACATTTCTTAGGTCATAAACATTTAGTCAAAAAAATTTACCAATTACCAAAATTACTTAAGGTATTTATTATCTTTGGCCAGTCCCTTAGCAATGAACTAAGCACTGAGTGTCATCCTGATGATTCCCCAAGTGATCAGCTGTAATCTGTTTCGAAACTAAATGATCAGTTTCTCTGCAGCGCCACCACAGGGGAAATTAAACATTACACAGTACTCAATCAAAACAGTGGGCTGTCTGTGTACTGCAAGACAGGACAAGTCCTCCAGAGTAAGAGACATTCTTTATAAACCTTCTCCTCTTTGGCTAAGAGAGGATGATCTTGAACAGAGAATTTGTCTCTATGAACTCAGTTACCAACTCTGACACCAGCTTCAAAATAAAATGATGAAATATTGCATGGATTGTTACATATTTACTTTTTTTGTTTTAGGAATTTGATTACTCGCTTTTTTAGAGAATTAGAGGCTCTTTACTGCTTTTGGTTGACAATGGCAGCCATATATGAAGGAGTTGGAGTCAGGCTATGGAAAATTAGAGGAGTTGGTGGTTTGGCCTACGAAATCCACAGCCCTGGAGAAATGTCTCAACTACACTTATGGACAGTGATACATCTGTACTCTAGCACCACCAAAGCAGAAGAATTTCAGAATTGCACCAATAAACCTTCTTTCATGGTGGAACCCTTGGTTATTCACTTTGAGTAGAAAGTGTTGGAGGAGAGTGATTCTTCTGTTGGCTGACCGATATTCTGCTCGACTCGTCTTCTCTCATGCAAAGGCTTGCTCTGCTTGACCTAGTTTGTAAGACACCTCCGTTGACGGCATACCTCCCTGGAGAATACAAGGTTCAGGTGTATAACAAAATCCAACTTATCCTACCTTTCTTAGCCCTTACAAACATCCGGTATTGAGCCGCCCCCATGGAGTACCTCTTTTCTTGTAGGCCTTGTATAGTTGAGCACTGAGGAGCCTCCATTTTTATTAAATAGTATATGTCAACAAGAGAGTCTTGCTTTACATTCAGTACTTTGACGTTACTTGGCAACATTTCCACCTCTGTGATATTACATAGATCACATAGGTAATATCGTGTTGTTACATTAAATATGGATTGAAGTTCTCTTCACATGCCCTTGCTAATAGGGTAAATATCCAATCTAAGCAGTATTTACCGCCTGTCATCTCTACAGAATACCCGCGCCGAGTGTTTTCTTACAATCCCAATTAGCCGGCATGAAAATTTAATTCTAATTTCTCTTTTAATGTTAACTAAGATTGGTCTTAACTTACTATAGACTGGCAGGTAAATGTAATGTTTTACGCTTTACAGCACCCGGCCTCGAAAATATCAGGCTTATTATAGTGATCAATGCGCTGTTTTCTTGGAAAACACTCTGTATTTGTGCCGTTCCTCTTTCGCTAGAAGTGCGAAAATGTCCATATATCTCCTGGGTTTAGAGGGCATTGCAAAGAGCAGTTTAGTCATCTTGAAAAGAAGGAAAGAAGTGTCTTGCGGTGCGGCTTTGAAGTGTAAATGAACTGGTGAACGTAGAAGAATTTAATGGCAGGACAGAGGAGCGGGCACTGGGGCTGACCTTGTTTTCCCTTGCTCTTATATAGTCTCTGATGTATGTATGCAGAACCCTGGAATCTGTGTGATTTGTATATAATGCCTGTAAATGAATGGCTGCCTCCAGTAGAGAGACAATGTAACAAAGAAATATTTTCTGCATAATATCGTCTAATCCGTGCGTTGGCCACCACACTGAACGCAGCAGTGCAGTTCTGGCAGCTTACACTTCACTTGCTTTTGTTTCTGTCCCTAACGGTGCTTGAATAACATATGATACGCCCTGTGGATAGGTGAAAAGGAATAAGTCTAAAATACTTCGATTTTTTTTACCCAACAGTTTTTCAGTCTGTAGCATTTTCTGCATGTTTCTGAAACAGACTTGTGAAATTCCTGCACAGAGCACAACGGGTTAGAGGAGTTGTCCCAGATCAGAAATTTGAATGCAAACAGAACTCTCCTGTGCTTTCCTGCATCAGGCTGCCGGTCACTTCCGTTGTTCTGTTTGTATAGAAAATGGCTGCAGCGGTGATGTCACGCCAATGGGACCGCAGCAGCCAAACCACTCCCAGTAGTATACAGCTGAGAGCGGTGTCTGGCTCAACATGACGTCACTGCTGCAGCCACTCTGTGTACAAACAGAGCAGCATATGTGATGGGCAGCACATAAATTTAGGGTAGTGTGCAGGTAAGCCTAAATGCATATTTGTGCACTGGATTGGAGGGAAGGGTGCAGATAAGTATAAATGCATTCATCTTAAGACAATCAGCGAAAGTCATAGCAAAAAGCCAGAGGGCCGGAAGTACCTTGAATTCCCCTTCGCTTTCTGCGGTGTGGTTAAATGGTTTCAAGGAATAGAAAAATATGGCTGCATTTTCCAACAGCACCACATCTGTCCAAAGGTTGGTATATCTCAGCTTATCCCCATTCACTTCAGTGGAGCCATCCTGCGTTCCTTTATTGGCAGCAAGATGCCGGCCACTTCAAAGCAGTAGACCATTTTGCATTGAACACGTTTTCTCTAGCCTTCTAACCAGAAGGTTTAGAAAAGTACATTCTGCGCAAAATGGCCCATTGCCTTGCCATCTTGGCTTAGTGTTATACTTGTAATACCAGTCATAACCGATGGACAACTGTGGCACTTTTTCTTTAAAGCAGCCATATTTATCATATACAACGTCTTTAAGGCCAGTTCTGGGTAAACACTTTGACAGGGCTGGTTATGAAACCCAAAAGACATGACGCAACATTTGCACATCTAAGATTGGTGGTTTCCACCTCTCCAACTGGATCCTAGACTACCTCACAAATCAACCTCAATACGTGAGAGCCCAAGACTGTGTGTCAGGTACCGTGATCTGTAATACGGGGGCACCTCAGGGTACGGTTCTCGCCCCTTTCCTCTTCACACTGTACACTGCAGATTTTAGGTGCAACTCATCCAGCTGCTACCTACAGAAGTATTCTGACGACTCTGCAATAGTGGGTCTCATCACAGATGATGATGACAAGGAGTACAGAGAACTGAACCAGGATTTTGTGGACTGGTGCCACCAGAACCACCTGAAGATTAACGCGGGGAAGACCAAGGAGATGGTGGTGGACTTCCGTAAAGGCAGATGCCCTCCAAAACCAGTGGACATCCTGGGGACGGGCATTGAGATTGTGAACACCTATAAGTACCTGGGTTTGCGCCTTAATAATAAGCTGGACTGGGCAGATCATATGGAGGCCCTGTACAGGAAGGGCCACAGCAGGCTCTACCTGCTTAGGAAGCTGAGAGCCTTTGGAATCCGGGGGGCACTTCTTAGGACTTTCTTCAACTCGGTAGTGGCATCAGCCATCTTCTTTGGAGTGGCCTGCTGGGGGAGCAGTATATCAACCAGGGACAGAAATAAACTTGACAAGCTGATTAGAAGGGCCAGCTCTGTCCTGGGGAGCCCACTGGACCCAGTGCAGGTGGTGGGTGACAGAAGGATACTGTCCGTGGTGAGCTCCATGCAGAAGAATAACTCCCATCCCATGCATGAGACTGTGATCGCGCTGGGCAGTACTGTCAGTGACCGACTGCTCCACCCTAGGTGTGAGAAGGAGCGCTATCGGAAGTCTTTCCTCCCCACCGCGGTTAGGCTGTACAACCAACACCGACCTAAGCGGAGATCATTACATACAGAGAACTGAAATATCTCTCTGCCTGTTAAATCCCCCCCCCCCCCCCTCTGCTACGTCCTATCTGTCTGTCTGCTATTAATGTAATGCCTCTCACCTTGGAACATTCCTGTACATGTTGTATTTCTATTTGTATCTGCTTATCTTATCTTATCTTTGCTGCTGTAACACACTGAATTTCCCCATTGTGGGACTATTAAAGGACTATTATTATTATTATATTATTATTATTCCATGTTGGGTTGCCTTTCACGTGAACGTAAACAGTTCGATTATTGCTTTAGCCCCCATTCAGTTTTATTGAACTGTACCATTGGACACCTTAGTCATGGCAGATTTGCGGTCGATTGTGATACGGTGCAGTTGTAGTATTACATACAAATGCAGGCTACAGCTGTCAGCAAGCAGTGACCGATCATGAATTTCTCAAACTGCAGAAGTAGGACTGAATGGTCAGCAAGCAGGAAGTGACTGGGAGTCTGGCACGTGAGATCCCAGTGACCATGTTTTTCCTATCCATACATCATGGACCAGCAGTAGAACAGGTTACTCTTTGCTCTGTTGATAATCGAGAACTTTCCGCTTGTTGATCAGCCAAACCCCAACATCACCGCACCAGATGTGATGACATCACGAGTCTAGTCTGTGAGCCCCGAGCAAGGTTCACGGGCCACTAGGTGTACATCAACTGCTGTGAACAAAACACAATTTTCTACAGTGTTTTGTGTTGCACATAATATGGATGAGGTTTCTGTTGAAATCATATTACTAAGAAATGTCAATGATTTATATTTACCTTGACCTAGCACAGCAAAACATTCATGTAAACAAGTCTGTTCTCGGAACGTGTGGAAAATAAAACTCTTCAATACAGCGAGAATGCGTAATGTACGGAGCATTTCACTTAGCGATGTCCTCCAGTTATTTCATTATCAATCTCCCCTATTGTGGTACGTAAACAGCTGAAGCTCAGACACCGACATTTGCTACTGTATCAGCCTGCAGTCCTCCTCCTAATATAGTAGATCGAAAATCTGCACAAGTGATGGCCTCCACAATGGGGAGAAGGACAACACCCAACCTGGCTCCTCTACTTTTTATCTCATTACTATTTTTGCACCAGGATGAACTGAGTGAGTAGATTTCATGTCACGGATCTTACCTTAATCTTAGTCAATAATTTGGTCAACGAAACAATGATGGATGGTAGGATTGCCCCAAAGATGAAAAAAAATTACTTCATTCTGGACATTGTAGCAGACAATAAGACATGTACTATAGCTATTTTTGGCTTTTAGTGATTTCACCTCCTTTCCAGCTTTTTTGATGAGTAGAGGAGCAGCACTATGGTTGTCCTCAGAAATACTGGAACCTCAATAAGACTGCATTATAGTCAGTGGAGTTTCTGGTTTTTGGGAGTCATTGGGCATGGGCAGAGGTCATAAAGCTAGTGATATGCCATAGACAGCAGCGTAAATTCTGCCCCCAAATCAGTGGCAGATTCGGTCTCCCATTGTTTTCAGTGAAGGTCAGTGATCGCAGCAGGACGCTGAAAAAAATAAGCATCCTGCTCGCTCTTGCCGTGGATGCCGTGGCCAATTCATCTGGGCTTAATCATTGGCACAAAGCAGCGACACAATACCGATCCAGATCATTTTCCTGCCGCTGGCTACCCACAGCAGAATGATGAAGTGCAATTCCTCTTAATTTTCCGCCATGTGAACAGCCCCTAACTTGAATGCAGCCTTGACTAGGACCATTAAGGGGGGCTATAAGTTGTCTCTTCCAAATATTAGGAGACAAGTATTTTGATACATAATAGTTAGGGTCCCAGTACAGATTTTGCTTTGGGGCCTAAAAGCTTCATAATACATTTCTGGCCATAAATGTCTGATTTGATATAGGTGCTACCCTTGGGACTTGGATTTATCTCCAGTACAGAGGTCTCCCAGTACCTATCCCTGCCACAGCCAGGCAGAGATTGAATGGAGAGGTCGGCGATGTCTCTGGTTCTCTCTGTTTAGAAGTTAGTAAAAGAGACGACCGCTCTTGCTTGGATGTAACTCCCTTCGAAATAAATAGAGAGACACGTACATGCATTGTCTCCACTTCGTTTTTCGCACCTGGATGTGGCGGCTGCTTCCCCAAGGTGGGCCTGAACCTTCCTGTTTTTGTCAATCATATACAATGCCTAGTCCTTGCAAACCCCTTGAATCTGAGGCCAAAAGCCTCATTCTCAGCAGATATCTTGTAATGCTAGATATAGCAGAACCTCCGTATAGTTTTAATATTTCATTGGCCTCTGTTTTTAGAATTTTTTTTTTTTCCTTTTGCAGAAATTATCAGTGAAAATATTCATTGTATAATGGAATAAAATAGGACATCGAGTTTCCTATATTGTAGGGAATATAAATAACATGACATGCAATGTACAGGATTAATGTAGTAGTCAGAGGGGAAGTAATGGATGACATTATCTCATTGATTAGAGAAAGTACATTGAGCGACGCACCACTTCAGTGGCAATAAAGTAGCCGAAAATATACGCCCGGCCATGGCAAGCAACTTTCACCTTTTGATGCATATTTAAAACACTCTTCTAAATTCTTACGGCTATTAATTTCATTGCAGTATTAATTCAATGTCAGGATATAAAAACGTTTCATTCACATACCGTTTGCATTAATTCCTTGACATAAAAATGGTTATTTCTAGTTATTGTTGTATTATCAATGACATTGTTATTACTACAACATAAGACAATTCAAGATCTTCACTACAGGGACTGTGTCAGGGGACACTATTGGTTGGATACTGCAGTTGACTGAGTGGGTATCCTCAATATCCCCTTATGCACTTCATCAAATATCAACATTAAGTTTTATGTAATGAGGTGTTTAATCAGTGGAATATCAAGACATTAAAGGGATTCTCCATTTTGGACGATAACTCTTTCCCAGTCTATTAAAGGAGTATTCCAATATTTTAATATTGATGACCTATCCTTAGGGTAGGTCGTCAATTTCAGATCGTTGGCACCCTCACCGAACAGCTTATTGAAGGGGCCATGGTTCTTGGGAGAGCACTGTGGCCCCCTCATCGATCTATGTTGTCACTTTCATTGGCCTTTGGACATCAAATAGCTTTTTCATAGCACAGTCCCATCGAAGTGAATGGGATTGAGCTGTGGTACTGGCCACATTTGCTAAATCCCTTCAGTCAGCTGATCGATGCGGATGCCAGGAGTTTGACCACCACCAATCTGATATTGACCTATCCTAAGGTATTAAAAATCTCGGAAACCCCTTTCTGTAGAAGTTTAGGTTTACCATGTTGGTGGTTACACTAGTAGCATTTTTACATTTCTCTACTATGAATCCACTTTCAATCCAGGAAATGGACAAAAATAATAAAAAAAGACACTAATGAAAGTTTCTATATTTATTTCAGCAATCGATCAACTCCAAGCAACCATGACCGGATACAGCGTCTTCGTCAGGAATTCCAGCAAGCCAGGCATGAAGATGATGTGGATGAACGCAGGCGTACATATAGTTTTGAACAACCTTGGGTAAGTGCTTTACTACATCCATTAAGTATCGGTATAGAGGGAGGATTCATCAGTAAGAGCCCCACTCCAGGATGTATTAGTCCTGAAGGTGCCATACAACCAACTCTTGACCTTTCAACCCATGTCCTTATTCTCACAGCATGTGTCCATTATGGATAATTTAATTTTATATCTGGCCTCACCATCTGCCCAGTTATTTTAGCCATATCGGATTGCCTTGTTTCTTGCCGTATCAAATTGTGTTTATTTTGCAATGGAGCAAATCCGAAAGTCACGGATGTGCGAAGGTAATGAGCACCAAGAATTTCAATTCCAAAAAATTGCACGCTACTGAGCAATGCAAACAGTACAAGGTAATGTATGACAATTTTTTGAATTTTTTATTTTTTTTTAAATTCTTTTCTAAATTTTTTTGTTTTTCTCATTGGTGGATTAGATTTATAATATTTAATACCTATCATCTTCTAAATTGGTCACATTGGGATCTGCTGTCATCCGTTTGCTTGCACTTTAAAATGTATGTGTTTGAGGCCTGAATGTGGCCTTCCTACGACCTACTCCGGCCCTCATTTAATGTGGTCACTCACTTGTGATTGACAGAGCTGCTTTCAATAGAGTTGGGAAGACCATTGTTAATGGCTTATAGTAACAATACCTTTGTGAGTTACTAATGAATGACATGTTGGTTCCCTGAGTCTTAAGTAGCCCATAGACATAACACCCATAGGCATTTTTGACTGGTTTTCCAGATACATCTTTTTTTTTTCATGCAAACAACCAATAACTGTTGGAGAATCTGTCAAAATTTTGACATGCCATGTTGGACATTTATTCAGCTGGTGGTCATATTGTACAGGTAAAATAATCCACATCACTCACCAGTATATACAGTGATGGGTTCAGTATCTAATAGTAGTCAGCACCGACAACTGTGCAGCATTGGCACAAAATGAGGTTAGATGTTTAGTACTCGATAATATAAGGTTTTTGGTCAATCCCTTGATCAATAGTGTTCAAACCATACAGCGGAAGAGAATATAAGCCAGTGCTGGAGTGGGTTGGTGGTGGACACACTTTGTAAGCACCCTGAAAAATCCTTCAGGGTGCTTACAGAGTGTGTCTATATATCATAGAGGTGTTTGGCTTTAGTTGCAAATCGAAAAGATTTTTACCATAAAAATTCCGGACCATAAATCTATTTTTATTTATGATGGAGTAAATAGAGATTGACCATTAACATCCATGTAGTAGATGAATAAGGGTCACCTACTTTCTTCTGGTGCTGTTGGGGGTGGTGCTCATTCTCCTTGTGGAGACCACCAGTTGACGTAGAGAGTGTTATAGGCCAGTAAAAATGGAGTACTGATTAGCTCTCCTCTTCAAGGAAGAAAGTTCTCTCTGGTGCCATCAATTCAAGCAACGCTGTCAGTCGATATTCAAACCTTTAACAGGCCTTGTAACATGACTAAGGAGGTTAATCAAGCAAGGACCACCTCCAAAAGGAAGAGTCATCTGTAGGTAGCTCCTTTATGATTCTTGTCCCAATAAGTCGGGTTCTGGGTGATGTAAGTCGATACTGTTTTTCCATGTGGAGACTGCTAAATGGTGTAGAGAGTTGTGCTATGCTCCCTGTAAGAAAAGATATGCAGATTATCAGTCTTCCAGGAGGACCAAAACTGTTTTTAGTGTTTTGGGGGCCAAGAACCTCCAAAGCATCTACAGATGGAGCTCTCTTCTTTTTGGAGAAGACAGGTTGTTGTAAGTCCTGTGAAAGGGTCGGACATTGTCTTACCTATTTGATACCACTCATTGGAGGTAGCTGAGAGACAAGGTTCTTTGTCCGGGAGGAGAACATTACTTTCTTCTGACAATGAGTTTCGCAGTGATGGCGCAAGAGCTTGTTCTTAGATATTTCACTGACCTATGGCCCCATAGATAGTAACAGCTCTCCTGCAGATCTTGATAACAAGTCACCAGAACATTGTATTATGCATTATATATTAGAAACTTCTTTTATACCTTGACTGACGGATTTTCATAGAAAATGTCATTCCCTATATCCGAGCTTTTCCATGGTGTCATCAGAGTAATGTAGTCTATAAAAGTCATCTCATCCACAAAGTGAATGTGTTGTAAGTTTGCAGAGTTAAAGAGCCAATAAAACTTGCCTATTATTATTGATCACCATACATTAGATTATTCCTTCACCTTTTAACTTTTATTCCTTTCACCTTTAAGTTTTCTTTTCTTAGATAGTACAGATCATCTAATGTATGCAGAGCAGCAAAGATGAAAAATATAAATACGGGGGGACTGAACATATAATCTGGTATTAAAAACTAGAGTCAGTCTAATGTCTGACACAATAAGGTTTACTATATCTCCTGGTGACTGGTAATATCTCTGTACACGCAGCGTCACATCAGCAGAGCTGGTATTAGAATGTCCTTGGAGTTCTCTCCGAGCCTCAGTTCTGCAGAGTGGAATGTTCTCTTCCGTCCCTTTGTGATTTAGTCATGAAATGAGCTACTTAATCGGATTACAATAGCTTCTTAATCAAACCGTGTCTTTAATTTTTCGATGTGTCCATGCTTACCGTTGTACAAATTTGGTTAGGGACTCCAATTTCTCATAAAAGAGATAACATACCCTATTAGGACAAGCTAGCAAAACCTTGACAAGCTCACATCACAGCCACTAGGTAGCAACATGTACAGACATTTCATGATAAAATACCACAAAATCATGTTGTTTTGAATAGCAAGTCATCTCTTGGCTAGTGTCTTAGGATAAGCGGAGTCAAGAAGAAAGATAATGAAGGACCCATCTATAATAGTTTGTCATGACAGACCTGTTATGTCGTTCAGAAACTAAAACTAGACAAGTATATTGTTATTACTTGTGGTCTCCTGGTTCTTGGTCTGTTCCCCTACAACTTCATTGCCACTGCTTTGGTTTTCCACACTGGTTATTATTGAGTTTCCCGCATCAGTGACGTGCCGTCTACCCATTTGACTCAGTAGTCTTCTGCCATATACAGTCATATGAAAAAGTTTGGGCACCCCTATTAATCTTAATCATTTTTAGTTCTAAATATTTGGGTGTTTGCAACAGCCATTTCAATTTGATATATCTAATAACTGATGGACACAGTAATATTTCAGGATTGAAATGAGGTTTATTGTACTAACAGAAAATGTGCAATATGCATTAAACCAAAATTTGACCGGTGCAAAAGTATGGGCACCTCAACAGAAAAGTGACATTAATATTTAGTAGATCCTTCTTTTGCAAAAATAACAGCCTCTAGTCGCTTCCTGTAGCTTTTAATCAGTTCCTGGATCCTGGATGAAGGTATTTTTGACCATTCCTCTTTACAAAACAATTCCAGTTCAGTTAAGTTTGATGGTCGCCGAGCATGGACAGCCCGCTTCAAATTATCCCACAGATGTTCAATGATATTCAGGTCTGGGGACTGGGATGGCCATTCCAGAACATTGTAATTGTTCCTCTGCATGAATGCCTGAGTAGATTTGGAGCTGTGTTTTGGATCATTGTCTTGCTGAAATATTCATCCCCGGCGTAACTTCAAATTCGTCACTGATTCTTGTACATTATTCTCAAGAATCTGCTGATACTGAGTTGAATCCATGCGACCCTCAACTTTAGCAAGATTCCCGGTGCCGGCATTGGCCACACAGCCCCAAAGCATGATGGAACCTCCACCAAATTTTACAGTGGGTAGCAAGTGTTTTTCTTGGAATGCTGTGTTTTTTTGACGCCATGCATAATGCCTTTTTGTATGACCAAACAACTCAATCTTTGTTTCATCAGTCCACAGGACCTTCTTCCAAAATGAAGCTGGCTTGTCCAAATGTGCTTTTGCATACCTCAGGCGACTCTGTTTGTGGCGTGCTTTCAGAAACGGCTTCTTTCGCATCACTCTCCCATACAGCTTCTCCTTGTGCAAAGTGTGCTGTATTGTTGACCGATGCACAGTGACACCATCTGCAGCAAGATGATGCTGCAGCTCTTTGGAGGTGATCTGTGGATTGTCCTTGACTGTTCTCACCATTCTTCTTCTCTGCCTTTCTGATATTTTTCTTGGCCTGCCACTTCTGGGCTTAACAAGAACTGTCCCTTTGGTCTTCCATTTCCTTACTATGTTCCTCACAGTGGAAGCTGACAGGTTAAATCTTTTTGTATCCTTCCCCTGAACAACTATGTTGAACAATCTTTGTTTTCAGATCATTTGAGAGTTGTTTTGAGGAGCCCATGATGCCACTCTTCAGAGGAGATTCAAATAGGAGAACAACTTGCAATTGGCCACCTTAAATACCTTTTCTCATGATTGGATACACCTGGCTATGAAGTTCAAAGCTCAGTGAGGTTACAAAACCAATTTTGTGCTTCAGTAAGTCAGTAAAAAGTAGTTAGGAGTATTCAAATCAATAAAATGATAAGGGTACCCAAATTTTTGCACCGGTGAAATTTTGGTTTAATGCATATTGCACATTTTCTGTTAGTACAATAAACCTCATTTCAATCCTGAAATATTACTGTGTCCATCAGTTATTAGATATATCATATTGAAATGGCTGTTGCAAACACCCAAATATTTAGAACTAAAAATGATTAAGATTAATAGGGGTGCCCAAACTTTTTCATATGACTGTATTTCAGCATCACAATCAGTGATTCGCTGCATCAGGTGGGTAGACATAACATGACCAATGCATTAAAATCAACTATGTCAGTCCACCGACACAGTGGTGCTAGGGCAGTGAGAAATTTATAAGGTGAGCTATGTTTTTAATTTTTGCCCTTTCCTACTTTTAGTGTAATTTTTGCCAATCCTGGAAAACCCCTTTAAGACCATTGCTACCCACAGTGGAGTATAATCCAAAGCTATATGTTTATAGAGGTTATCTGGGGAGTAGTAAAGTTTACCAGTGCACTGGATCAGCTTTATCACTATTGTGTATCCTAGAGCCCTGTTTATTACCTGTGTGGAGGGCAGAGGAGGAGGCCAGAACCCTTGTTCCTCTGCAGCTCCAACTCCCCCTGACATCCCCACTACTCAGACTGGCAGGCCCTTTGAGTAGAGTGGAATCGGTCATTTGACTAACTGTTGGAGCGACTGCAGGAGAGACAGAGGAAGAAGAGTTCTGGCCTCCCCCTCTGCCCTCCACACAGGTAATAAACCACCCATTACTCAACAAAAATCCAACTTTTGCAATGACGGGGATGTAATTGGCTCACTAATAGTTAAAGCCTTTGTATAAGTGGCAGCGCATCTCTCGGCTCATATACTTGTTGAGCAGATGTCTGTTTTCCAGTGCCGTGTTGGAGAATGCGAGCAATATCATTTACATACTTAACATTCAGACTTCAAATAATACTTTTGCAGAGCAGATGGCCGTCCTTCTGAAGGGGAACTTTAAAACAGATATTATCTTTGTTATTTTTAACCGCTTTGCTGCCAGATGAATAAAGCCACCAAACAAATATAATGGTAATTAAATAGTTTGCATACGAAGGTTAGCTGCACCTCAGATGTGATAGTAAGAACAGGTGGTAGAATTCCTCTCGATAGATTTATACCCTGGCGTTTGCTTCGGAGAGTGATTCATCTCCACCATGTGCAATAGAAAGCCCTGCTGCTGAGAACAGCTTTATGATCTAACCAAAGCAAACTGTATAAATTTTACTATGGTTACCCCTGAAGAGAGGATTTCTATAGAGTGTTGTCATCTGTGCACTCCCTTACAAGATATGTATGTGCGACATGATGGGTGAAGAAGAACCGATCCCCAGGATATCGATGAAGGGTTCGACATGATTTTAAGGATATACAAGATGTAAAATATATTGCCACTTCCTAAGGCTGGGTTCACATCTCCGTTGGAGACTTTGTCGCAGAGTCTGACGAAAATCGGTGGAGAAAAAAAGTCCTGCACAGAGGACTTTTTTCTCTGCCGCTTTGTTTCAAAACGATGGACACCCGACAGACCCCATTATAGTCAATGAACTCCGCGTTTAACCGCTGCTTTAGCAGTCTGCATCTCCATCGTTTGGGTACTCCAATGGAGAGCCAGCCAGTGTGAACCTAGCATAAGACTATGCAGCACTGCAGGTAAAGGGTTTTACAAGATTTTTAGGATATAAATGAAGGGTTCTACATGATGATAAAGAACGACACCCTTGTACATGGGCTGAGTCTGGCATTGCAAGTCAACTCCTTTAAAAGAGCCTAAGCTGTAATACCAGATATAGCCAATGGACAAGAGCGGCACTGTTCTGTTTCTCGAAGAAAGCAGTCTTGTTTTGTTTTGTTTGTTTGAGTTGGAAGGGACCTCAAGGGCCATCGAGTCCAACCCCCTGCAAAAGCAGGAATTCCTAGATCATCCCAGCTATATACCTATCCAGATTCCGCTTGAAGATTTCAATTGATGAAGAACCCACCACCTCCCGTGGCAGCCTATTCCACTCCCTCACTACCCTTACTGTTAGAAAGTTTTTCCTAATGTCTAATCTGAATCTCCTTCCCCTTAGTTTCATTCCATTACTTCTCGTGCTTCCTTCTGCTAATGAGAATAGGGTAGATCCCTCTGCACTGTGACAACCTTTCAGATATTTAAATACCGCTATTAAGTCTCCCCTTAGCCTTCTCTTCTGCAAACTAAGCAGTCCCAATTCTTTTAGCCTTTCTTCGTAGGACATGGTTTGTAGACCTTCCACCATTTTGGTTGCTCTTCTCTGGACCTGCTCCAATAAATCGATGTCTTTCTTAAACTGGGGAGCCCAGAACTGTACACAGTATTCCAGGTGGGGTCTGACCAGGGCAGAGTACAGCGGAATAATTACCTCTCTTGATCTAGCTTCAATGCTCGTCTTGATACATCCTAGAATTTTATTAGCCTTTTTAGCCACCCCACCGCACTGTTGACTCATGTTGAATTTGTGATCTATTATTATGCCCAGATCCTTTTCCCCTGTACTCTCACTTAGTTCTATTCCTCCCATACTATATATGCTTCTTGCATTTCTGTTATCCAGATGTAGAACTTTGCATTTGTCCCTGTTGAATACCATTTTGTTCACCTCAGCCCATTGTTCCAGTGTGTCCAAGTCCTTTTGGATGCACTCTCTCTCCTCTCTAGTGTTGGCCATTCCTCCTATCTTTGTATCATCTGAAAATTTTATTAGTTCCCCATTAATCCCATCATCCAGATCATTTATAAAAATATTAAAAAGTACTGGGCCCAGGACAGAGCCCTGCGGCACCCCGCTTTTTACTTTCTTCCAGTTTGATGTATAGCCGTTTAGAATTACTCGTTGTGCCCGATCATTTAGCCAATTGTGAACCCACCTCACTGATATTTTATCAAAGCCATACTTGATCATTTTTTCAATAAGAATGTTATGTGATACTTTATCAAAGGCCTTACTAAAGTCAAGATATACTATGTCCACTGCATTCCCCTGATCCAACTATTCAGTGACTTTATTATAGAAGGAAATAAGATTAGTCTGACAAGATTTATTAGGCATAAAGCCGTGCTGGCTCTGATTAATTAAAGCCTTCCCATCCAGGTACCTAATTAAATGTTCTTTAACGATTTGTTCAAAGATTTTTCCTACTATCGAGGTCAGACTTACCGGCCTATAATTTCCTGGGTCGTCCCTATTCCCCTTTTTGTAGATGGGGACCACATTTGCCCTTTTCCAATCTAGAGGGACCACTCCTGTCTCCCATGACTTATTAAAGATTATTGCAAGGGGTTCTGTTATTTCCTCTGCTAATTCTTTTAAAACTCTAGGGTGTAAATCATCCGGTCCTGGGGACTTGGTTTCCTTAATCTTAGCTAAATGTTCTCTTACCAAACCTTCACTTATAATCAGCTTGGAGTCCTCATTCCCCTCATCACTATCACCATTAATGTTGATATTTCCATCCATTTCTTGGGAGAAGACGGATACAAAATATGAATTTAGTAACTCCACCTGCTGATCCACCATGTTAACTTTTTCACCCTTTTCGTTCTTCAGGACTCCAATGGTTTCCTTCACTTTTCTTTTGCTCTTAACATATCCCCAAAAACCTTTTACCTTACTCTTAACTTCTTTTGCAAGCAATTCGTATTCAGCCTTAGCTTTTTTAATGCTTATCTTGCAGAGTCTGCAAACTGCTGTATACTCTCCCTTAGATATAGCTCCCATCTTCCACTTGTTGTAAGTTTCCTTTTTCTTTTTTAGTAGGTTATGTAATTTTTTGGTCATCCATCCTGGAGTTTTTAGGTGATTCCCATTTTTCTTGCTTCTAGGTATTGTTAGTTCCTGTGCATTAATGATTTCCCTACGGAAAATTTCCCACCCCTCATGTGCATTTTTGTGCTTAAGTAATTTTCGCCATGGAATTCTACTAACCCTTACCTTTAGGCCCCTAAAGTCTGCCCTACTAAAATTGAGCCTTCTAGTCTTTGTCTTCTCAGGTCTTCTTCTTACAACCCCAAACTCGAGTATAGCATGGTCGCTGAATCCCAATGTCCCTGCTACCCTTAATTCCTTAACCATGTCCTCCTTGTTAGTTAAAACTAGGTCCAGAATGGATGTTCCTCTCGTGTTTTTTTCTACTAACTGGGCAATGAAGTTGTCTGCTAGAGAGGATAAAAATTTGGCTAGTCAATTGGATGACCGCATCACAGCCGTCTAAAATTTTATGTGTATGACCAGCCTTTATATATGATTTCAAGAATCTAGATTCAGGGTTCTACTTAATTTGAAGGATCTAGATGAAGCATCTACAGTATATATTTCTGAGGATATGGATGCAGGATTATATATGATTCCACTAGATACAGTGGGGAAAAAAAAGTATTTAGTCAGCCACCAATTGTGCAAGTTCTCCCACTTAAAAAGATGAGACCTCAACTATGAGAGACAAAATGAGAAAACAAATCCAGAAAAATCTAATTGTCTGATTTTTAAAGAATTTATTTGCAGATTATGGTGGAAAATAAGTATTTGGTCAATAACAAAAGTTCATCTCAATACTTTGTTATATATCCTTTGTTGGCAATGACAGAGGTCAAACGTTTTCTGTAAGTCTTCACAAGGTTGGCACACACTGTTGCTGGTATGTTGGCCCATTCCTCCATGCAGATCTCCTCTAGAGCAGTGATGTTTTGGGGCTGTCGCTGGACAACACGGACTTTCAACTCCCTCCAAAGGTTTTCTATGGGGTTGAGATCTGGAGACTGGCTAGGCCACTCCCGGACCTTGAAATGCTTCTTATGAAGCCGCTCCTTCGTTGCCCTGGCAGTGTGCTTGGGATCATTGTCATGATGAAAGACCCAGCCACGTTTCATCTTCAATGCCCTTGCTGATGGAAGGAGGTTTGCACTCAAAATCTCACGATACATGGCCCCATTCATTCTTTCATGTACACGGATCAGTCGTCCTGGTCCCTTTGCAGAGAGACAGCCCCAAAGCATGATGTGGCCACCCCCATGCTTCACAGTAGGTATGGTGTTCTTTGGATGCAACTCAGCATTCACTCTCCTCCAAACACGACGAGTTGTGTTTCTACCAAACAGTTCTACTTTGGTTTCATCTGACCTTATGACATTCTCCCAATACTCTTCTGGAACATCCAAATGCTCTCTAGCAAACTTCAGACGGGCCCGGATATGTACTGGCTTAAGCAGAGGGACACGTCTGGCACTGCAGGATCTGAGTCCCTGGCGGTGTAGTGTGTTACTGATGGTAGCCTTTGTTACGTTAGTCCCAGCTTTCTGCAGGCCATTCACTAGGTCCCCCCGTGTGGTTCTGGGATTTTTGCTCACCGTTCTTGTGATCATTTTGACCCCACGGGGTGAGATCTTGCGTGGAGCCCCTGATGGAGGGAGATTATCAGTGGTCTTGTATGTCTTCCATTTTCTAATTATTGCTCCCACAGTTGATTTCTTCACACCAAGCTGCTTGCCTATTGCAGATTCAGTCTTCCCAGCCTGGTGCAGGTCTACAATTTTGTTTCTGGTGTCCTTCCACAGCTCTTTGGTCTTCACCATAGTGGAGTTTGGAGTGTGACTGTTTGAGGTTGTGGACAGGTGTCTTTTATACTGATAACAATGTCTCACATGAGCCATTACTAAAGGTAATGAGTGGAGGACAGAGGAGCCTCTTAAAGAAGTTACAGGTCTGTGAGAGCCAGAAATCTTGCTTGTTTGTAGGTGACCAAATACTTATTTTCCACCATAATTTGCAAATAAATTCTTTAAAAATCAGACAGTGTGATTTTCTAGATATGTTTTCTCATTTTGTCTCTCATAGTTGAGGTCTACCTATGATGACAATTACAGGCCGGCCTCATCTTTTTAAGTGGGAGAAGTTGCACAATTGGTGGCTGACTAAATACTTTTTTCCCCCACTGTATAGGAATTTAAATTATTCCAAGGCTCTAGATGCAGGATTATATCTGATTCAATAGATCTAGATGCAGATTTGTGCCTAATTCCAAGGATCTAGATGCTTGGCTATATGTGATTTTATGGACCTAGGTGTAGGGGTTATATGTGATACCAAGGATCTAAGTGAAAGTTTCTACAGGATTCCAAGTACTACTAAGTTTCTACTATGCTGTATCCTTAATGACTGGACTGAGCATGTAAAAGATATGATGGACCAGAAGGCTTTTTAGGGCACCGTTAAGATTGTAGTGTTTTTTTTTTTCTTCCTGAGCTTTAGCTGACCAATGGTGCAATGATCCCAGTTTCGGTGCTACCAAAAGGAACACGTATGGTGGACAACTCGTATATCAGAGAATAGTCCCTTTAGTCATACTTTCTAGAAATCTCCATTAATTCCTACATCAGGTATGGACTCGTGATCTCACGTGTATCAGGATATAGAAGATGCACGGGTTTAGTCATTTTTTACGTGCATTAGAATTGAAACGTTTTTGAAACATTTTTATTTCCATTGCCATTTATAAAATGAGTTTGAACAATTTCTGTAGAGTTCAGTAACTTTTCTAAAAAAGAATAATGTACGGGGATTGAAATGGCTTTGGTGCATTTTGGGGGGCAGGCGTTCTTTGACGTTCTCACTTTGTGGCAGCAGTTACCCGGGCAGTCATTCATTTCTCGGCTTCCTACAGTACATTAGCCGAGAGTCATAATGCCCTTCAGAGAATTGCTTTCAATTTCAGCTTGTGTACTACACAGGGGGTGCACAAAAGTCTTGCATTCTGTCTGAATTAATACATCTGCTACCAATAGCTGCTTGCTTTTAATAAAAAAAAAAAAATAAATGTTGCATGTTCCCCGTAGCAACCTTAAAATGTAAGATGGAAGCATATTCAAGGACATCTCCTGAGCTATTGAATTACAGGGTTGTAATTTTGATGCACAATGGCTGGAATTCAATTCCATGTACTGAATATATCATATAATTATATATTTCCAATTAGTCCCGGTACTGCTTTGTAAATGCTCTGCTGACATTGTGCGCTTGCTAAGATTTATATAGGCTGTATTTATGAAGAAACATTCAATGGCTGTAACACAGTAACCAAGTAAGCAATACTGTGGTGTTTTAGAGAAGTATTAGGTATAAAAAGGACAAATTGCCGCTTTTTTCACCTTGTGCATGAAATTTGGAACATTTGTCACTTGATTTTGATGGCCCAAGGTATCATGCCTTAGTTAAAGGGAGTCTGTCACCAAAACCCATCCTTGCAGATAGATAGGTTAGGGTCATCTGAATCGACCAATGTTTTCTCCTTGTGAATCAGAGCCTCCAAGATCTTGTGAAGCAATGAGGATGATGCCACTTAACTCTTTGGAGATATGGCATTACCCTCGTTACTCCGAAGAGCTCATATCCATATTGACAAAACTGTGATATCTCAGAGACATTGATTCATAAAGGGGTAAAACAATGGTTCCGGTGACCCTAACCTATCTATCTGTGGGGCCTGGTTCTGGTGACAGACTCCCTTTAAGTGACAGAAATTTGGAAGAAACTTGGCAGTTGTTATAACTGCTTCTCCCTCCCCTCACAACTTTGTATCATTGCCCCCAACCATAGTTGAACTAGCCCTCAGGAACACCAGAGGGGTCATCCAGTAGGCTCAGTAGGTGACACATTAATGGACCTCAAAGGTCCAGAAGAAGACAATCTAAATTGAAGGTGACTTTTCATCCAGTTATTTGCCACAAAGATAGAGTTGATTCACAGAGCAGGTAGATCGTGATGTGTTGTGATCCAAGGAACCCATGTCCGGCACTCAATTCTAGCCCTGAACCCT
This sequence comes from Leptodactylus fallax, assembly GCA_947044405.1. Taxonomy (NCBI): domain Eukaryota; kingdom Metazoa; phylum Chordata; class Amphibia; order Anura; family Leptodactylidae; genus Leptodactylus; species Leptodactylus fallax. Next base: position 110,455 of record CAMRHE010000316.1, on the reverse strand, counting down.
AGCAAGCCAAATACTCGTAAAGAGGACTTTTCATGTTACATACCGCAGAAGAGCTGACTGAATCCAGACCACTGTCCATTATGCTGCTATGTGCCCTGTTACCAATATCCCCGCACTGTCAGAGGAGCTGGCATGACAGCTCAGCATCATTGCAGGGCGGTGAGGAACGCCTCCCTTTACAGTACAAGGGCTGAGGGCACCCATCTCTGCTACCAGGGCACATACCAGCAAAGCTGACAGTGCGCTGAATTCAGGCAGCTTTGCAACGGTATATAACATGGCACATAAACTAGCTATATAAGCACCAGATTTTTTTCAGCTTTGTACGATGAAGAGATATCGTCCTGGCTATGTCCACCACATATAATTTCCGGGGCCATCTTCTTTCCATTACTGATAATGACTTCAGATAGACGTTCTGTAGGATAAGCTTACTAGTCATGCATGGGAACAATTTTATGGCTTTCTCCTTTCCCTAGTAGTTTTCAGTTCTACAATCACAACCAGATGAGACCTGCGCAGTTAAGAGCCATCATAATGGGTTGACAGCTTCCATATTGTAATTACACCTAGCCCTGTTATGTGCTGTTTGCACAGGTGCATGGATATCCTGTGCATAGGGCCTACGTTACGATGGTCGTTTCACGCAACACTTCAATTTTTCCACTTGAATATATCGTGAAGCAATTATAGGAAAGCAAAAGACCAAATGTAACAAAGAGATAATGTCATGTGCAATACTACAGGGATTTATTGTGCAAAACACTACATCAATGTCTATATCTTCCATCTGTAACACTACTACATCTACATATACATCGATATGTGGAAGATACCAATCATCAACTTCTGTGTGTCATGTACAATATTAAGGTTTCTTCCATTGCTGTGATATGGAGTATTGTGACCTTGTGAATACTTTTTAATGATCACTTGTCTACATTCTGTCCCATCAACCCTATGAAAAGTACAAGAGTCCACCAGTGTGAATACTCCTGGGACGCCTCTGAATATATTCATGACAAAAGTAGTACTTAAAGGGGTTGTCCAGGAATTTTAGTACTTGGACAGGAGACAAGGGAAGGTGAAAGATAAAAAAAAAAATATTCGCCGTCTTGCGCGCCGGGGGGATTGTGCCGACGGAAGTCCTCGCTGTCCAATCCCATCAGTGGTCACAGGAAAGGGAACCAGTGATGTCACTCACATACGTCACCGGTTCCTTTCCTTTGGCCTCTGAGGCAATTGATTGGCTTCAGCGGGCACGTGCAGCGAGGACTTTTGCTGGCACACTGTAATTCCTGGGCAACTCCTTTAAATATATAGCGTATTTCCCTTTAGGTGTCATTTGTATTGATGTAGGTGAAGGTGTTCCTCTGATGTTTCAGCGAACGACAGTCTAAACATATCCAGTATTACTATATGGTGTCTTACAGATGAGTCCATACTTAATTGATCCTCAGTTTCAGTTTAGCTAAAGGGGATATAAAACCTTATACAGTGTATATAGATGAGGGTCCCCCAGTGCCCTGATTATTAGCTTTGCAGAGCACAGCAGGGAGGCCAGAGCTCTCAATTCCTCCTCCCCCCTGCTGATTCTCTGAATCTTGGTCACATGGCCATCTCCACTCTACTCTATGTAAATGCAGCTGGAGTAGAGCTGAGTTGGTGATGTCATAGAGAGCCGGAGGGGCAGCAGCGGTGGCTGAGCACAGAGACTTGTAGCCCCTGCTGCACTCTGCAAAGGTAATGGGATGCTGAGGAACCATCATGTATATAGTAAGCTGGTTTATGCAGTGCAGCGAATCCCTACACTAGCCCTTTAAGGACGCTAATAAAATTCTCATAAAAACAAAGCAACATAATATAACAACATGCTAACAAAATGACTTGAAAAGCTGCGGATCCACCCCTTACTAGGTGGTCATACATAGACATGAATAAGTAGTTAGCATATCATTTTGTGATAGCATATCATAAAGTCATACACATATCAGGACATATCCAGTCAAGAGGACGGGTAACGGAGGTCATATCTATATACTGCATTTATTGTTTGTTTTTTTTGGTTTTTGGTTTTTTTTTTTAATACAAATGTACCATGCTTCCTTTATATTTGTGATGGCTGGTGGAGGAAATTCTCCAGTATGCTTTACCGGTTATATTAAGTATGACGGAGGTTGACATGTGTAAATGCTTTCTGGTGTGATGGTTTGGTTCAGATAAGGGGCACTAGTGAACGACATTCATCCTGTTATATTTTTACGCGCCTGCTCCAGCAAACATGTTCGAGGTCTTCAGAAAGTCTCATACGCCTCTGATTACATGAAACATCCTGGAACTTCTGAACTTCTGTATTGTTTACAATCCACCCTACTTTCCTGAGCCAATCTAAACAAGAGTCCGGAGCACGCCTTGCCGGAGTAGCCATCACATTCTTGTCAAACTGTTTGACATCTCTTGTCAAACATAATGTGTAAATGTCGTCCTCCACCGAGCAAACCTCCCTCCATGTAACCGCATGAACTACTTACTAACAGCCTTGCCCCATCCTTGTGTTTTACTCGAAAATCACTTTTCACACTCCTTGTTTTTCCCCAGCCAAACAACACAACATATAATCAGAGCGGACGGCATTCAGTGTCTGTGGAAGTGCAGATGCAAAGGCAAAGACAGGAGGAGCGGGAGAGCTTCCAGCAAGCCCAACGCCAGTACAGTTCATTACCCAGGTAACATGGCTCCATTACCCCATCATTCATGGTAGAACAATGGATTGTATTCAGCCGGTGAACCAGTCCCGATAAATCTATGTGAACCCCCACCTTCCCCCACACTCTATGGACTTGAATGCAGAGTTGGATCCGTAAAAACATAAAGTCAAAGACGACTCGGCCTTAGTATCTATCTCACAATTTCTTTGACAACCATAGGTTTTATTTTAGGACTCAAGATAAAGAAATGTATTGCACTTAAATGTTCATGTTTTACCCTTGGGAGTGATGATGGGGCATAGTTTGGGAAGGTTTGGTGGGGCATTGGCCCTGGATGGTGGTGGATTATCAGCAGTGACTTTTATATTAGACAGCCAAACCCTCCTGGTGGCTATGACTTGGCTTACATGTACAATACTGTGCAAAGGTTTTAGGCAGGTCAGAAAAATGTGTTTTCAGAAATAAAAGTGTTAATAGTTCATTTTTGTCAAATGACAAAATTAAGTGAGCAAAAGAAAAGATCTAAATCCCATCAATATTTGGTGTGACCTTTGCCCTTTGGAGGAGGAGTCCTGGAAGTGATGATCCGGCCCCCACAGATATAGCCCTGATCTCATCATCATCCAGTCTGTCTGGGATGACATGAAGAGACAGAAGGATTGGAGCAAGCCTACATCTACAGAAGATCTGTGCTTAGTTCTCCAAGATGGCGGGAACAACCTCGCTGCCGAGTTCCTTCAAAAACTGTTTGCAAGTACCTCTAAGAATTGGTAGAAGGCAAAGGGCAAAGGTCACACCGAATATTGATAGGATTTAATTTCTCTTTTGTGTGTTCATTTAATTTTGTTAATTGATAAAAATAAACTATTAACACGTCTACATTAAAAGCATCGTTACGTGACAATTTTTCTCCTACATGCCTAATACTTTTTCACAATACTATACATGAAAAGGTGTTGTAACCAGCATCAATCTATCAAAGTGCTAGCAATATAACACCCTCCCTCCCATAGTGCATATTCATGACAAGACAGAATCCGAATCTCCCTTGCACAGGACTGTGTGACCCTAAGTCACATTCCGAGCTTTTAAAGTCAGTGATCCGAGGATTTCTTTTATTAAACTTAAAGCTTTACTTCTCAAAGCCAAACGTGCAAAGGTCATAAAGACGACTATTTGACTAGAGACTCTGATCTGTCGCTGGAAACTGCATGCGTCTGCATAGAAAGAGGGATTTAGCCAGGTTTCATTAAAAGAAAAGAAAATGAGTATCTTCCTTGCAAAAAGAATCCAGAGAAAGTTTAAATAAAAAAAAAAAAACGGAGTATTTCTGGAGCTTACATTTCCCTTTTAAAGCAGCATTACATTGCGATTCGTCACTGCCAGCAAGCCTTTGATCCGAAAAGTTGTACAATTATGATAAAGTTTTCCTAGCAGACACTCCGAGGAGAAGAAAGAAAGTAACATAAATCTGGGCATTGTGCTGACCCATTATATGCTGGAGGTGGCGGCTTCCTGAAGGAGATCCAGGAACAGCTGTTCCTTAAGGTTTAAGGCAAGCAGAAAGAACATGACTTCTGCAAGGAATGCACTCTGTCACACATTACGCATATTACTGCAGAATTAGCCGGAATACATTATTCTGCTTTTCCATCTCAGTGTAGATTAAGGTTTTCTGCATTAGAAAGCAGTTATAGGAAAACATCATGGCGGAGGGAACTGGATTAAAGGGAAATATGAACTGGAAGACATTGTTAGGCTAGGTACACACTAGAGCCGGACCACTAAAACAGCACATTGTCAACTTTCCCAGTATGTGGCCCAGAGTGGGAGATATCGGTGCCGTTAATTTCGGCACTGATATTTCCACACTGTCAGAAGGGCGGGCCTTACAGCTCAGTGTCATCGCTGGGCGGGAAGGAACGCCCCCCGACTCTACTCTTCCATAGACTTGTACTGTCAGAGGGGGTGTTCCTTACAGCACAGCGATGACACTAGGCTGTAAGGCCCGTCCTTCTGACAGTGGGGAGATGTCGGTGTCGAAATTAACGGCACTGATATCTCCCACTCTGGAGCGCTTACTGGGAAATATTGACGAATGCAAAGAGTTGGAGTTGATTGAGATGGTGAAGGGTCCTCTTTAGATACAACATCAGTATTTGTATGATGGGGACCTGATCCTTGTCGATCAGCAGAGCTCCACTTACCTTTCATTGTTTACACAGGCACAGTGACCCATGCATGGGTGGCTTTGTAGCATACTGCATCTCAGTCCTATTGACTTGAATGGGGCAGAGATGCAGTACCAGACTCTGCCATACTTGTTCGGCTGATTGTAGGGCTCCCTGTACATAGCCCATCAATTTTTACAGAGGACCAGTCACCTACTTCATTCTACCTGCATTATTCACATAGCATACAGCAACTAGTAAAGTGTATGTTTAGCTATGAGCCTGGAGTATGGCATATTCATAAACTGCCTGCTCCCCCCCACCTCTGATTGACAGCCTTCTCCCCCCAACCTCTGATTGACTGCCTTCTCCCTATACACAATAATAGTTTTTGAGTTTGGGGTGCCACTAATTATACATTGACACCCAAGCCTAAAGATAGGTCATCACTTTGTATTCCTGGTAAACCCCACTTGCAGTCTGTAAGTGGTTAAGCTACTTCCCCGCCAGATACAGTGCAATTCATTCTATTCCACATTTGTTCTGTATTACATATTAGGCCATATTTGTGGGTTTGCATCTTGCATTCCAGGCAAACTTGGCATCAGACATAGAACATTTATTTCACAATAATTCCATTAATACAGTGTGATTAATGATTCCAGCACTGGCAGATCGCTTCGTGTCAGTTTTTCTCCTTTTTTATACATTGCCATTTATGCCAACGAAACGTATAAGTTGTATATGAAGCATTTCTAGTGGCCGGGATGAGAGAACACTAAATCTGAAATGTGAAGGCAGACGGGCACTAGATTACGCAGCTCATTACAGCCCGGGCCAGCCGCGTGGAGCTGTTTTCTTATTTCACGTACAGTAATGAAAATATATTGATATTATACTTGGATGAGATGAGCGGCTGATCCGATTCCAATTAGCAATATGATGATCGAAGGGCTCTGGCTTTAATGAAAATTCAGTAATGCTTTGTGATCCCAAATTAAATTAAAGGATATCAATGGGAATGCAATGAGAGCTAGAACTTTGCTTCTTCGCTATTAAAATCATTTTAACCACTTTGCCGTGGCTGGAACATGCCGGGTATTGGGCCTTGCTGGGTATTAAACCGCACGCAATGATGTTCTTTAGATTTATATGTATATGTGGCTTAAGCAGAAATAAATGGAATATTAGAACTGAATTTTTTACAATACAGCAAAATTTAATGGGAATACTTTGTGCGTTACGTAAAGCCCCAAATCCCCTAGATTCATGAATATTGGGTAAAATATAAATCCTGATACAGGATGCCACTGAGATTGGTAAAGCTTAAAATCTACATCCCATTACAGTATATTGGCAGTGTCTGTCTCCCATCAGAAATCTTAGGTCACATCCATACGAGAGTAAAATACAGCCGTGTGACATTGATAGCAATGGGGCTGTTCACATGTCTGTTTTTTTGACGCTCCGTTTTAATGGACTGTCAAAAAAAAGGATGTCCTGTTAGCAGTTTTTATGGATCCATAATTAGACTCAAGTCTGAGGGATCCATGAAAATGTCTGACCCATGGAGTTAATGGTGTTTTTACATGTAGCCTTAGGAATTATTCACGTTAGAGTTTGGCATCAGTGTTTGTAAGCCAAAACCTGGAGCTGGTCTAAATCACAGGAGCAAATCTTTCCAGTATACCTTATCTCTGTGTAGTCTTCACTATTAGTTGTGGCTTTCAGACACCAAGGCAAAAAAACGGACGTGTGAATAAGGGCTTATAGTGACGGCAGTAGAGTAAGGTTGATCAGCCACCTCTTTTCAGAATAGACTTCCAGCTTAGTACCTGTACAACAGGACCCTGCTATCACTTTCAAAGCTATGGCAGGATGGTCAAGCACTAGATTTCCCCTTCTGGTGGAGGCTTGTTGGCTTGTTCTTCATGTCCTCCATGCCAGGAACACTAAATATACAGTATTTTGCAATATATCTGCTATGTAGGTCTTCTCGAGGACCTTGGTGGGAAAGCAATGCTGTAAAGGATCACAAAAGCTGCTGTCAACTGTACCCATTGACCATAGACTCTTTTATATGCAGATATTATCCAGTGCAATGCATGTCCATGGAGTGTGGAGCCACCTCACTACTCCTGCAGGTCAAAGTGGTCTGTAAGATTGTATTCACACATGGCAGATTTGTTTCAGAAATGTATCCAGTCCATTTGAAGGTAACCCGAAGAAGGCCATAGACATGCTGCAGGAACAACCCCATTCAGATAAGCAGAACTCAATTCCCAGTAGGAAAAATTTCTGCAACTCATCGGCTGCATGTGAATACACTCTAAAAATCCTCTATCGCCATCCTCACATATGTATGGAATACTCTGATATAATTTTTATATTATATCCACATGCTTGTTGTAATAAATAATAGATATGGTATGCCAGCGCCAGGCACATCTCACCTTCTAATCTTGCACCTGCAATTATTTTATTAGGTGTCCTTGCCCTGTTTGGAAGTTTGCTCTTGGATTACTGGGCAGGTAGTCATCTGTGTGTAGGCAGTATCTTCCCATCCTTCCCATGAGCTTAACCCTCATAAGTTAGCTTGGTGACCATTTCTGTTGGCAAACATTACAATGCCCATGATGGTTCTGTTAGGCTATGTTCTCATCAGCTCTCGGCTTCCATTGTTCTGCTCTGTTATAGTGTTGGATGTTTAGGGTGATGGATACCAGTGAAGCCCAAAAGATCTCATTTGGGCTGATTTATCATGGCTTGCGCAACAGAAAATTGGTGCACAAGCCATGAAAGTCGCAAAATTTTTGTGCAGCATTTATGACTTTTTGCATTTTGCAGAACCTATATGTCAGTTACTTTAAAGGGGGATGTGGCGGAGTGCGTGATGGGGGTGTGGTCATCAACTTCGTCAGACTTGCCATCACTTATGACCTCAGAGGTGGCACCTTATCATAAATCAGGTGCAAAATTCGTCAGGACAGGACATATCAAGACTGCCATGCATGGAACACATTGGCCGTGATAAATCAGCCCCATTGTCTAGAATGGGGTCCATTGGGCTTCTGGTGTCCGTAATTTTTTTGTGCATGCTGGACTTTTTAGTCCACTCTTCTCAATGGAATCGGTGACCGAGGCTCCTAATGGATGTGAACTTAGCCTAGCCAATGTAGAAATCAAAGGTCACTATGAAACAACCGACATTATTATCAGACAATGTCCTATGAAAAGGAAAATTGAAGGAATTTTTTATTCCACATCTTCATTATATTTTTATTTTGTTTTATTTTTTTTTTTAATGTAAAAAAACACTCCTTTACAAAATATAGTCACCCAGCCTTGTGGGTTGTATGACCAGGAGTCATTCTCAGGCACCTCGGCTGGGCATGAGATTTCGGAGTAACTTTGACAATATACAGCAGCCCAGTGTTCTCTTTTAACTATCAGTGAGAGCCGCAGTTGTTTCATAGACTGACCTTCATAAAACGGAAAGGTTTTTGGCATACGCTGTGCTTTGCATACCTTGAGGCAGTCACATCAATGACCTCGTGTCTACAGGAGTTCTCAAGCAGCTCCGCTTCCTACACTACTGAAACTTAATGTAGCTTGGCACAGTATAGAGAACCAGCCCAGACACGACTGTCAGGAATACCACTTGTGAGGGAAATGCCAGCAACAAGGGACTACTGCTGGCTGCTGGAAGTGGACAAATGTAAAGTAATCCATCAGAAATGATGAAGGACAGGAAACAAGCTGAAAGCAGCGCATTAGTTGTCAGTGATGCCTCTTTGAAGTATGTCACCTTGGCAGCGAAGATGCTCGATCACTTTTGTCAAAGCCACTCCGAATTTTTACTCAATATTAAAAGGAACCTGTAACTAGGACAGACCTGTGTAGATTAATGTAGCTCCCTTATACCCTGTAAAGTTCTTATAAAGTATTATATTCCCCCTGGGCATGCTGCACACTTACCGAGCTGCTAAATCGGGAGGAACTCAAAAGGTGGAAATTTCCATCTCTTATATTTCTACAACCATTCTTCTATCCTCCACTTTATTTTATTGAGCAGTTTGCAATAAGTGATTTTGATCTGATCACTTGTATATAATGGTATCAATACGTCATCAGAACATGACCTATTGTTAAAATCAACTTTTTATGTTAAATATATTTTTTAAGAATTTTCTTATAATTTTTTTTTTAATATTTCTAAAAAAAAAAAATTCTAAAATCTTGCAGTTTTCACTAAGACCACAAAGCCTAAAAATAGTCTGACAATTCCTCTTCTTTAGATTTGTTTGCAGCAGTGGCCTTATTATCAGTACAGATTATAATGACCGGTATCTTGTATTTATAGATAACATAGGATCCACTATTTTACAATAGGTGGTAACTCATAGGTGAACCCCCCATATGTATAGGTGATACATTCCTTTAAATCAAAAGTATATTATGACAGTTTTATTGACCACTACAGACACTAAGGCTTGTAGGCAAGCTGGTGAGAAGACTTGCCTATCCAGTGGCTAACCAAGAAGTCATGAGGATCTAAAACTTGTTAAATGTATTTCTTAAATTTCTAAAAAAAAAAAAAAAAAAAAAATCTTTTGTTATTTTTAAAGCTAGTTATCTCCTCCTCTCATCTTAAGATATGTCCAACCAAGAGGAAATATCAGGGAGGACACATCTGTACGATGACCTCTTTGGCGGGATTATGCTGGTCTTAGGGTTCACTTTAATGATGGGCATTACCCACTGAACAGATTTCTTGAGTTCTCCTTATATTGTCCTTGTGTTCCCCTTGTATAGGTTGTTTGTTTTGTTTGTATTCTTTATGCAACGTGTTGTGTTGTCCTTGTTTTATGTCGCTAACCTGTCAAGCTTCTGTGCTGTATATGTTGTTCTTGTGTTCTTCCACATAGTCTTGTGTTGAGTTTATGTATACCGACATCTTGGTGAATTCAGTACATTAATCTAAGGGGTTTTTTTTTGTATTTGCCCAGGCAAAGTAGAAAGAATCCTAGTTCTGTGTCTCAAGATTCATGGGAACAAGCATATGCTCCTGGAGAAGGTTTTCAGAGTGCCAAGGAGAATCCCAGGTATTCCAGTTATCAGGGATCACGGAATGGTTACATGGGCGGACATGGATTCAATGCCAGAGTTATGATGGAAGCTCAAGAACTTCTCAGGCAGGAGCAGAGACGTAAGGAACAGCAGCTCAAAAAGAAAGTGCCCTCAGATGCATCAAATAACTATGACTCTTACAAGAAGGTCTCTGATCCTAACTATGCCCAAGCTAAAGGTCCTTTCCGCCAGGACGTACCACCATCTCCGTCTCAGGTAGCGCGGCTCAACAGATTACCACCGGATCAAGGAAGACCATTTTACTCCTGAGGGACAATGAACACTACGTAAAAAAAGGCAATAACACATATTTTCATGAAAGACTTTGTATTATTTTTTAATCGGACGGTACTACGGTGCATATCCTGTTTGTTTCAGTGCCTTTTGCATTTTGGGCAATGTAACAGTGGACCTCTTCTATGCCCTTGTTCTCTTGGATGGAAGCGATAAGTACACAGAAGGATGTTTCACGATAAGACAATCACATGTGACATTACGTTGGCCCCCAAGAATCCTATCGTTCAGCTAAATTTCATGAAATGTCTAGAGTCTGCCATGCTGCGCTCGGTTCTTTTATTTTGCTATGCATTTTTTTTTGTACCGACATAATATATTACGGGAGCGGAATGAATTGGTTTGTACTCAATGTTTTCTTTTACTTTTTTATACTTTATTTTGGATGGTTTACTAAAGTATTATTTCCGTGTTATCAGACAACCCCTAATTGGTCATGTACTCGTCGACAAGGCTTACGTTGCTTTTTGTTCTTGTTTTTAATCATGGATAAACCTAATACTATTATGTTTTTGATTTATTTAATGTGGTATTTTCACTGTCTTAACGCCTTTCATCTCAGAGACATTTGTGGATCATAAGTAAGAATTGTTCCTTTCCACTGAAGATGCAATCCCTAGTCAAGACTATTACTCAGATTCACAATCAGATAAGAAGGTCCATTTATTATAAGGTAGAGCTGGTCCGATGGGCACTGCGAAGCCACAAATTTTTTATTTCTTTTTTGCTTTTAAAAAGTATACATCCTGGTCATCCATTTAGATCCCATGACATCACAGATATCAAAGTAACTCTTCCAAGTTTTGTTCATTTGTCTGGAACTTTTTGATGTCTATTAGGTGTTCTCCTGGCACGTTTCGGTGGGACTTGTAAGTTTCTCCCATCTTTAATAAAATTATTCTTTCTTGCTGAAGGAGAGTTCATACATATGAAGAAGTGGATTATGGCCGTACTCCATGTAGGTCCTCACGTAGTCCTCTTTGAGAGTAAAGGTGGCCGCGTGACTTCAATAGCTGTCGGATGAATGTTCATTCAGCCAACAACTGTTCCTCCCAACTTTCTTGACATGGCCGGATTGGGCATGTTGAAATTTAACATTCCAGACCTTTCTTTCCCCCAATGACACACAGTCAGAATACCACCATGAATATTAGATGATCATCCTACCGAAGTTTAGCCGCCAACATTAGTCTAATGTGTATGGACACCTTAAGCAAGATTGGAAAGTCCTCAAGATCCCTACATGGTGATACCAAGATATGAATTTGGGATCAATGTCAACCACAGCAAAATAGTTTTTACCAGTTATCTACTTATTTCTACTACTAAATAGACTACCTTGTCTTTAAGACTAGAAAATGGCCGCCCTTACTGTAGGTATCTGCTAGATGCCATTTACTGTCCAGACAGATCGAGAGGAAGGTAAATAAGAACAAAGGGGAAAAAAAAGAAGAAAATCCTGTTAATAGTGTAATGTTGCACCAAGGGTATGTAGATAATGCTGTCCTGTGCTTCCATATGCCCAAAATAATGTGTTGACAATGTGTGAATGAAAGGAAAATGGAGAAAACTGTTACACAGTGTTATGAATCTTGCCAGAAACCCAGAATGAAGCTTGGAAGCCTTGCTGAATATACTTATAATACTTATATCAAGCACAGATGTTTTCTTAGAAATGCTAAAGAATTAAACAATGAGGATTCCCGTGATATAGGGAGTCATATACCGATACCCGGCCCCGTACAGTCATCCTGGTACTGCCAAAGCTCTGACTTATAGTTTCTCCTCCAAAAACACTTGTAAATTTTTGAGAAGTTATAGAAGGGAACCTTTCACCACCTTGAGCTGTTTTCATCCTTCAATAGGCGCTTCTGCACTGGTTCGGGTGCACTTCGAATTTTTTCTCTAGCCCCCACAGTGGGGGTCTCCGCTGTTAGTTCCAGTGCCTGATATGATAACCAGATTCTCTATTGTCATGTGGGTAGTGTCAGGCAGAAGCAGACAAGAGGGTGTGATCCTGAGCTCTGACACTGTCCACTTCTGATTGGAGCTCTGAGTCACGCCCCCTTGCCCGCTCCTGCCTGACACCACCCACCTGACATTTGAGGCAACAAAACTAACTGCACTGATTGCTCAGGAACAGTGAAGGATAGAGAAAAAATTCCAACTGTGCTGGAATCAGTGGCTCAGAGCCTATTAGAAGGCAGAAGGTCCTATTAAAATCTTAAGTATTCTTTAACAGGCTTCCCATTATAAAGCATATTTCTCTTAGTGGCACCATGTATCTTGTGGTGGGGGGAATGTCTCTGTGAAATCCCCATGTCCCAAAATATGATCAGTGAAGAAAAGCATCTATGGCAGGTCATTGTTTGTAGATGGTAAGCTGGCACTTAGCATCAGGCTTCACATGAAAGATATGAGCTCTAAGGCTATGTGCACACTACCATTAATACAGTCCATTGCTATTATTCATTATAGGATGAGAGCAATGGACATGTATGTCTGTTCCCGTAGACTCTAATGTGAATGACCTGACGGACGCTTTCTTCCGTCATGCTTGTATACTTTTGTAAGGGAAGAAAAAATCCTGCATATACGACTTTTTTTTTCTTCTGTCAGGAAACGTAAAAAACATACCGTAAGAAAGCTTTTTTTTTTTTTTTTTTTTTACATGGGGGGTTGAATGCAAATGGACACCCAGTGGAGGCGGCTCCATTTGCATGCCTTTTAATGTCCGTTGCTCTCATCCTGTGATGAATGAGAGCACCAGACATTAAATTACAGTAGTGTGAACATAGCCTTAAAAATATTTTGTGATTAACCCGCTCCTTCCCCATTTGTGGAAGACACCGGGATCTTATAATACACATATGGTTAAACAGCCATCGCTCAGAGGCCGTACACATTAAACAAATGGCAGCCAAACCCACCAATTATGATAAGACTGACCAACAATCTCATTTATATGGGCAGCCTTGCAACTCTTCCTTGACAAATCCACCTAGACATAAGGCTGTTTCCCTTTCCTCACTCGAATCACATGCATACTTGGCAGAACACAACATGCACGTTTACAAGGGAGACAGGAGGAGAAACTGTTAGCCAAAAGAACTTGTTGTTCACCATCTTTTCTCAAGGGCTAGTCGGGTTATTTAAAATTACCCCCAATCCACACCAATCACAACAGTGGGGGTCCCGTTCCCCTGTCTGAATGGAGCAGCAGGTCGAGCATGCATGTCGCTGTTCCATTCATCTTTGTAGGACTGTTGGAGATGGCCAAGCCCTATACTCAGCTATGTCAGGCACTCTCATAGAAGTGAATGGAGTGGCACATGCACATCCAGCCTCCTTGTTTATTTGGCAGTACAAGAGACCCCCATTCTTGTGATCGGTTTTAGACAGTTAATATGAAATAACTGGAATACCCTTTTAACCACATCTTTGTATTTTTCCTTCCCCACCTCATGTATTTCTGTGCCCTTTCCATCACCTTAGCCTTCTTACTATAGATCCTCCCTATGGCTATGTATTTTCCAATATCACCCCCACTTCTGCCTAATAGACCTCCCCATTCTAAGTGATTTCTTATCATTTTAAGGAATTACAAATATTGATTTCTTTTCTTCTTATAATAACATCCATTCCTCATCTTGCCATAGTTCTATTGTCCGTCGTCTCCATACTGATTTGTACATTACGTCCTGTGCCACAGAGGGGAAAGGCTTTATGTGGTTCGGTAGCTCTGCCAATGCTTCACTTGGAGATATTTAGCCTGTGGCCATTCTACATTGGATGCACAAACTGTGAGATGTGAACAGAGTTCAGGTCAAGATACCGCCACAAATTATCCTTCCAGACACACTGTGACTATTTCATGTGCTAGGAATCATGCTCGAGACCATTGGTATAGGCTGGATGGATCTTATAGAATTGTGGATACCAGTGAATGTGTATAAAGACGGGTATATATGCTCAAGAACAGACCATGCTATATCATTACTAAGAAATCTGTGGCCCCCAAGTGCCCAGGAGACCTCGCTGTGACCAGACATCGGCACTAGATATCAGTCGGAATCTGATTGTGTCTATGGACAATTTCTCTGCACTCGTTTTTATAAGATCCCCCGTCATGTTATTTCTTATGTTGTATCACATTTTTTCTGATTTCTATGGGAACTTTCTAAGGGAATCAAGCCTGTCAATCTGCACGACAAGCAATCTGTTACATAAAATGTCCTATGTAAACCACTTGAGAAAGTGCCTATAAATCCTCTTCTGAACATGGAAACCAATCGGAACATTACATGTTGTAAAAGATTGGGGGGGGGGGGAATAAAGGAAAAAATATAAAAAATAAAAATCCTGCATAATAAAATAGACCTAATAACATTTGGTTACTGACACTTTCATTGTCACACAAGCTTGTTTTAATAAAAAATAAAGAAAAAAAAATTAAAAAAATGTAAATCTGAAGCACATTTAACTGTATCAAAGAGGTTTTTGTTATTGTACTACAGTGTTTAATGATAACTGATGTAAGCACAGTGATACGGGATGACTACCGCTCTTTTTTTTTTTTTTTTTTTTTTTTTTTACTGGGTTCAAGGAAAAGAGCGAAATTCGCCTTATACTTGTATATAAATCATTAGAATAAAATTCATTTCTTGTCCTAGTGTGGATTTCTCTTTACGTCATTGTTTTCTATTATTGTGTTGGTTTATGATCGGGTTATATTTAAAGGGAACTTGTCACTATGAAAATGCAGGGCAGTCTGCAGGCGGCACATTATAGAGCAGGAGGAGCTGAGCAGATTCAGGTATCGTTTTGGCTTTCCCAGGTCACAGCTAAAGAAGTGTAAGGGCTTCTACCTATTAATTTAAGTGATCAGTGGGGGTCCCAATACCCAGACTCCCCACCAATTAAAACTTATGACATGTCAAGTTTTATCAAATGATAGTTACCATTTAAAGGGTTGTTCCATCTCATTTTTTACAACCTGGACAAAATCGTGCAGCTGCTGAAACGGGGAGCCGGCTGTAACTTCAGCCGGAGCTCCCCTAGAGAAGGCCTTCCCGATCGCTGTGTATACAGCGCTAGGGGTGCCGCCATCTTGCAGCTCTCCTCTGACCCGGTTGTCATGTGATCCACTGGGATCAGCATGTGTTAGAGCTGCTGGGTCCTATAGGACCCGGATCAGCTCTATTGTAATGTGCAAGTAACGGGCAGGAGTCTGGTATTCCTCCTGCAACTGGGGCTAAAAGTGATCAGATGTCCCCAAAGGTCTATTATGACCTTATGGGGACACGATGTGAAAAAAAAAATTAATAGAAAAGTGAAAAAAAAAAAAAATGTAAATAAAATAATTAAAATAATACGCTGATAAAACGCTGTTATTAAAGCTTTTAGCCCCACCCCCAACAACACCATACAAAATAAAAATTACCGTAACAGAGTAAAAACTATTTTATAAAGATTTTTTAATAGCACTTTGTGTTTATTAAATAAAAAAAAATAAAGTGAAAAACAGACCCGTTTTCCCTCCTCTTTTGTTTATATTTTCCCACATATAAAAAGAATGAAAACACATGAAAAAATAAAAACATAAAAATAAATCCCTATGTGTCACCGAAAAAAGACGCAGAAATTAGTTGAATAAAGCAAATGATAAAAATGTTATAGCCCTCCAAAACCGCACATACAAAAACTTGAAAATGTGCCTGGTCTGGAAGTTGTTAAAATAACTCCCTTTATACTTACCTCTTAATTTGGCCAGTCATCAAGTGTAGAATGTCAGTTCGGGTCCCAAAGGTTCCTGACCTTTGGCCCGTACCTGACTGATACAACCAGTCAGTGGCAGCTCTGTTACAATGGACCATCACCACTCACTCACTGATCGGCTGTATTGGTCACCTGCGGGCAGAATGTCAACAATGACCGGGAATCCAAACAGAGACTCTCCGTTGGATCTCCGGACAAATGGAGGGGTAAGAATATAGAGATGGTTATATGAAGCCTCTCCAGGGTATCAAAACCCCCTTTTTAAATTCTATATCCTTTTTTGTAATCACTCCCTACTGAAACTTCACCTCTAGGGTCACTGTGTAGGATATGGAAGGGAACTGTTTAAATAGGGAATCAATGATGTATTATCATCGCTTCCCCTGTTACGTCAATATGATAGATCTAGAGTGGAAAGGAACGGCTATGGGAGCAGTTACGTAATTGGTGAAGGTCATTCCCACAATGGTCGTCGTTGGGTGTATTTTAATCTACTCTTTTCAGTTTTCATCCTGATGAAGGGTCTTAGCAGATACAGTTCATTATAAATCTGTAAGCTCGCTCATGGTCTTTCATGGATTTGGTAAAGTGAGAACTAAAATACATATAAAGCAAACCATTATTCCTGGAGTGCTGTTCTATTTCTTGTTTACATTGGACACTAAGTAGGAGAGAGATCACTCCCCCTAGGAACAAACTCCCACCCATGTGTTACTAAAAGTGTGCGGCCTGGTACCTGTTCAACTTGTAATTCTGAAATTGAGCAAGCCTGTTGAATACGGCCAATAATGTGAGTTTGCATTTGGTGTGTGGTGGGACTGGACAACACAGTGATAGTGCTCGGGTAAGGGTACCCACACCCCACCGGTGCGTGGCACCTCATTTACATATAGAATAAAAGACAGAATTTGCAGCATTGTGAGCATTGAATTATAAAGCAAAGGTATGACTGTGTTTATGTTTGATTTACCTACAAGGCACCGTGTCTGCTTCATTTAACATGAAGGAGTTCAACACCCCCCCCATTTAAAGGGGTTTCCCTCAGACATAACCATGTTTAAATTTATAGAAAACTGGAAGTTAAACATTCTTGCAAATATAAATAATTTCAAATTTTGTAACTTTAAAGATTTTCTCTAACCATCTTTGTGGGGTTGTCTTGATCGGTTGCCAATGGATATGACCATGAATGCAGGAACTTTCTATGGTCTGTAACTTGTCAGAAACCCAGCCATGATGTCCTTATTATCTTCTCATACATGTAGTGTCTCTGCCTGATAACCTGTCCACAAGAAGGACATCATGGCTGGGTTTCTAACAAGTTCCAGACCATAGAAAGTTCCTGCATTCATGGTCGGATCCATTGGCAACTGATCAAGGCAAAAGACGTCACCACTAAGATGGTTAGAGAAATTACAAATCTGCAGTATTTTAAATTATCTATCTTTGCCAAAAAAATTACTTTTGTTTACAGTTTTAAATCTGGCTATGTTAATGTGAAAACCCCTTTACGCTGCCTAAATCGGTCCAAAATTCTAAGCGGAATAATTTTTTAATAAATCTTCATAAAGGCCAGATCTCCATTTTTCTTATTCCGAACTCCAATAACTATACATGGAACTCACAAGCTCCTTGGCTCCCACTAGTGGTGGCTGCTGGCAGACCAAATTTTATAATTTAACTCCGTGGGCATTTGGAGCTCTGTATCAAAGCTCTGACTGCTCTAAGGATATGTTAAGGAATTATTGAGCACAGAATCCTGGACCTAAAATGACTGATAAAAGGAGCAAATTCACTTTAAAGTGTAAATGTAACAACGTAAGCATAGAACATGAAGCTAACATGGTGCCCGCGCTCCTCATTACATATCAATAGTGGCGAAACATTACCAAATGCATATATTCTTCCCGATAGCGAGAAGCTGGTACTAAACCCTTCACCTAATATTCTCCAGACACAATGCCGATTATTCAGAGAAAGGCTTTGTCTCACCTTGGTGCACACAAAATAAGTGGCTGGGTGTGGAGGAGTCTACAGTTGGCGCTGAAATGTTCCAGGGAAAAGAGGTTCAGGCTTCAAGGCAGCGAAAGAGCAGCTTGGGAAGAAGAGATAAAATGGATTTTCACAGGTATCTAGCAGCAATTGGAATGTGTCAATGGAGGAGAGAGCCCGAGAACAAAAGCAGAAATGAATAGCCTTGGAGGGGAGCTGAATGTGCTTCAGTCGGGTGGATTTTATTTTATTTTTTTTGGTTTTATTTTTCAGACGTTTTCACCACACTGATCATTGTAAAGTGCTCTTTGTGGTTATTCTGCATTAGTATCCATTGACTATAGTGTGAAGGAAGTGGCTCAATGCTGCAAGTAAACCACAGCCCTGGCATTACAAGGGAAAACCACTTTCACATTAACATGATAAAATATTCTACATAATCCCCTTGTAGTTTATTCGGTAGTGGCCACATTTAGATGTAGCAGAGGGGAGGTTGTCATTTAGCACAGCCATTGCAATTTTTTTAAGTGACTGTCCATTCAGGAGCTGACTAATGATATATAAGTCAGTACTTACATGGGATGATAGCCTGCTATTTATATTTCTCAGATCTTGCCCCTTGGCTGCTTGTTTCTCCCCCTCTATCAGTTCAGAGTAGTGATCTGTGACTATATTTCAGCTACAGTGTACAGTCATGGACAAAAGTTTTGAGAATGACACAAATATTCTATTTTCACATGATCTGCTGCCCCCTGGTTTTTATGTGTGTTTGTCAGATGTTTTTATCACATACAGAAATAGAATTGCATTCATATTATGAGTAACAGAAGCTTATATTGACAGTTAGAATGAGTTAATGCAGCAAGTCAATATTTGCAGTGTTGACCCTTCTTCTTCAGGACCTCTGCAATTCTCCCTGGCATGCTCTCAATCAACTTCTGGACCAAATCCTGACTGATAGCAGTCCATTCTTGCAGAATCAATGCTTTCATTTTGTCTGAATTTGTTGGTTTTTGTTTGTTCACCCGTCTCTTGATGATTGACCACAAGTTCTCAATGGGATTAAGATCTGGGGAGTTTCCAGGCCATGGACCCAAAATCTCTATGTTTTGTTCCCTGAGCCATTTAGTTATCACCTTTGCTTTATGGCAAGGTGCTCCATCATGCTGGAAAAGGCATTGTTGAGCGCCAAACTGCTCTTGGACGGTTGGGAGAAGTTGCTCTTGGAGGACATTCTGGTACCATTCTTTATTCATGGCTGTGTTTTTAGGCAAGACTGTGAGAGAGCCGATTCCCTTGGCTGAGAAGCAACCCCACACATGAATGGTTTCAGGATGCTTTACAGTTGGCATGAGACAAGACTGGTGGTAGCGCTCACCTCTTCTTCTCCGAATAAGCTGTTTTCCAGATGTTCCAAACAATCGAAAAGGGGATTCATCAGAGAAAATGACTTTACCCCAGTCCTCAGCAGTCCACTCCCTGTACCTTTTGCAGAATATCAGTCTGTCCCTGATGTTTTTTCTGGAGAGAAGTGGCTTCTTTGCTGCCCTCCTTGAGACCAGGCCTTGCTCCAAGAGTCTCCGCCTCACAGTGCGTGCAGATGCACTCACACCTGCCTGCTGCCATTCCTCAGCAAGCTCTGCACTGCTGGTAGCCCCATCCCGCAGCTGAAACACTTTTAAGAGACGGTCCTGCCACTTGCTGGTCTTTCTTGGGCGCCCTGGAGCCTTTTTGGCACCAATGGAACCTCTCTCCTTGAAGTTCTTGATGATGCGATAGATTGTTGACTGAGGTGCAATCTTTCTAGCTGCAATACTCTTCCCAGTTAGGCCATTTTTGTGCAGTGCAATGATGACTGCACGTGTTTCTTTAGAGATAACCATGGTTAACAGAAGAGAAACAATGATGGCAAGCACCAGCCTCCTTTTAAAGTGTCCAGTGGTGTCATTCTTACTTAATCATGACAGATTGATCTCCAGCCCTGTCCTCATCAACACCCACACCTGTGTTAATGGAGCAATCACTGAAACGATGTTAGGTGGTCCTTTTAAGGCAGGGCTGCAATGATGTTGAAATGTGTTTTGGGGGATAAAGTTCATTTTCTAGGCAAATATTGACTTTGCAAGTAATTGCTGTTAAGCTGATCACTTTTTATAACATTCTGGAGTATATGCAAATTGCCATTAGAAAAACTGAAGCAGTAGACTTTGTAAAAATTAATATTTGTATCATTCTCAAAACTTTTGGCCATGACTGTATACAGGAAGTCTGAGACATGCCTCCTAGCTCATCATTGGTCCAGGCTGCAGCTCTCTCCTTCACTCTAGCTGTGATTGGCTGCTGTGTATGAAGACAAGTCTATCACAGGCTCAGCGGGAAGTCAATGGACTGTGTGAAGAGCGGATCTTCATTGTAACAAGGGTTAGAAGGAGTCTACAGTACAGATTATTAATGTACCTGGCTGAGTTTGTATATTCCCACCTGGTTACAACAACCCTCCATAGGAGTAGAAGATCGCAGTTGTCCTATTAGTGTAGGTGTTACTGTAAGTGTGGACAAGATGGTGAGATAAATATAAGATAAACACTGGAAGTGACATTTCCTCCGGCCTCTAGGACAATGGCCTCTATGTGTTGTCTTGAAGTGTGGGAAATATCAAGGGAAACCTTAAAAAAGGAAATTCTGAGCATGTGTACCGCGATTGTGGAGTGGTAAATAAATGTTTAGATATGTTACAATGTGTGAACATGTTGATGTAGTAGAGGAAATCCTGCTGTAAATACGTGGGCGGTGTGTATGGGGCCACCACGAAGGGTCATGTATTAGCTTCATATTCACACTGCAGAGAGCCTGGCTGCTATATATAGATATAGAGGTGGTTATCTATATACCGGATCATCAGAACGGTTATTGTCCTTATTTTACAACATTTGTAGTTATTCCTGATTAGATAGAAGGTCTCCTGTTTACCAAAAACAGCGCCACTCTTGTCCATAGAAAGTATTGCAGCTCATTTGCATTCCAGTGACTGGGGCTGTCCTGTAACACCAGGCAGACTATTTTTCAGATCTTGTACAACCCCTTTAAAGGGGGCATCTAGGACTAGCAATAGCGCCTCCTCTGTTCATGGTCTATGTGTGGTATTGCAGTTCAACTCTATTCACTTGTATAAGTTGCAATACCAGACACAGCCCATGGAAAGACAAAGACAAAACAGTCTTGGAAAACCCCTTTAAAGCTTTCATAGTGATTTTAAGGGAACCTCTCACTATGAAAATACAGCCCCATCTGCCCGCAGCATGTTGTAGAGCAGGAGTAGCTGAGCACTGTGGTCTTGCAGCGCTGGTGTCCTGGGTTCAAATCCAGCCAAGGATGACATCTGCGAGGGGTTTTTATGTTCTCCCTGTAATTCTGTGGGTTTCTTCCCACACTCCAAGGGAATTTAGATTGTGAGCCCTATGTAAGTAAGAACATAAATAAAAACTATTCGTATAAATCCATGATTAAGAGTCTGGTGGGTGGTCCTCCTCAGTGACTGTGACCGCCCACTGGACTCCTATCTTCAGAATGGCAAGAATTTATATAAATAAATGACGTTATACTGGAAATTTACCTACAGAAACATGGCTTCATAATCCAGTCTGCAGACTGTACGCCCTCCAACTGCAGCAGCAGTGACGTATACTCTATACTGACAAATGCTGTGGAAAAGCTACATTTTCAAAAACACATGGGTTTTTGAAAAATGCAGCATTTTCATTATACCTGTGGAAACACTTGCGTATTCCCTATAGGTTTAATAAAGGGAGAAAAATGCAATAAAAAATGCTGCAGAAAAAAACGTGACGCGTTTCCACCGCATTTTTTTCCTGCAGCATTTTTTAGCTGTGTTCTGCAACGTGGGGCCTTAGACTAAAAGGTGACCACTGAACTATGCAGTTTACACTGTGGTTTGAAAGTGACATAAGACATACTCACCTGTCCCCGGTGTCCCCCCCAGCGCGGTCTGGTCCTGCTGCTCCTGCAGTCCTTGCTGGCTATGACGTCCTGTGTCCCTTCCACTACGGCCACTGATACGTCACAGGTAGTGTATGTTCACACAGCTAAATCTGGTGCTGATTCTGCCTCAAAATCTGTGCCAGATTAGACCCTGGTTGTGCCTGCCTTGTTTTTAGGACGCTGAAAAAATAAGCGCCCTGCTAAATGTTTCTGCAGAGTGTGCGGTGCGAGACTCCCCACTGTTTGGGTCCCTTCATCTGAGCCCAATCATCTTTATGCTGCCAGAGACCGGATACATGGAATTGAAGATGAATTTGAAGCAGAAGTCCACCTAAAATTCCTCTTCATTTTCCAACATGTGAATGGCCCCTAAGACTACATACATATCAGCTTTGGCCAGTCAGATTCCATCAAAAATAGGTAAAAAATGGACAAAGAAATGCCAGAAACCCGATGAACCCCATCCAATTCATTCAGTACTGTTTGTGATGGTCATTTGATGTATCCAGCATTTTCTTTGTTCGGTTCCTATAATAAAGCCGAAGCAGAAATATGTAGTGCACATTTATTTATTTTTCTTACTTATATAGCACCATCATATTCTGCAGCACTTTTACAGACATTGTCAGTCACAGTCCCATATAGGGCTCACAATCTACATTCACTATCAGTATGTCTTTGGAGTGATGGAGGAAACCCACGCAAACACAAGGAGAACATACAAACTCCTTGGCAGGATTCGAACCCAGGACTCCAGCGCTGCAGCGCTAACCACTGAGCCACTGTGCTGCCCATGAACAAAGCCTAACTATCCAAACTGCTGGTAAATAATGAAAAGGAAGCCTAATAATAACTATGATCCTGTGCTGCAGTGGGAGACATGACGATCGCTTTCTGTTCTTATGCCATGTAATATACTGATCCTTTATTAATATTGTATGACCAGCGCTGCAGAATGTGTTGGTGCTATGTAAATCCAAATACAATGATGTACAGTGCCTTGCGAAAGTATTCGACCCCCTTGAACTTTTCAACCTTTTGCCACATTTCAGGCTTCAAACATAAGGATATAAAATTTTAATTTTTTTGGTGAAGAATCAATAACAAGTGGGACACAATTGTGAAGTGGAACAAAATTTATTGGATATTTTAAACTTTAGTAAAAAATAAAAAACTGAAAAGCGGGGCGTGCAATATTATTCGGCCCCTTTACTTTCAGTGCAGCAAACTCACTCCAGAAGTTCAGTGAGGATCTCTGAATGATCCAATGTTGTCCTAAATGACTGATGATGATAAATATAATCCACCTGTGTGTAATCAAGTCTCCGTATAAATGCACCTGCTCTGTGATAGTCTCAGGGTTCTGTTTAAAGCGCAGAGAGCATCATGAAGACCAAGGAACACACCAGGTAGGTCCGTGATACTGTTGTGGAGAAGTTTAAAGCCGGATTTGGATACAAAAAGATTTCCCAAACTTTAAACATCCCAAGGAGCACTGTGCAAACGATCATATTGAAATGGAAGGAGTATCAGACCACTGCAAATCTACCAAGACCCGGCCGTCCCTCTAAACTTTCATCTCAAACAAGGAGAAGACTGATCAGAGATGCAGCCAAGAGGCCCATGATCACTCTGGATGAACTGCAGAGATCTACAGCTGAGGTGGGAGAGTCTGTCCATAGGACAACAATCAGTCGTACACTGCACAAATCTGGCCTTTATGGAAGAGTGGCAAGAAGAAAGCCATTTCTCAAAGATATCCATAAAAAGTCTCGTTTAAAGTTTGCCACAAGCCACCTGGGAGACACACCAAACATGTGGAAGAAGGTGCTCTGGTCAGATGAAACCAAAATCCAACTTTTTGGCCACAATGAAAAACGATATGTTTGGCGTAAAAGCAACACAGCTCATCACCCTGAACACACCATCCCCACTGTCACACATGGTGGTGGCAGCATCATGGTTTGGGCCTGCTTTTCTTCAGCAGGGACAGGGAAGATGGTTAAAGTTGATGGGAAGATGGATGGAGCCAAATACAGGACCATTCTGGAAGAAAACCTGTTGGAGTCTGCAAAAGACCTGAGACTGGGACGGAGATTTATCTTCCAACAAGACAATGATCCCAAACATAAAGCAAAATCTACAATGGAATGGTTCACAAATAAACGTATCCAGGTGTTAGAATGGCCAAGTCAAAGTCCAGACCTGAATCCAATCGAGAATCTGTGGAAAGAGCTGAAAACTGCTGTTCACAAACGCTCTCCATCCAACCTCACTGAGCTCCAGCTGTTTTCCAAGGAAGAATGGGCAAGAATTTCAGTCTCTCGATGTGCAAAACTGATAGAGACATACCCCAAGTGACTTGCAGCTGTAATCGCAGCAAAAGGTGGTGCTACAAAGTATTAACTTAAGGGGGCCGAATAATTTGGCACGCCCCACTTTTCAGTTTTTTATTTTTTACAAAAGTTTAAAATATCCAATAAATTTCGTTCCACTTCACGATTGTGTCCCACTTGTTGTTGATTCTTCACCAAAAAATTTAAATTTTATATCCTTATATGTTTGAAGCTTGAAATGTGGCAAAAGGTTGAAAAGTTCAAGGGGGCCGAATACTTTCGCAAGGCACTGTATATAGAGATATATAGAATATTAGCCACAATAGGTACAAGGACTACTGAGAACGGCGGCTTCAAGATTCATCAAGTTAGTAAAATTCTTACATTTTGGAACTTTTTGTATTACAGAATTTGGACACAGTCTTATTAAGTGGGTTATTATTCCAGGGTCTCATCAGTCTTTGTAAGTTTGAAGTTTTTTCCCCCCAGACAAGAGACTTTTCTCAGCGCTCACCCCTTTGTGTGGTCAGTACTGTAGCCCACTGTCTGGGAAATGCACCTAAAGGAGACAAGTGTCTGAGAAGGCCTCGCTTTGTCTTTGTACATTACCTTTGATAGTCGTAATGATGTTCTCACCAGCCCACAAGCAATCCGTGTTCATTATCTCCATACATTCAGTGCCCATTAGGGCAGGAGAGAGGGGTGGCTCAGTAAGGGGTCTTCATGAGATACGTCAGGTTTTGTTTAAGAACTGGAAGCTTGACAGATATTTCCTCCAGGCCATATCTGATTGAGTTTTCCAGCCCTGGACTTTGGAAGTTGATGTGACATGGCTGTCAGGTTTTAAGACAGACCCTTCTCGGCCTTCAGGACATTCATCATTATGGAGGCCTCAGTCATTTATCAGTCAGTCAGACCTTTATTAACTCATTCATTACTTTACACCACACATCAGCTTCTCTCTGACATACTTGAGGGGCCTAAATTTAGGTATCCTGTCTTATCTCCCTGGTGGCAGAGCTTAAAATAAGACTTCCTGTTGTGCTGTGTCTTGCTTCCATGGGCATGTGAACTTTACCTAATGTCTCGTGCACATTTAATATCACAGAATATAGACCAGGACACAATGGTGGTTGAATGCGAGCATACTAAATTACCTTGCAGTATTGTGCACAATGTTGCCCTGTGTAGAACCTTCTGTTGATGGCCCCACTTTATATTACCCAATATTGTGACTGATAATATAGTCATATGGTGCACCGACAAAGCTACAAACTACACTACACAGTAAACTAGGTACATTGCTGGATCTCATCTTTTCGTACATATACATTTACACAGTGGATACCTAGCAGCAATGTCTGTGATTGTGGGCATTTAACCCTTTAGATACCTTGGTCAATTGCGACTGAGTAAGCGCAAGTATATGGGTGCCTCCATACTGGATGGGATTGCTGTTCCCTGGAATGTCATTAGGGGGCAGTGCTCCATTACTATGACAGCCAGGAGCCCATTGAAAGTTCCCAGGCCTGGCATCAGAGGCAGAATGTAGTTAAAGTGCAGGAATTTTACAATAGACTGCAATACATTAATATTCAGTATACGGAATAAGAGATCAGAAACCCCAAGGATTTCTAAAAAATGAAAAAAAAAATGTGTAAGTTTTTAAAAATATAAAATATAAATTGATAAAAAAAAAGTTCAAGTCGCCCTCCTATCCCTAGATCACATATAAAAAATAAATAAACTATAAAAATAAGCAGATTAGGTATTGCTGCATCCTAAAATGCAAAAACTATAAAAATATGTATCCCATATGGGGAATGCCGTAGCCTGAAAAAAAACTGTTTTTTTGCCTTCCCCCAAAAAATCTAATAAAAAGTGGCCAGAGTCAAACATTCCCCAAAATGGTATAAATAACACTACAGCATGCTCTGCAAAAAAAAAAAAAAAAAAAAAAACACATTACACAGCTATGTACATGAAAATATAAAAAGTTAGGCAGGGTTCACACTACCGTTGATGTCCGTTCTGATAGTGTCCGTTAAAAAAACAAAACAAAAAAAAAACGGACACCTATCATAGCAGACATTAACGGACACTAAGGCAGGGTTCACACTACCGTTGGAGTCCGTTATGAAGGAGTCCGTTAAAAAAAAACAAAAAAACGGACACCTATCATAACGGACACTAACTGATGTTAATGTGTCCGTTTTTTTAACTGATCCAATTAATGGTTCAGTTAAAAAAACGGACACATTAGCATCAGTTAGTGTCCATTAGCATCAGTTAGTGTCCGTTTTTTTGTTTGTTTCTCCTTTCTGAGCATGTGCAGGAAAAAAACGGACATAAAATATCAGTCACTGTCCGTTATAAGTCCGTTACCCATAGACTTCAATGTCAAAAAAAATAACGGCCACTTGCTGTCCGTCAAGAATCCTTTATTTCAAACAGACAAAAAAGTCCTGCATGTAGGATTTTTTGTCCGCAAAAAAAAACGGACTTCTGACGGATTTGGTGTAAACGGACTCTAACGGACACAATATAAAAACCCATTGAAATGAATGGAAATTTTAACGGATTTCTGACGGTTCAGCTAGTGTCCGATGCTAAAATCATGTAACGGACACTACTGACGGTCACCAACGGTAGTGTGAACGCCCCCTTACAGGTATCACAATATGTTGGCTCAAAGAAATTTTAGTATTTTTCAAAGTTTTTTAATTTTTGTAAAGCTATTAAAGCATGACAAAAAACTATATGATTTTGGTATTGCTGTGATCACACTGACCCCCAGAATATAGCTCATATGTTATTCTGCACCAATCGGAATTATATACCAGTTTCCCAGTGCGTAGTATGGAATATTAGATGTTACCATTATGAAGTACAATTTGTCCAGCAAAATATAAGGCTCTGTGAATGGAAAAATAAAATAAAAACTAAAAAAGATATGGTTTTTGAAAGGTAGTGAGTAGAAAATTAAAATGCAAAAACAAAAAATGGCTTTGGTGAGAAGGGGTTAACTCTTTCACTGGGTTTTCAATTACTTTTTTTGTCTTGTGCTGATATATCACGCTGCAGAAAGTTGTCTTGAAAAACCAAATCCTTTGTCCACTGATGTATCCTTCAGGGTTGTCAATTGCTACATCCTGTGCAACACAAGTCACACACCCAATGGGTGTCCCCACACAAGTAAAAACACCCCAATGGGTGTCCCCACACAAGTCACACACCCCAATGGGTGTCCCCACACAAGTCACACACCCCAATGGGTGTCCCCACACAAGTCACACACCTCAACGGGTGTCCCCACACAAGTCACACACCCCAATGGGTGCACTTGGATAAAATAACCATTGGTCATTGACATTGATCATCAGTAAAAATTATTTTCCCAGTTAGAGGGAGACTGTCAGGTCCCAAATGCCATAATTAGGTCCTGTAATAGGAGCAGAACTATATATGTATGGCCATAAAACTGATACAGCAATGCAGAAATAATCATCTTTACATAGATATGCAAATTGTCTTAGGCTATATCATTCACAGCTACATGAGCATCATTAGGCTTCCACTCCAGAGTAGAGCCGAAGCACTTGTAACTGTCTGTAGGTAAATCTGGCGTGTCAGGCCCCGCCCCCAGGGCACTTTCAGGCTGGTTTACATATCCTTAAAAAGATGATAATTTTTGCATGTCTCCATTGGTTTTTAGCCACAAAATTATATTTCTGTTCCTATTAAAGGCCCATATATGGCACTATTTTTGGTTTGGGAGGCATTTGGGACCTTATGGACACTCTTTATTAAATAGGTCACAAATTACTGCTTGGGAAGATGAAAGGCCATGTATCATTGATGCATTCCTTCTCTTTCTTTCTACATGGATTCCGCTCCTTGCATTTACGTCTGTCATTGATATAATACAGAATTTACTACATCAGTGAGGTCACAAGATAACTGATGATCCAGGCTCGGACCTTCCTATGGCACAGGATTATTCAGCCCTGTTCATACAGGAGACCCATTAGCTGCTAGCATAAAGCCTGCTTGTTTTGCCTCCCTTTGTGCCTGCGTTGCTTTCTCCTTTGTCAGTAGTATTTCTCCATCCGTCAGTTTGTGAAGTCTCTGCCCATGTCCAAGAGACACAGATGAAGAAGTGGCGCTTATTATGCAGACTAGAGCAGAATCTGCTGCTAACAGTTGGCAGCCACTAACACGTATCCAGCCTGCTAAACAAACACGACCTCATAGAGCAGGGCACGTCGTAGTGCGTAACAAATAGTTGCTAGGGCACTGTGGCATTGTAGAGCCGTGCCAAGATCAAATGCTGAGGAATTTGTCACACGTGAATGATATGCCCCATACAGTAAGGACTGAATGGCAACCTTATTTATAGCATCTCCTCAACGTCCTGCCCAGAATGTCTAATTGTCTCCTTACCTATCGGATTTACCAGATTCCAACATGTCCCCCATGCACAAAATACATCACCCAGGATTACAGATTTCTGATAAGCTTTCCGGGCAGGATCTTCCCTAATAATTTCAGATCTGACCAGCGCCTGTTTAGGAGGTTATTTTAGGGATCTTCAGTCTCATCCTAGACTTATTCGTTGGCACATATCCAAATTTTTATCTCTCAAATGTTTCTTAAATGGTCACTTTTCAGATAACTTAGTCTCATTTCATAGAGCATGTTATTCTGGACCAATATGTAATGCACTTTAATTAAAAATATGGCTGCTTTCTGCCTAAATGGAAAGGGGCCTAGCGTGAAGTATATACATGCCGCCGAGCCCCTTTCCAATAGAAGCCTGCCCAGGGGAGGGGGATTAAAAATAGCAAACACTTATACTCACCTCTCCTGGGCTTTCAATGGTCCCCAGCGTCCTCTTCGGGGCTCTTGTAGCCTGTGACTGATGTCACATGCCCCAGGGGTCACTGCTGAGTAGGCCCCAGTGTATAATAATACCACCAAAACAAACCAGAGGGCAAAACCTCACAAATATTCATTGAAACTAATTCTGTAGCGTTCACATGATCGAAGATCGAGGCTTCCAGAACATATTATACTGGGGTGAGGTGTCTGGGGAGCATATTATACTGTATAGGGCCTCTGTGGAGCATTTTACTGTGGGGGGGGAGAGGGAGTCTCTGGGGAGCATTATACTATGGGGGGACTCTTGTGCATATCATACTGTATAGGGCCATTGTGAAGCATTATACTGTGTGGGGCCACTGTGGAGCTTTACACTGTGGGGGGGGGGGGGTGTGGGAGTATATTATACCATGTGGAGCCCCTTCACTATTTCCATCACACCCCATCTGTTTTATAGTAGCCATGCAATGTTATTACGGGCTGTACATTGCATGGTCACTATAAAACAGATACTGTGTGATGGAAATAGTGAAGGGGTCACGGCAGCTGAACCCTCATCTCTTAAATCTCTTAGACTGTTAGGACTCCTACAATTGTGGGTACTATAATTGTATCCCTTTAAAGTATCTGAAATACCACTGCAGCACCTATAACCGTCACTATCAAGAATACACTGTAGAGAGGGGATTGGGGGCCCTGGTCAAAGAAAATCCTGATGGCGATGGATCTGTGATATGACAAAATCAAGTCCTCATGGACCCTATTAGTCAATGGGATCCATTGAAGATCCGCTATGGTGTCCATCACTTTGTAGGAATAAAAATTCTTGCATGTAGGACTGTAATGCACGTGTGAACATGGACTTACGGTAAATCAATGTTGTTCTCAGTATAATGGAGATTTCTTCTTGAATAACAGCAAGCAGAGATCTTGAAAACATCTTGAAAACAATGAGAAATTAATAATAAATTAGAAAATTGTCTTTTTGCTGGTTCTATAATATCCTGTTTAATATAACACAATTTCTATATACATATAATATGACTAAATCCTCGAGATCGGGGCGCTCACTGCAGTCTGAGACGACATAAGGAATATTCTCCCAGAGGGAAATAAAACCTAAAAGTGAATTAACTCTTTGACATTCATTTCTCGTCTGTTCTGAATTAACTACTTAAATTAAAAAATAAATCAGTTCCGCCCAGTCTGAATTTTCGTACTTCGGCCGCGTCTAAATTTGCTTAAATTACGTGTAATGGATCTGTGGCTTTAATGCCAAATAAAGCTGTGGTTTGCTGCGCTTGTTGAATGCAATTTCTGGATTTATGGCTCCCAACTACATTTGTTTTATTGCTCCCCTTAAGATTTTTTTCCCGTTTTCCACATTTCCCTTGAAGTGCGTATAATTTACATTACAATTGAAATGAAATGTAGCAATAATATTTATCCAAATACAACAGGACCCATTCGGAGGCTCAGCAGGTGCATGTAATTGAAAAGTTCCTCCAATGAATATGAAATGACTGTAATAAAGCGCCGCAATGTTCTAGAAAGCGCTCCGTGGAGGTGACATCATCACGCTACGGAAAATCTCCGCTGTGTTATTGTGATCACATTATTAATAGGACGTGCGTCAGGATACGCGCTCCCCCCATGTGTCTGTAGGAAGACAGTCACATATTGCCCTTGTTGTGTGGTCTCGTGTTCTTGGCCCCACAGACATAAGTCTCTTTACAATCTTATCAGCAAGGTCAGGGAAGAAGTTCTGTATTAATGGCAGATAACAGAGAACAGAGGATCTGCTCAGTGTAAAAGGGAAGATTTTTCCTGTTCTGGAAAATAAATGGTCAGTCCTTATAATAGCCTTTGTGCTATGTACTAATGGGTAAACACGCCGCATTAGATCGGAATCATAAGTGGAATGAGAAGACATAAAAGCACAATACAACAGAAGTCATATAATGTAAAAGCACAATTTACAACGCTTAAAGGGGTATTCTCCATTAGTATGGAAGCTTCAATATAGAAATGTGTTTTGTTTACACGAGCTTGGCTGTATCCAAAATATTTACAGAAGTAAATGGAGAGTAGGGTGGGTTAACACTTGTGGCGGCACTCCGTCCGCCGTGAATCCGACCTAAAAAAAGGATTGGGACTGGATAGGGAAAGTTTTAACAGGGTTTGCTTAAAAACCCATTCACTTGAATGGGTTTTTAAAGCAATGCGCCGGTGTGCGCTTACACCCTCTGCGGCGTGAAGCTGACATTTAGGTCGGATTCACGGCGGACGGAGTGCCGATGCAAGTGTGAACCCACCCAAAGATGCAAATGTGCGGCCATTGCTAAATTCATAGCGGCAACAACGCCTAGACCACTCTGTCAACTGCTTAGCTCCCCAGAGAACAAAGGAATCATGCATTGAAATTCAATGCCCAATGTTCCTTCATCTGACATCATCTGTCAGGAGGTCCTCATACAGATAAGATTGCCAAAAGGCCCTTTGGCTATCAGTGGGTTTGGCTGACTTTTTTGTTATGTGTAGGGAATAGAGAGTCAAACAAGTTACCACAACTTAAAATGACAAAACATAGCGTAGAATACTCTTAGGGTTCCTAGGAACCTATCTATAAAACAGTGTAGAACACTGTCAGGGCTCCTAGGAACCTATCTATAAAACATAGTGTAGAACACTGTCAGGGCTCCTAGGAATCTATCTATAAAATATAGTGTAGAACACTGTCAGGGCTCCTAGGAATCTATCTATAAAACATAGTGTAGAAAGAACACTGTCAGGGCTCCTAAGAACCTATCTATAAAACATAGTGTAGAACACTGTCAGGGCTCCTAGGAATCTATCTATAAAATATAGTGTAGAACACTGTCAGGGCTCCTAGGAACCTATCTATAAAATATAGTGTAGAACACTGTCAGGGCTCCTAGGAGCCTACCTATAAACATAGTGTAGAACACTGTCAGGTCTCCTAGGAACCAATCTATGAAACATAGTGTAGAACACTGTCAGGGCTCCTAGGAACCTATCTATAAAACATAGTGTAGAACACTGTCAGGGCTCCTAGGAACCTATCTATGAAACATAGTGTAGAACACTGTCAGGGCTCCTAGGAACCTATCTATAAAACATAGTGTAGAACACTGTCAGGGCTCCTAGGAACCTATTTATAAAACATAATGTAGATTCTTAGGGCTCCTAAGAACCTATCTATAAAACATAGTGTAAAACAATCTCAGGGCTCCTAGGAACCTATCTATAAAACATAGTGTAGAACACTGTCAGGGCTCCTAGGAACCTATCTATAAAACATAGTGTAGAACACTGTCAGGGCTCCTAGGAACCTATCTATAAAACAAAGTATAGAACACTGTCAGGGCTCCTAGGAACCTATCTATAAAACATAGTGTAGAATATTGTCAGGGCTCCTAGGAACCTATCTATAAAACATAGTGTAGAACACTGTCAGGGCTCCTAGGAACCTATCTATAAAACATAGTGTAGAACACTGTCAGGACTACTAGGAATCTATCTATAAAACATAGTGTAGAACACTATCAGGGCTCCTAGGAATCTATCTATAAAACATAGTGTAGAACACTGTCAGGGCTCCTAAGAACCTATCTATAAAACATAGTGTAGAACACTGTCAGGGCTCCTAGGAACCTATCTATAAAACAAAGTGTAGAACACTGTCAGGGCTCCTAGGAGCCTACCTATAAACATAGTGTAGAACACTGTCAGGGCTCCTAGGAACCTATCTATGAAACATAGTGTAGAACACTGTCAGGGCTCCTAGGAATCTATCTATAAAATATAGTGTAGAACACTGTCAGGGCTCCTAGGAATCTATCAATAAAATATAGTGTAGAACACTGTCAGGGCTCCTAGGAACCTATTTATAAAACATAATGTAGATTCTTAGGGCTCCTAGGAACCTGTCTATAAAACATAGTGTAAAACAATCTCAGGGCTCCTAGGAACCTATCTATAAAACATAGTGTAGAACACTGTCAGGACTCCTAGGAATCTATCTATAAAACATAGTTTAGAACACTGTCAGGGCTCCTAGGAACCTATCTATGAAACATACATAGTGTAGAACACTGCCAGGGCTCCTAGGAATCTATCTATAAAATATAGTGTAGAACACTGTCAGGGCTCCTAAGAACCTATCTATAAAACATAGTGTAAAACAATCTCAGGGCTCCTAGGAACCTATCTATAAAATATAGTGTAGTGTTATGTCAATGTGAAAAGTGACATTATTATAGACTGGTGTCTCTTCAGTCACCACTGAAGCCTGTGATTGGGCCTCAGCAGTGAAATGGGCATGCCAAGCATCATAATGTCATGTGAGCACTGGTGGCCCAAGCAGTGACTCCGTGTTCATGATGTCACCTGGAGAGCTCCAGAGGAGGCCCGAAAGAAGTAACAGAGAGTGAGTATGAATGTTTTTTTTTTTGTTGTAGTCACCTCCCCTGGGCCTCCACCTATTATACTCTGGGGTCTGAAGTGACTCCAAAGTATAATGTGTTGGCCATTTTAGTTCACCCAAGACAAATTCCCTACTTTTTAGTTTTGTAAAAAGTGAAGAATTTGGATCATTCGGGCCAATAATTTTTGACTCGCCCTCATAGTACTATAGCTAGGACTGAACAGAATCATGGCAATGATAATAGAAAAATCCCATGGTCATGTTGTTGGTTCGGTTGAGAGAACTGAATGTACAGTATAGAAAAATGTTATATGAAAAACATTACTTCTGTAATTTATTAAAATGATAATTTATATAAAAAATAATACAGAACAATAATATAA
Organism: Leptodactylus fallax; assembly: GCA_947044405.1. Classification (NCBI taxonomy): domain Eukaryota; kingdom Metazoa; phylum Chordata; class Amphibia; order Anura; family Leptodactylidae; genus Leptodactylus; species Leptodactylus fallax. The sequence continues at coordinate 76,336 of CAMRHE010000316.1, read as the reverse complement.
AACGTAATGTGAAGTTTTGTGAAAGCTGAAGACTTAGAATAGCGACTATAATAGACACCTTAGTCTCGGAGAATGATGAACTTTATTGCCATTGGCTTTCTATACAGAAGTGAAGCGGCTCTAGCTGTCAGCCCGGTGTCATAAGAAAGGTAATTATAACTATTAAATTTTTCTTAACAATAATTTCTTTTTTTTTCAGGCAAATCTTTTCTGATGGCAGTCATACAAAGTACAGTATAAGTTGAGTGGATAGCAGACAGCAATGTTTTACTTAAGAGTGACAGGTCTCCAATAATGAAGTCAGTAATTCTCCATGCTACTGTATTACCTTAAAGTACAAGTGGGGGCAGATATTTTTGATATTTTTGTGCTAAGCCAATGGTTTATTTGAAAAGTACTTAATGGAAAAATGGAGAGAAGAAAATATTTCTCCTTATTACAATTATTCATCTTTTTCTAAACTACCTGGTTATAAATATTTTTTGAGCTTATATTTCATGATGAAAAACTTTTTGTATGTCCTATTAGGGCATATATAGAGTATGTCATAGGGGACTCCCCACTGGCCAGAGTGGAGAACAGATAACAATAACAGATAAAAACTGGCCTATCCATGTATTAGTTGGGTAACCATTCAATTGAATGATATGTAAGGGTATGTTCACACAGCGGAAAATGAAGAGGAATGGAAAATGAAGAGGAATTCCTCTTCATTTTTCCACCACTGTATTCGGCCACAGTCTAACTGCAACGGGATGGCAATGCAGATGAATGGGCCTAATCAGCAGGAAGTCTTGAGCCACGGAATCCGTGGCAAGATTGAGCAGGATTAGGTTTTTCAGCGTCCTGCTTTGATCTCTGCCTCTCACTGAAAACAATGGGAGGCAGAATGTGGGTGGAATCTGCAGCAGGTTCGGGGGTGGAACCTGTACCGAAATCCATGTCAAATTATTCATTGTGAACGTAACCTAACACTCAATTGCCCTTAAATTATATAGGGCAAACTGTAGCAAGCAAATCCCCTTATTTGGCCCCCACATAGTATTACACCCCCTTTTTTTTTTTTTACCCCCACACGATATACAACCCTCTTTTTTTGGCCCACTACAAGAAACATGACCCCATTTTTTTTGGCCCACAACAATGGTATATGATGTCCTATTTCTGGTCCCCCACACGGTATATGATCCCCTTTTTCTGGCTCACCACATTGTATGACCCCCTTTTTCTGGCTCACCACATGGTATATGACCCCCTTTCTCTGGGCTACCATATGGTATATGACTACCTTTTTTTGTCCCCCACACAGTATATGACCCCCTTTTTTTTAGCCTCAACACGGTATATAACCACCCTTTTTTTTCCTCCCACAGTATATGACCCTGCTTTTTATGGCCCCCCACAGTATCTGACCCTTTTTATGGTCCCCACACAGTATATGACCCCCTTTTTAAAGCCCACATGCAGTGTATAACCCCCTATTTTTTACACATACCCTACCACCACCAATTTTAGGACTCCCTTTTTCCACACCCACACAGAGTAGAGGCCAATCATTTTTACTCACCTGTCCACGCCCCTGCCCTGGCCGCTTTCCACTGCCGCCTCTAGGGTGTGCTGTAGCCAATGCTGAAGAACGCTGGGATGCTGTACATAGCGTCCTGGCGTTCTTCAGCGTTGTGAATGTAAATGTATCGCCGTCTAGAGGCAGTAAAGGAGGGCGGCCAAGACAGGAGCGTGGACAGGTGAGTAAAAAGTATCAGCCGCTGCTTATTTCAATATCACAATAAATAGTAGCCGAGGAGATGGCCCAGTTTATTGGAAGGTGCGCCCCTGCTTACCAGCACCAAACACCCCATCATTGGGTTGTTCACAATGAAAAAAAGGATATATTGAACTCCTGAAATAACAATTTCTTAATGTTTGTTTGCATTATTTTTTAGGAAGGCCATTAGACCTCTAAGGCTGATATGGTCATGCCCATCTATAAAATATGCAGTGGCCAAAGGTAGGCAAGACTACAGCAACAACCGATTTGGCGGTGCCACATTATTTCCATAACTCTTATTCACTTCTCCGTGAAGTATGGAGACAGTGTAGCACAGCCAGCAGGACTGATTCCATAATTCTGCCCACCTATGGCCATGGTGCATGGATTTCTCTAGTTGTCAGCTGTCCTGACTATACCAAGGCCATCCTGGATTTTTATAAATAATACTGTCAAATTAAGTCATGTCCCGTCTTGAGAGGGGTCTTGGTCTATAAAAACCTCCACCCAAAAATGGGTAGTCCCTTTAGGTTTGAGGGTCGTCGCATGGACTGTCCAGGGCAGGAATTAAACTCACCTATTTTACCAACGTAAATGTTGGTAAGTATTTATTCCCATCTCAGCCCCTTACAGGGTTGTCCACTGTAAGTGCAACCTCCCAGTTATTAAAAAATACATTTTAATGTACTCTTTACCTAATTTTCAGATAAAGTGGTGTTCTAAGTCCTTTTTTTTCCCCACAGTGGGTTAAAATAGCCAAATACATGTTATATAATGGACACAGCTTGGCCCTTGAGTATGAGGGGTCTAAAAGGTCCCTTTGCCCCATATGGGGAGACAATTTACACATGGTACTTGCCAATCCTTGTTACAGATTTTGCATAGGGGCCCAGGAGAAGTTACTTGTTTAGGAGACTATCTGTAGTTCTGTAGCTTTTAACCCTGAGTACTTTCTTGTACAGCACTGCTCGTTATTGTATTCCTGTTTTTCAGCTTCAAATGTGCTCTTTGTGGTTACGATGTCAGCAGACATTGCAGAAACCAGTCTGTTCTTGTGTCCCTGTAGGATCTTCTAATGAGTTCTGCTGATACCGGTTGAGCTATTGATACTGTTTCTAGGCCTGTAGCTGGAGATGTTAGCGGCAGCTCCGCACATCTATCTCTCATCTCTCTATAGAATGCCTGACTCTGTAGAAAGTGGATGACAAGGTTTTTGACAATTGCTCATTCGTGGATTTAGAAATCTGATTGCTTGAATAATTTTCTCATCTTCATGCAGAATTTTTTTTTGTTGACTAAAATATTACTAATCTAATTTCCTATTAAAAAACTCATTTCCAGCATTGCAGAGCTGAAAGGTGCTACCATGCATTTAGTCCTCAATTTACATACAACAAATCCTGTAATCCAGCGGGGGCTTTCACACAAGGGTGACTGCAGGCAATTATATAGGAAAAGGAGAATATTGGAGAGCCACGTGTTTGCTTCCAGCTTGTTTTATTCTAGTATGACTGTTTTATTTCTTCATAAGGGCAGATTATTCCAAAGAAAATGGTCAGATTTGTTATTGTACTGTACTATAGCTCATATGTGACAGCCCCAATGCATAATAAAAAATAGCTGTGTACAGAAAATGTGTGTATCTAGCTAGAACTACAAGACCCAGACTCAATATGGCTTATTTATCATGTCTTATATGCCAGAAGTGGTTTTAAAGGGAACCTCTCACCACCTCCACCAACTGTAACTAATGGTATCCTTCAATAGGCACCGCTTAACTTCCAGCACAGTTGGAATTTTTTCTCTAGCCCTCACCATTCCCAAGTAATTCCTTCTGTTAGTTTAAGCACAACCATACTCTCTACTCTCAGGTGGGCGGTTCTTGGCTGGATCAGAGAGACAGGGACTTCCCACCTGACAATAGAGAGCCTAATTGTGTTGAAACTACCAGAAATGATTGCTCAGGAATGGTGGGGGCTACAGAAAAAATTCCAACTGCTCTATAAATAGTGGATCAACATATATTGAAGGATGCAAAGAGTTTAAGTTGGTGGAGGTGACAACAGGTCCTCTTTAAATGGTCACTAACTTTTTAGACAACTTAGTCTCTTTGAATAAAATGTGATTCTGGAGCAAGATGTAAAGCACTTCATTTAAAAATGTTACTGTTTTCAGCCTGAAAACCTCTCTAAAGCTGCTGCCACTAGGTGTCTGCCTTCTAGCTAATTTTCTGCTCACTCCCTGTTACTAGGGAAGTTCTGTCCTTCCGTTATCTTCCAAATCAAGACAGGTTCATAGTGAGTAGAGGGAGGAGGGGCTATTTTTCTTTACACAGTGAATGCAGAGGGGGAGGGACTTGTCCCTCCTTACAGACTGTAAATGTCTGCAAACAGGAGGCACTGAGAGGATTCTGCAGCTTCTTCGTAAGGAGAGTTTACTATGTTCTTCTATATACTTGTGACTGTGACCTGTTTGAGTTATTGTTGATGGGATGTTAGACAAAAAGCAATTTTTTATTATTGTGCTCAGATTTCTCTTTCTGTGTCAGGAATATTTTTAGCTGTGTCATGCACTGTATTTGCAGTCCAGTGTCCCTGGGTCCTCTATATTATGGTCGCTTTTTTTCAGGTATTTGTTTGTTATTTTACAGTTACTCCTGGAAGAATTACATGTAAAGAAACCACTAATAGTAATAAGCCTTAACGGGGCTATTAGCAGGAGAAAACTGATAAGATACCATGTATGAATGCTTATACAGGGGGGCACAGTATCCATTTGTACAGCCTATAGAAACAGGTTATGGGGCTGACCCCATTTTTCATGGACGCAGAGGCATAGCTATAAGGTGTGCAGGGGTAGCAATTGCTACCGGGCCCAGGATCCTCAGGGTTCCCAAAGTCCTCTCTGCAACATAAGACATCAGTATTATAGATAGCACATGGTAAATGGGGACCCCATTACATATTTTGCATTGGGGCCAAGGAGCTTCAAGATACGCTGCTAATGAGATGCATCGGCTGCCTCTATGCTAACTTTCAGATGGCTATATTATAGGGCCACAACTTGGCCCTTATACCTATACCTATGAATCTTATCGTGATCTAGTTGCAGCTCAGTAGTACCACAGATATTATTGCCATAATATGGATGCTAAATGTGTTCATGTCATGGATTTCTTGGGCCATAGGTTACATTTGTCATTGCACATGCAAAAATGCAGTATTTTTATGTTCTCTACTAACCCTCATGGATGTTCTATGGCGGCGGTGACCTACCTGGATTCCATGTACAGTACAATATAGTGTTATATTATTTTATGTTATTTTAACATTTTTCTAATATTCTGGAAAATGACTTGTAACATAGCCGGCGATATCACCATAGTGCAGTGCCTGGGAGTTGTATTGAATTTTGCCTTGCTGATACATGTGCCGTGCAGTACTGTGCGTACTCGCTCCCAGCTAATGAAGCAGTATGCTGAAGAAAGTGTACAATTTTATACATGACTTGGCCGGCGTTGGCTCCTGATTGGGATGTCACAGTGTACTTTGCATTACCTATCTTGCATGAAACAACTTTCTGAGTCTGTCACTCTACACATGTTCCTTCCACATTGCTGAGTCCATTTGCGTTGCCACAGTGTGCTGGGCTTTAGCCTTGCTTCATCTTTCCTTGCCTGGCGGTTCCCAAATTGTTTTAATAAATGGAAAAATTGGATTTCTGTGCAGAATGACAGATGCAAATGAGTCTTACAGAGAATTTTATGTGCAAATGTAACATCCAGTACCAAGGGGTATTTAGTGAACTTTTCAGTATATTCTGGCAAATTGCTAGAACACAATATAATCCTATCACTAGTCTTTAGCAATGGGAAGATTTGGATGAAACTTACAAGGTCATTCCAGATATAGTTATATAAAGGTTTTCACCCTTTCTTCCAATTTGACAGATCACTGTATAATATCTATATCAAATAAAACCAACCAGATATTTGGAGATTTATGTATACTGGTGTTTCTTATGTCAGTCTTAACAAAGGCCCCAACTGGTACAAGGCTCCAACCTATTAATACATCAGGTGCACAAATCTGCAGGGATTCGACACCTGGACACGGCACAGATCAGCTCCTATTCAAGTAATAGGAGCTGGAATATCCCAATGCCAGCACTATGTAGTGGACGGGCTGCTGCGCTACGCAGGGCCGGCGTTAGGGGGGGAAAACTGGGCAATTGTCCAGGGCCCCGACCCCAAAGGGGCCCCCGGGATCCGGAGCCTGATGACTCCAGATACCAGAATCAGGACCGGCTATATCGATAACAGAATTGAACCCAGCATCATGTGCCGCAGGGCCCCTTTCCGAGGTGAGTAAAAATAACAAACATTTTTACTCACCTGTCCTTGCGTCCGACGTCATCTTCTGGTGTTCTGGACATCACCGCTGAGGCCTGGTGTGATGGGGCATGCTCACGTAACCACTGAGGCCCAATCACAGGCTTCAGGAGGCCCAGGAGAGGTAAGGCAAGGTAAGTATAACTGTTTGTTATTTTCCCTTACCTCCCCCGGGCCTTTGATTATTATACTCTGGGGTCTGAAGAAACCCCAGAGTATAATATAATACTAGCACTAAGGGAGTCTGTAGGGCCACTGTGGAGCATTATACTGGGGGGGGCCCTTTGGATAGCATATTATACTGTGTGGGGCCCCTGTGGAGCATTATACTGGGGAGGGGGCCCTCTGGATAGCATATTATACTGTGTGGGGCCCCTGTGGAGCATTATACTGGGGAGGGGGCCCTCTGGATAGCATATTATACTGTGTGGGGCCCCTGTGGAGCATTATACAGGGGAAGGGGCCCTCTGGATAGCATATTATACTGTGTGGGGCCCCTGTGGAGCATTATACTGGGTAGGGGGCCCCCTGGATAGCATATTATACTGTGTGGGGCCCCTGTGGAGCATTATACTGGGGAGGGGGCTCTTTGGATAGCATATTATACTGTGTGGGGCCCCTGTGGAGCATTATACTGGGAAAGGGGCCCTCTGGATAGTATATTATACTATGTGGGGCCACTGTGGAGCATTTTATACCGTGGAGCATTATATACCATGTGGAGCATTATACTTTGGGAGGGGGCTCAAAATTCCTGCTGGCAACTCTGTGTGCTATGTCTGCATCACAGCTCCCTCACTATAATCTTGCACATATATGTAGTGCTCCATGGCCATGTCATTCCCCATACAGTACTGTGCATGTACTGGCCATGGAGTTATTGGGGCCTGCACAGTACTATAGGGGCTGACTATACTGGGAACATACTCAGTAACACCAGATAGTCAGCACATATGTAAGACTTCAGTGAAGGAGCCGTGGTGTAGGCTATTAGCAGGAAGCTGTTGGGTGGGGCCCCAGAACAAGATCCTCTGGTTTGGCCTAAGGCCCTTCAGTCCGACACTGTATAACGGAGAACTATTATATACAAGTGTGGGTTACTATATATAATTGGAAAACTTAAATATGAGGGGACTATTATAAGGGGGACTATTATTTATAAGACGGGCTATTATTTATAAGGGAGGAACTATTATATATAAGGCATCCATTATAAGGGGGAACTATTATTTATAAGAGGGGAACTATTTATAAGGGGGGTATAATTGTTAAGTGGGCTTATTTATAAAGAGGGCTATTAGTGATAGTGGGGACTATTATTTATAAGGGTAACTATTATTTATGAGGGGGCTATTATTTATAAGGGAGCAGCATTATTTTTACGGGGTGACTGTGTAAGAGACAGCCAATGTTGTCCTAAGCTTCATTTGTCTGTATAAACTGTTAATGTTGAATGTATTTCTGTGATTCTGTTCCTTTAAGACAGCAGCCATTGTAATTGTGACATGATGCTGGAGTGACTTCCCCCCCCCTTTTATGTCAGCTTGCCTGTTCTGCAGACAGAGTGTGAGCAGAGAAGCAGGAAGTGACGAGACAGAGAGCAGCAGCCATCTTAGCAAGTGTTGTATTGAACTGGTGTGGAGATTTTTCTGTACAGCTAAGCTGTATCTTGGTCCAGAGACAAACAGAGTGTAAAGAGACAACAGGACTAGTGAGTCCACGTGAAAGGAACTGTGCTCAGTGGCTGATCAGTGAGACTGACATTGTGACTGTGTATATGGATACCACAGATAGAGACTCGCAGTGCTGTTGATGTACTGGACGGCACCTGCTAAATCCCGGCTTACATCCCAGCTCAGTGTATGGATTCGGCAGGACTGTCAGTGTGCTGAGTGGAATCTGCTGTTGGATTACATTGCATTCATTGGGTTTCCCTGTGTAGGGAACTGCCATTTCTACTAGTATATAATGTATCTGGCTTCTTTGCCCCTGCAGTTTGGCTTCAGAGACCCCAGGCATTTAGTGCAAGTTTTGTTTTGTAAATACAGTGAGTCAGACACATGTGAGGCAGAGCTGCTGGGGGGAGAGATGTGAGCAGAGCTGCTGAGACAGACATGTTATGTCTGGGGGAGTCTAAGAGCCACTTGTTCCTCTTTACTTCACAGTATATAGTTAGGTATGTGTTACCCCCTATATACTCACAGGACCTAGCTAGTAACTGTAGTTAGGGATCCATATATATATACAGTTCAGGGCAGTGATAGGTTAGGCTTCCGAAGGCCAACTAGCTAGTTAGAGGCCCGGTGGCACTAGTAGTTTAGCTGGCAGGTTAAGGACTCAGTGTTAGGGTAGTCAGGCCTGCATCTACTGCCGTCACCGTCGCCCTGTTTGCTGCCTGTGAAGAATCTCACCATCATCATCATCATCTCCTGATCGGCTGTCTGTCATCTCCTGGAAGAATCCGAGGATCCACAGTCATCCACAGGGGCCCCTGCATCTCTTCTGTTGCCTGGAGGTATTGTGCACTGGACTCTTGCTATATATCTATATATATACCCGGGTATATAACCTAAGACGGTTGAGGACTTGCTGGTTGTTGTAGTATTGCTGTGTTCTGAGTATATTTTATGTATGTATTATTACCCTGTTGATTCTTATAAAGCTACTGTTATAACCTTATGTGGTATCTGTATGTATTCTTCAGACTGTGAGATTAGTACAGTGATCCTTGTTAAGGCTACTAACTGTACTTCATGGGTAAGTCCCAGGAAGAGATCCTCCCTGTAATACAGAGGCTCTATCCTGGGTGGAGGCACTGATATATTTCATATATGTTCCCACTCTTCCCTTCAGCGAAGGCTTCAGGTCCCATTATACACACAGGTCAGCGCCAGAGTCTGTTGCGGGAGGGATAATACTCATACCCCCCCCCAAATAGGGCTACACCTGTTAAAGAGGACTTCATTTCTCCCAAGATCCTGATAACCGTGAGAGGACGCTTCACTATAAAAGAAAGGAACGACTTTGGGCCCCACCGCGCGCTTCTACGGACTGTAAGCGGTCCACCTGGACCACTGGGGAAAAGGGGGTGCACCCAAATGTGATGTCAGGGTCAGTTAGGGATAGTTTTGAGTATATTGTTCATTCAGTGTCCATACTGCAGAATTGGACAGAGTAAAAGTAGAAACCATTGCAGAATTTGCCTTGAAATTGTTCATGCTATATTGTATATTTTGCTTGTCTTTATCCCTGTCATTTTACCTTCAAATAGCCTTTATTAACTTATAGTAAATATATATTCTTTTCTTGAACTACCGCGTGTGCGTTCATTTCTGGTTGCGGAGACCAAACCACCTGCCTTGCTCTCGGTTCACAACTGTTACTGATAAGGGGAATATTACTGATACAGGGCACTATTCATCATTTATAAGGGAGCTATTACTGATAAAGGTGTAATATTATTTATAAGCAGGGACTATTATTTATAAGGAGTTGCTATAATAACTGATGACTGGGTGCAAAAATCTATTAGGCAGTACAAAGGTGCTCATTTGAATTGTATGTGGTAAAATGGGGATTGTTATTACTTTTTTGTTGGCAGAAAGAAGGCGTTATTATAGGGGTTGTCACTGCAAGACAATGGTGTTGTTTGCATATCAGCATTTGGGGCCCCGCTTTTAATTTTTCTCAGGGCCCCACTTTGTCTAAAACCGGCCCTGGGGCTACTCCTATTGCTTGAATAGGAGCAGAGCTGGTTCTGCTCCCCATCCACCTCCGGAGGCTGCCGGAACAGCGGATCTGTGCAGGGTTCAGGTCATCAGACACTGATGACTTATACTGTTGACCCCCTTTAACAAAAATCCCAAATGGCGGCTACAAACCTGCTCAATCTAATAGGGATTGTGTACAAGACTCTGCGAGGGTCATGCACTTTATTTTGGTGGCTGTAATGTCCTCTAGCTGTGTCCAATGTAAAAATGCACAGAGGTACGAAGGTGGAGTGACACTTTAAATCATATCACTAAAGCTACTTTTACACCACAGTATTCCGGTCAGTATTTTGCATCAGTATTTGTACTGAGTAGAACCTACACAGAGCAGAACTAAATGGGAAGGTGTGCAAGTGTATTGTTAGTCTGCATAGCAAATCAGTAAGGTCTGGGAGTAACATCTGTAGGTAGTGAATAATTTCTCAAGGAAAATGGGAGAATCTTTAAAAGGGGATGTCCACAATTTATTTTTATTTATGGCCTATTCTTAGTGGAAGCTGAACTGCAGTACCAGCGCCCAGCCACTATACAGTGCATGGAGACAACTGCTTCCTGCTCTGTGCACTGTATAGTACAAATACTGGATGAAGCTGTGAATAGCTGAGCCATGTAGGGGCCAGATGTCAGCCCCCTCCGATCAGATATTCATGGCCTACCCTTAGAATAGGACTGTTCCAATATCAATACCAAATACCAAAAACAGCTTATGGACAAGAATCTCACCTCATGGTTAAGGGCTGATGGCCATTTGACTGAAGTTTCAAAGTAAATTTTTTCTATTTGAGTCTCGTCCACATAAGTAAAAAAAAACAAAAAAAAAAAAAACACTTGCCCTGTAGGATCCACCAACACAATGAATTATTGGTAGCTCGTAATAATTGTTTTCATTTTTGGTAGCTCGTCTATTCTCAATACAGTGGTCATGGTCACCATCAACATATCCACTGAGACCTACTGAAAATTTTTTCAAATGAAGAAATCCTGAAATACTCTGCAGTTCTGCAGGCTGTCAGACCCCCTGATAATAACACGACATGAGGAATTTCCCGCATACAACCTTACTGGCCTCTCGTAATGAGAATGTTAATTTTAGGATGCAAGAACCGAAAAACAGAAGAATTCTCTTTCTCCATAATCGCCTAGAAATGTAATGTGTCTGTACTGAGGGATAATCTGAATATTACAGCTAAAATAAATTGGTTTCCCATCGTTTATCTTCTGAAGCCACTTTGGACTTAACAAATCCATGTCTTAGACTGAAAATATTTTAGGGTCTTCTCGCACTAATGAAATAGTGCGGCTAACTCCCCGGATTTCTGGATGAAATGTTTGCATTTAATCCTCAGAGACCTGAATGTGCTGAACATAGATGAGAGGTTCATTAAAGCCCTTTCCAGGACATGGATAATGGGGATCTGACTATATGTTATATACGGAGGGGCAATTACGGCTGATTTGTAGAAGACCAAACTATGCCTGACCCTCCGGCCTTCATCAGTGTAATCCATGTAATCTTTCTTAATCACAGGCCGTGCCGCCATTCAATAACATGTTCACCAGCACTGATCCCTTTCAAACCTTTCGCCCACTTTACTTTCAGATACACATGACTGAAGTTGTCCATTGTTCGACTTTATCCCCTATTAATGTGTCATTCTGAAGACTCAGACAGAGAACAATAATCCATTATTGCACAGGTGACTTCTTCATGGGTTAACCAATATGGCTACTTGACAAATCAAACCGATATGTGGTCTTAATGTTGACGTTAAAGGGATTGTCTATGATTTTTTTTTATTTATCGCCTATTCTTAGGATAGGCTATAAACATGTGATTGGTGGTCGGACCGACAGCAGCCGGCACAGAACCAAATGCTTCTGGCTCCATGCACTATATAGTACACAGACCAGATGGACCTCTCAACAGCTGCTGGTCCCCCACCGATCAGAAATTTATGGCCTACCCTAAAGACAGGGGTGTAGTTATAGGTGGGTGAAGAGGTAGAAATCACTAACAGGCCCAGGAGCCTCAGGGGGCTCAAAGGCCTCTTTACAACCTAAGAAGACACATGTTTCATGAATAACATGTGATTAGTAGGGGCCCCATTACCCATTTTGCATTTGGGGCCCAGGAATTTCAAGTTACGCCTCTGCCTAAAGATAAGCCATAAATAAATAGAAATCTTGGGCAACCTCTTTAAAATGAAGTGAATTAAAAAAGTTATTTGGTGTGACCTTTGCCTTCCATCAGTTCTTCTTGGTACTTGCAGACAGTATTTGGCAGAACTCGGCAGGGAGGTTGTTCCCACCATCTTGGAGAACTAAGCACAGATCTTCTGTGGATGTAGGCTTGCTCCAATCCTTCTGTCTCTTCATGTCATCCCAGACAGACTGGAGGATGATGAGATCAGGGCTATATCTGAGGGACCAAATCATAAAGGGCAAAGGTCACACCAAATATTGATGGGATTTACATTTCTCTTTCCTTCATTCACTTCATTTTGTTAATTGACAAAAATAAACTATTAACCCTTCTATTTCTGAAAGCATTCTTGCATTGTTGCATTTTTTCTGCACCTGACTAAAACTTTTGCACAGTATTGTATCTAGACAAACAGGAATTGCTAACCTGTCTTGGTTGGGAATGCAATATATGGTTATCCAGCTAAGGTTAGTAACTGGAGAGGTTGACCTTCACCCCTCAACAACACTATGAAGGAAACTGAGCTTATAGTAAGGAAAAACCATGAACCCGATCACCTTGACACACAGATCTGAGTTTTGCTGTAATCCCGATCCCATTTCATGCGGTGATATGTAGGTATATAGCTTTTACCACAATCTACACACATGTAAAGTGGACATTACAATAAATATAAGCGCCACATAACATACCCTATTACTCACCTACTCCTTAGCGATGACTCACGTACATTACATAGAACACACAACATAAAGGAGCTGAATCACTTCTCCTGTATGTGCCTGATAAACAACCAGATATATACACAAGCAGCACAACCTTTACTTCTAACCACAGTATTCAGCATTTTAACATCACGATAGGAAATTATAAGCAAAAAAAAGATGGAAGAATAGCCTTGTGCTTCATTATTACATGAGAGCCAAGATTTCTATAGGTAGGATTATATAACCATTGCATTACACATCATTATACAATCGCAAGCACAAATGAATCCGTTCCATTATCAACACTATTTCCCTGAATGCTAAAAGTTTTCAAGAGAAGCATTACAGCTCTTCAATGGATGCGAATATCAGGCACTCCGACCTTACTTGTTAATTACTGTATAGTTAACATCAAAGCTTTAGTCTCTGCCAGGAATAGTAATGATAGCAGCGGCATATCCAGGAGACGTCTGTCATTAGGGCCCCATGGGTAAGGTTCGGCAGACATGTTAGAGTGCACATGTACATGGAGTCCATGTATAGTAGTCACCATTGGCCACTCACATGTAACACCTTCTTAGCAGGGTTAGCAGGGTGATTGTTAAAAAATTGTCCCTCCCCCTTCTCCATGCTATCGATAAGCAATATTTGGTGTGACCTTTGCCCTTTGCCTTCCATCAGTTCTTCTCGGTACTTGCAGACAGTATTTGGCAGAACTCGGCAGGGAGGTTGTTCCCGCCATCTTGGAGAACTAAGCACAGATCTTCTGTGGATGTAGGCTTGCTCCAATCCATCTGTCTCTTCATGTCATCCCAGACAGACTGGATGATGATGAGATCAGGGCTATATCTGTGGGGGCCGGATCATCACTTCCAGGACTCCTCCTCCAAAAGGCAAAGGTCACACCAAATATTGATGGGATTTACATTTCTCTTTTCTTTGTTCGCTTCATTTTGTTATTTGACAAAAATAAACTTTTAAGCCTTCTATTTCTGAAAGCATTCTTACTTTGCTGGAGGCGGGTCTTAATATACGTAAATTTTCTGCAACGCGCATAGACCGCTGAGCATTCTGTCCCTCTTTTGGAGGTATGTTACTGTATATGGGGGTGTCTTCAATCTCCTATGGCTGATGATGTTGAAAAAGAAACCAAGGATTGGACATGTTGAATTCTAAATGCTCAGTCCTATCGTTCTCAGGGAAGACGTCTGGCAGCAGCTTACTTCCCTAACACCATTCAGAACTCATGCAGGGCCATTTTAATGCATTGGGGGGCCCAATGCAAACTTTTTGAAAGTGGGCCCCCCAATGCCCCCCCATAACTTAATTTCCCCTGCCCCCCTCAACCACCAATGTTACATTAAAATATAAAAGAAGAATACTCATCGAACTGCATTCCCACGGACCTGCAGGCTCCGACTGTAATGTCTGCGGCTCGGCGCTCATTGCGCTTCCCTGCCGCAGACATTATCAGCCGAAGGCTGAATAATGGAGCACACTGCTGATAGCTCCATGGTCCAATATTGTATTCAACCTCTATCTGTGTCCTTGAAATCACTGCCTGAGCAGGACAGCACCCGAAATGTGGGAGTGTCCCGCTCCATCCGGGGCAGCTGTGGGGGCCCCTGCAACCATAGGGCCCGGTGCGGCTGCACCATTGCACCTATGGTTAAAGCGGCCCTGAACACATGCATGCTTGGCAGAGCCAAATTCGCTAAGCATTCAGCTGACAACTATCAACAAGGAGAATATTAGGAGACCTAGCTGTCCATTTATTCACTTATGTCCTTTTTCTATTCTGTTGTCCTGTACAAATATATTGTCATCACTCACATCAGTCCCTGTCCCAAATGGACTCTATGGACTCCCAAACAAATCTATTTTCTTTTCTTTTGCACACTAAAGCCAATTTACCAGTATGTTTTTGGGGTGTGGAAGGAAACTCGTGAAAACATGAGAAGAACATCTAATTTCCTTAGAGATGTTGCCCTTGGCCTGTGTCAGCAGTGGATGTAATGATGGGTCAGTGGTATTATCTATGGAGGTGTTAACCTCTATTGTAATCATCTCTGTGATATAAATTACATGATTTCTGCCCTACAGAACTGGCAATTGTTAAACTATTATTTGGCTTAGTAGCCAGAGTGAAAATTGTAGCACTTGGTACCTACTTTTAAAAAGAGTGATTTTTTTTTTTTTTAAACCTTCATAATCTAAAAATATGTTTAGCATAAAAATTTAGTGTACAAAGTAGGTGATTTTTTTGGTGCCACAATCCCTTTAAGCTGCTGATGGAGGTGTCTGGCAGCAGCTACTCCCTTGCCACTATTGAGAGCACATGCACGCTCGGCCAAGTATGCATGTGTATGGGGTTGATGGCGTCTGGTGGAGCATTTAGCTGACAGTCTTGTATGTCTGCCTTAACAGAGGGACATCTGACAATAAGAAAAGTTGAAGATCCTCCGGCTATGAAGAATACAAGGATTGGGGATCATCCTTAACAGTCCTGCTGTATTGATGTGGTGTCTGGAAAGTGCTTGATATTGGACAATCGACAGAATATATATTACTGAATGCACTCCAGGTCATGTTAAAACGGTGATAAATTTTCATTAAGGTGTCTTGCACGGGGGTTATTACCACTGAGAGGCTCATATTGCATGTTTCAGGTGGAAAATTCTCTGCATCCACGAAAACCGAGGCTTTCATCAGATCAATATCTATATATGACCTATTGTTTGTCATCACTCTCCTGTTTAATAGGCCAGCAGCCCAATACATCAAATGAAAAAAAATGGAATAAAGACGAGGCGCTCTAAGGACAGACCGCTGTGAGAGTACTCTCCCTGACTCTTGGAAGAAAAATAGCATTATTTTGGTTAATGCAACAGCACAAACTTTACTTACTTGAATATAAAGTAATATTTCTGGGAAACGCAGCGCTCATAGCGTGACACTTGACATATGAGAGTGGCGTTCATAAAATCATAACCACTGGTAAGATAGAAGACGCCATTTATATACGTCTTCTTCAGATTCTCAAGTACTTTGAAAGTTTCTTAAGTGGCATACATATTACAGGCTGTGCTGCCAGCCAAAGATTGCATTAATATCTAGCTCACGATGGTCACTGTTTTATCTTGTGGGGCCACTCAAAATGTAGTCTAATGGAACGGCATGATATAGTCATCCGCTATTAGCATCCGCTCCTCTACAATGGTTGCTGATCCATTTTCAAACAATGCAAAAAAATGTCAAATTAGTTGAAATTACCCTCCAAAAAAAAGCAACATTCAGTGCTTGACATAACATGTATATGTGGATATCGAGGTGTCATTATTATACTTAAAGAGGACTTTTTATCACCCCAACTCTTTGCATCCTTCAATAGGCCCTGCTCCACTGATTCCGGCACAGTTGGATTTTTTTCTCTAGCCCCTACCACTGCCGAGTAATCACTTCTGTTGGTTTCAGCACCCAGTATGCTAATTAGGCTCTTTACTGTCCTGCAGGGACCTCCCACTTGACAGTATAGAGCCTAATTAGCATATTTGGTGATGAAACTAACAGAAGTGGTTACTGGGGAGTGGTAGAGGCTAGAGAAAAACTTGTGCCAGAATCAGTACTCACTTCTCCATTCCTCCGGTGATCCAGCGCTTGCTTTTCTGTGGTCCTTCCTGTCTCTGTTTACTAGTGGACAGCATGTGACATGACATCATGGCGCCCATCACCGAGCCACAATGCCAGTATTACAGCACCTGATCACAACGGGCACTGACTGGCTACAAGGGGGACTGGGAGGACCACCGGAGAGACAGTGCTGGATCGCCAGAGGAAAGGAGAATAGAGTACTGATTGTTTTGATTATTTTATGGCTGGTTATACATTTTTATAAGCTGGACAACCCCTTGAAGACCAAAATTTTATCCTAAATTGCAGATCTCTTTACAACTTCTATAAAGTCATGAGAATAAAGTCGACTTGTTCGCTCATTTATATTTGTAATGGAATTTCTGCTTACTCATTTACTGAATTCTGTAACGTTTTAGAAATAATTTTGGTCTTGACTTATAATTGACTTTTCTTTCCTTTTATGAGAGTGACTCATTCAATGAGACTGTAAAGAGTCGACTAACATCTTAATGGCCTGTGGAACATTACATTTGTTTGTGTGATGAATCTGCCTTCCTTTCATTTAACTTTCCATCATCTGGGAGCGTGTGACATCATCAGGTCAGTGACACGCTAATGACATATGTTTACTATAACAGCTCGAGGAGCTGATTAGAAACATACAGTAGGTCAGTAATGTGATATTATATTACAGCTAATTTTACTCTTATAGCTTAGATAGTGCCAACATATTCCACAGCACTTTACTATGGGGGTGATTTATCAATTCTTTTCTGGTGTAGAAAGATGATATTGCAGGGCACATGTGGTGCAAGGTCCTCTCTTGTGTCAAATGTGTGCCACAATCCCCATTACACGCCACTCTCACCACATTTCGGGCGGAGTGGGGAGGGCCAGGACAGGGATGCCTCAACCAGACATATTCATTATAACTCATGCCAGTTATAATGGCAAGCTACGCCAGCTCCTATCTGGTGGTGGAACATGCAGGTGATTTACGAAGAGGCCAGAGGCATTGTCATCTCTCACTGTCCCAAGCAGGGCTCACAGTCTAAACTCACCTCGCTATAATTTGTGCCAACGGCCCCTCACCGTGGACCCCCTCACTGTCCTCGTAAACATATATAAATATGTTGTGACAAATTTTATGACTTTTTTGACACCATAAAACTAGCAAAATGATTTTGATAAATTAGTAGAGTTTTCGGTATTTTTCAGAGCTTGGTGTAGACAAGAGTTTTTCCCAACTACCGCAACATCTTTTTGCTTTTTGGGGGCCACCAAGAAAGTTGAAACCCTGGACAAATTCCCTTTATACCACCAGCTAACTGCACGTTTGTGTGACCAATTATCATGAGTAAAAATACACTGTTGTTCAGATATATCTATCTAGAAGGCGATGACATCATTTACTCATTTAAGCTACATATAGGAAATGTAATACCATTGGGCTAATTTCCCCTTGATGAATTTTTTGTAATGTGATAAGGCTAGACATTTCTGTTTGTCCTAACCTTCCCAGAGAACAAAAACAGATTTTTACGGTATAAAATACATCCCATTTTTCAGCCAATTTAGCATGTGCAAAGTTACAGTTCAATAGGTCCCGCTCGCAGGGCTGATGATAGAATTGTGTTTCATGGGCTCCACTAGGACCATATAATTTGAAACGTCTCTGCTGAGACCAGGCCCTTTTCTTCTACCGAGCTACATTATGATATAAGACACAACACAGATGTGAGGGAGGAAGAAACAATAAAGTTTCATGTTGAAATTTATGAGCGAGGAATATTCATTCATTTCTCCTTATAGACCCCCTAAACTTTAAAGAAAACAGACCCTGGCAGACGTCTTGTTAATGAAGCATCAATAATGAATCTCTCCATAAATAATCCACACCAGGCCCAGCAGACTGTACCGTCATATGGTGGATTGTGGGGGTACCTATAAAATGTTTAAGGCCAAGAACAGTAAATATTTCCATTAGTATTATTAAGAGGATCCATAATTAGAAATTAATTAGTCACAATAATTGAGTTTTTTTAGCAGCTCATGAAACTGCTCCAAATCCCTCGAAGGGGCCCCTAATATAATGCCTGCTGGTCTGTATTTCATGTTCTTATCAGGACAAGAAGGAAATAATAATAGCGCCAACATATTTAGCAGCACTTTACAAATTGTAGGGTTAAAATACAGACAAAAAAGATACATTACAGAGTAATAAATCAATTCAGACAATACGAGTGAGGATCTTGCTCACAAGAGCTTACAATCTATGAAGTACAGGGGTGACACAAGAGGTAGCAGAGGGGACATAGGAGGTGGCACTGCTTATATAGTGGTCCATATAAATAAAGCTGTATGTTCCATCATCAGTCAGTTTCCTTTTGTGTGCAGATGGTGCCTGGACATGTAAGGTTACAGTCCGATAACAAATCATGTCCTGTGGGGTAATGCGGGAGTGGTAACACCCATTTATTAATTTATTCAGAAATTTCTTGGAGAACTAACAGAGTAACAGTACATCACAGAGTTATAAGATACTGCAGAATTATTATATTATGGGGGATACAAGTATTTACTGAAACAGACATGTCAGGAGCGCACTCGCAATGTGCCCCAGTGCTGGATATATTGGTGCCCTCTGACAGTACAAGTCTATGGATGAATACTGTCGGTGGGGGGTGGGATTGTGTTTCTCACAGCCTAGAGATGACGCTGAGCTGTAAGGCCTTCTGACAGTGGGGACATACCGATATCTCCAGCACAGGGGAACATACCAGGAAAGTCGAAACTGCGCTGAATTCATCCCACTGTCGGCTTTCCAGCGGTATATAATACCGCACATCTATGAAGACGTAATAGGTCCTCTTTAAAGAGTACTATGTCTATTTGGTTGTAGTAGCTGTGGCTGGAAATCATTTTAGGTTGGATTAGTGTTTAGTATTTTCGCAGTATGAAATGTAAGATAATGCTGGATGTGGGAGATTCTTGTAGCATGAAGATGATGTTGGTTCTCGATACAATGAATGTGAGGAATAAAGGTCAGATATGAGTCAAACATACAGAACCTCCAAAACAATAGGCAGTAGTTCAGGTAAGGATGGCATTGCACAAAGGAATAGAAATATCAGATTTAGCAGAATATGAAGAAATAAAAAAACTAAAAACTAAGTTTTTGGGAAAGTTAAGTGTGAGATGTAGAGAGGACATGACAGCAGTGACAGGTACTCTCTGGAGAGCAAGAGAAATTTCATGAGAGGAAATGTACAGTTGGGTGTCATCAGCTTAGAAAACCAACCGAGCCGAGAGCGTTTCCAACAGAGACTGTGCACAGAATGGAAGAGAACAGAATGGGGCCCAGCATGAAGCGCGAGCATCCAGATAATATATCCTGTTATTCAAGCTGTTCTCTTTGTAGTGAAAGAGCAAGTGAGTTAAGTGAAAACTTTGTATTCCTGTATATAGGTAATAGTATCGTTGCTCAGAATAGGGCAAGGAGTAGAGGAGCAGCACTGCATCACACGGGGTCCTCAAGGGTAGTTTTACTCAAGGTGCTTCGAATTTACTAAGACTTCAATATCTTACGCCAGTCTTAATAAATGGCCCGATTGGTGCAGAGTCTCTTCATAAATCCGTCATAGGTCCCGGCACCAGAATGGAAATCTATGCCAAGTAGGAACTGGTATAGATTTTCATTCTAACTCACGCCAGGAATATGGAATAAGTTTTAATAAATCTGACAGGTCGTGGCATCCCTGCCTTGGCCCGTCCTGATCCCAGTCCCATAATGCACACATTTGCAGAATGTGGGGGGCAAGGCGCAGATTGAGACGCACGTGTTGCACAAGAAAGGACCTTGTGACAAGCATGCACCTTAATAACATCCCTCTAACCAGTTTTCTGGAGTAGAGGAAATGATGAATTTCCCCAGTGTCTATTGGGGATTCCTCAAAATTGTGATTTTGAGTGTCTGGTTTGCCTTATATACCTAGTCATGTTTCAAGGCTCATTTATGGGTTGGATATTGACTTCCAGGGTACCTGCCTATAGGTTGCACTAGAGTGATGGTTATCTGCTTTCTGGAGGAGAGATAATTTGCATACTTTTCCCATGGCGCATTCCACACCTCAGCTAGATCTCCTCAATGAGAATCATTAATCTTTAGAACATATTCCTCCGTATTCCTCAGTCAGCATGTACTCGTCTACACTGTAACAGTAAATGTGCCCGGTTCGCTTCACCCTTGCTCACCATGCCCACATTTAACATGAATAAACATTGATCAATATATTTTACTTTTTTTATCTGTTTGCTTTTGCTAGGTTATCATCTGCATTGGAGTCTCTGTTTGGAGACTATGTTGCAGTATCCAACTTTTTTCACCTGGTGATTTCACTTAAAAAGAACGGACACCAAACTATAACGGAGTCCTTTAGGTGTTCGTTCTTTGTGACTGAAATTGCCAGACAAAAAAGTAGGACTTGCAGGACACCGTGGTGGAGTTTCTGAACTGAGACTCCAACTCAGAGGTGAACCTAGCCTCGGGCTCCGTTGGCATCCACTATTTTAGTGGTTTCTTTGTCTGTTCTTCTGGTCCTCCAACAGACAGAAGGACTGATACCTGGTGGTAGTGTGAACTTAGCGTGATCAGGAAAACTGATATTCTAGATGAAGTGCCCCCCCTCATATGTCAATCAGATGCAGCCTAAGGATGAGGCCCCACGTTGCAGAAACGCAGCTTTTTTTAATGCAGATTTTGCTGCGGTTTTTGGAGCCAAAGCCAAGAGTGACTACAAAAGAATAGGAAATATATAGGAAGTTCTTATTCTTCTACCTTCTGATCAATCCTCTCCTGGCTTTGGCGCAAAAAAACGCAACAAAATCTGCAACCAAAAAAAGCTGTGTTTTCGCAATGTGGGGCCTTATCCTAAAATGGTCTTCCCTCTCCGTTATTTTTATGTAGTGATGTATTGCTGGGGGAGGGGCTAGACCTGGTGATGTGGTTGTGCTTTTAACTTATTTTTTTTATTTTTTTTACTTTTCATTTTTTTCCGATTTTTTTAGCTCCAGTTACAGGAGGAATATAGTCCCCTAACCTGAACTGCAGAGCTGATCTGGGTCCTCTAGGACCCAACAGCTCTTACAGTTCCTGGCCACTTTGCGCCAGGTCAAATGGGAGCATTATCATGGCGGCTCCCATAGCTGTATACACAACGATTGGGAAGGCAGGGACAGATAGATAGGTCACTTGAATCAAACTGTTTTTTCCCCTTGTGAATCGCTGCCTCTTTTGCTGAGCTATAACTATTTTTGTCAATATGAAAATGACCTCTTAGGAGCAACGAAGGTGTTGTCATTGCACCAAAGAGGTAAGCCACAATGTCCTCATTGCTCCAATGAGCTCATTTATACATTGACAAAAACTATGATATCTTGGCATCGGAGGCAGCAAGGGGAAAACACCGGCTGGGTTGATATTTTTGGTTCTGGTGACAGAATCCCTTTAAGAATGGAATGACATACAAACAGGCCCAGCCATCACCCTTAGTTATATTGTTTATCCCACTCGGTTACTGCTTTTCTGCACTGCATTATCTCGTGTTTTTCCCAGACTTTTCTTGGATCAAATTGATTTTCTCATGCTCTGCTCAGCACATACAGAACTGAAACATGTCCGACCTCATTTGGCCAAACTCGGTACCAGAGGATTATTCCTTTCTGGCTTTTATTCTGATGTTCCAGAAATCTGACATGCATTTTAACTTCCCTCCTCATGATTATTTTATCTCTGCTAATCAGAAACATCTTTCATCTTCTTCCATACAAGCGAGGACGCCGCTCGGCTTTTGAGAATCTCTGTTTTTCTATGCACATATCAAGGACACATCAGAATTTTGTCTATTTTCGTCTCTTACTGGCTAATATCTTATATATTCATGAGGTAAAATATTCATACAAAACAATCGGTCATGTTACTAAGATAACATACATGGAATATTTATCCTGATGAATCGGAGTAACCCCCAACAGAGAAGACTCCTGTGTAGGCCACAGATACAGGATTTGGGCTTTAGTAATGGAGATGATAAATCAGCCATTCTTCTTCTTTTTCTTCTTCTTTGGATTTCTGATTATAAATTTTTTAGTTCAAAATTTTTTTTTCATGCCAAAACTAATTCACTCTTTCCGTTTTCCTATGCTAGGCCGTACTACTGCGAGATGACAACATGTTCACTTCTATTTCTCTCAATGGTAATAAGGGCCATGTATGAATTTAACTGACCCTTTACATGACTGGGGTTTTACTGCCATAAGCATATGCCATAATTTTCTCTTCATGGTGGTCTGACTGCTGGGACCCCCACTGATCCTCAAAATAAGAGGTTTAACTAACTATGTAGCTCCTTCACAGATTTTCCTTACACACCATTCCTGGCTGCTGTCTGTGCATGGAAATACAGAACTATCTTATTAACTTGAATGGAGCTTTCTTGCAGTTTTTCCAAACCAGAATATTATTACGCCATATTCTATGCTTATGCCATAACTTTCTAAGGCTAGGTTCACATCTGCTCGTGTAGGAATAGAAAAAAGAGGGCCCTCTTTATTCTATTCCTACACGAGTGGCTCTGCGCATGCCCGGCAGCCATCTTTTTTCTATTCATAAACGAGCGGCTCTGCATATGCCCGACGTCCATCTTTATTCTTTTCCTACACGAGCTAGGAGGACCAGGACATCGCAGGGGGCGTGATGCAATGGCAAAGGTAGGAGTAAAATAGCCTTTCTAAAGGCTATCCCGACATGTCCTTAGTTTAAAATGCATATCCCCATATCGCTTGACTCTCTGCAGCCAGGAAAGTAGCTGTCTTTTAACGCGATTTGCCGCAAATTAATTCGGATCGAATCGTTTTGGGAAATTCAGCGAAGCTGCCGAATCGAATTTTTGAGAAATTCTCTCATCTCTAGTCTACATCCCAGCTGGTATGAATGTTCAGACATATGCAGATGTGGGTGGTGAAGCATTCATGTTGTCCTTAATCTTCTCAGTAGTGCAGCTTCAGGGTTTTGGCCTGTAACTTCAAGTAATCATATTTTAGAACAGTAATAAGATATCAAAAAGAATTTTCACATTTTTCATCCACACTAAAGCACCTTTTAGAGGACCACACATGGTTTTGTTTTCAGAATACTTTATCTGATATGTGATTTTATTGAGAATATTAATATTTTATTCTGGACATATTGAACATTAGAAGAGTTCTGCTCTGGGATCATCACTGTTGGGGGCCAGGTCTCCTTTTCTCTTTTTATTTGGAGTGTATGGATTGTATTCCATGTCCACATCTGTCTTCGTTCCTATTGGAAATTGTTCATTTTGATATAATCTAGGTCCCATGCACATGGCCGAGTGTGCAGTCTGAGGAGATTCTGATGCTCCATTCAGTTAAATATGAAGCATGTCCTATCCAGCTTCGTGACAATGGAATGGAACGGAATGGAATCGCCCTTGAAATCAATGGAAACCACCTCTCCTAGGCAAAACACTCACACTGACAGGGAAATATTCAACTATATACGGCGTGTGTCTGCGCCACCTTACACATATACAATAAAAGTTACAATCAGTCCTAAGGCCCCTGTACATGTGCACCAATTTTATTCCTATATTTGCTCTTATTTTTTTTTTTTTATGTGAGTGGATGAGGGATCACTGCTGTGATGTTTGTTGTCACTTTGCAGTCATTTCCAGCTCCCATAGTTCCCTGCATTACATTCTGACTTGTAGTAAGTATATATCTATAAGGGGTATCAGTTGCCTCTTGGCCCTGGTGTATAAGGAGCCTACAGATCCCTTTGTTACCAGATTATAACGGTACATGGTAAGTGGCGGCTCTGTACTAGATCTTGCTCTATGGCCTAGAAGATTCTACTGCTTTGACCAATAAGGTGAAGATTTTCATGCTCCCGCCCCTGCTCGTTGTCCCCCTGCTGTTACATAGAAAGTGTACCCCAAAATTGAAAACAACTTTACATAAATGAATAGTACAGATAAATATAAGAAAGTTTGTAATATATCTTATTAAAGAAATATGTTAACTTACCTTTTAGTAGGCCGTTCTTCTCCTTTCATCTTATTTTCACTCAGACTGTTTATGTCCATACTCATTCCACTAAGAAGTCTATAGAGAGGGGAGGGGAGAAGGAAGCTGTTACTTGATTTACTGACTCATTCTGTGCAGAGGTAGAGTCTTATCTTGAAGATACAGCAGTCTCAGAAGAGGTATACCTCACTCAAAGTATAGGCAAGTGTGTCTTTTCCAGCAGCCTCTTCCATAGACTTCTATGTAAAGAGTAACTCAACTTGATAAATGAAGAAGGAAACATATTTCTTTAATAAGTTATATTACAAAGTTTCTTATATTCACCTGTATTATTCAATTATGTAACGTTGCTTATAATTCTAGATACACTTTAAGGACATGTGGTAGATTTGTTGCAGAAATTCCTGACTGAAAATCAGGTTCCATACCTACAGATGGGTTTGTATAGCATGTGTATAGATTTCTGAAAGTCCTGTTTGGAAATTTCTGCAACAAATCTGCCACCTACCCTTATTCATATGTTAAATCATTCTCTCTGTCATTAGCTGAAAAAACAAGAATATTGTACGTAACCTTACCCAAATCTAACATGTTATCTAGGGAATTGAGCACAAAAGCTGAATTGTGACCTCAATGCAACATTACCAACCATTTTGTTCCCTAGGAGTTAACTGGCTTTGACCAGGTGCTATTCATTACTCTCTATAGGAAAATTACTATGGTTAATTACAGAAAATGAGGATGGCTTTAAGTTATGTTGTATTCATGGGAAATACACACCGGAAATTAAACCCAGCATTTTCTATAATTTTACTTCCACTTTAGATACCACTAAGTCATTGTTCATTTTTTTTTAACCCGCATGTTGACAAAAAGCAGCGATATCTTCACAGTTTATAGCAAAGATACTGAGAATATAGAATATTGATAATGAATTTGATGTCATTATGGGAGATTGTACTTGATATCATTAATCTTTTCTATGACTTATTATTAGGGTGTGGACACTTATGGACATCATATCAGGAAGCTATACTGGACCCAGCTCAATCATATTTTACATGACTGGACATTCATTGGAATGGATGGCATTTCACAAAGTGAGTGCTCGCTAGGGTTAAGAAGCAAGTCAACTTTTTGACCCTAGTCAAAGGAGTTTTGCTATTTGGATCTGGGTTCCTTTAATTATATTGCAAAAACCCCAGCAAAGACACTATTTTCTACTGTATCTGTGTCCTGATGATGTGGATGAAGTTGAAATTTTTGGAGCACAGCATGTAAGATGCCACTAAAATTGCTGAAATTTACTGTAGGCTCAGAAGGCATTCCCAGCAATTTCTTGTGTCTCAACACATGGAACCTGAACTAGAGAACAGTGAGACTTGTTCAGTAGTGACAGACATCAGTGACCAGCACTTATGTATAAGGGAGTCTCCTGACTTATTTCCCAGGAAACAAAGGATTAACCATGGTACAATTTAACATGCCCCACCCTGACATTATCTGTTGGGGAAAAGAAGATTAAGTCATGTTAAATTTTTATCATTCTTGAAGTGTCTTGCAGTGGCTACCCTTTTCTCCCCATAGATATGTAGGAATACCTTGGCCAACAGCCATTGAAAGTGTATGGACACCGTATCTACCATCTGTCGAGTTCCAACAGTGCTGAATTAAAGGACTTTGGGTAGGTTTACACAAAGAAAGGGTAAGGATCACACAAAGGATTCCACCTCAGACCACCTTTCAAAATTCAAGCCCTGTGGAACCCGTGGTAGAAAGTAGTGGAGAGTTTTGGCTTTTCGACATGGGTTTCCTCACGGATTAGCCTCAGACACAATGGGGCAGATTTATTACTAGTGTTTTATACTCCGGCCTCTTCCTAAATGAGGCACACTCCTGTGCACCAGAATGGAGGTCTATACCAGTTAGGTACTAGTGTAGATTTCCATTATAACTCGCCAGGAAACTGGTGTGAGTTATAATGAGTATGTCGGAAAAAGGATTCTCCGGCTGGCCCTGCTCCCCCGTTGCTGTTTGATACATCTGTCTTGTTCTTAGACTGTCTTGTCTAACATTTCACCTCCAATTATTACTATTATATATATATTATTTGTGGTGCATGGTGCCACAACGTAGGCCACAACCCTTTTTGAACAAAGTATAAAAGTATCTAAAAAGAGTCTAAAACACTTGATAAAGGTGGTGCTGCCTTGTTAGACAGTTTTTGGAACAAGTTAAACCAGAATTCTTGAGCATTTTGCTTGACAAATCTCCCCCAATGGGGCTGATCAGTATGGGTCTCGTGACTCAGGGTTTACTCTTAAATCCACGACAAGATCCAGGAGGAGATTTCTTTTTTCAGTGAGTTCCTTAAGATCAGGTCCAAATTCCTCCATGTTACCATGTACAGTATAATCCTTCCCATATAAGGCCTATGGTGCAAAGGTGCAGTATGGTTAAAACAAAGACCCTATGTCTTATAGCAAGTTTTCATAGAGCTGTCCCGCTCCAGGGCCGGAGAACAGGTGGTTTGCTATGCTGTCATAGCATTTTTGTTGCTGTAGTTGTTTTATTGTTTATTATGCATGAATAAATTTATGAGGGAGAAGATGTCAGTGAGATTTACAGGACGCCGCATATCTTTCAGAACATGCTGTTTTTGACACACCATAATTACAGAACAGCTGCTTGATGCCCCGTTCTAAATACTTTATCACAAGGAAATAATAATCTATTAATTAGTAGCATCTTATTGTTTTCTTAGGAAGAAATTACACATAAAAGCTACTGAGTCAGACGAGTAACGTCTCGAATCTAAGCTGTGTGAGACGGAGTGAAGCCACCGCTTCTTGTCACTGGGATACACTTGTTCCCAAACAAACAAGAGGAGTAAATCTTTACATTTAGTTTGATATTTGCTTCCAAAGAGCAAGAGAGCAATGAGGTGAGATGCTGCTTACAGGAAAGTTCACCCAAGGTTTTCAAGCAATATTGAAGAAGAAATCACCTTAGAAGGCAAATAACCTCACCAACTTTCTGCAAATGTCAACATGGTTTTGTGTACTCAGAATATTTTAGATGTTTCTTATTGGGAAGCAGCACATCCCTACAATATATCATGTATCAGGTATATCATATCTGTCATAATACTCTTCAATTACCCTTCCAACTTTAGGTGAACTACAAGAGAACTTGTGGCTAAGATGCAGGTGAAGTCTCACAGGAGGTTGCCTGAGGTCTCCTGTGATGTCATTGTGAAAACTGCCAATCAAACCTATTCTACTTGCTTGGTTGTACAAGACCCGAATTGGTGTTTCTATGGCATGTCATGATTTCTCTCATTAATTTCTGATTACTTGAACCAACCTTACTTCTGCCAATAAAGTTTGCTCTAGCTGCCCATATATGCCATCTGATAAAGTCTACTACAACATCCAGGTGTCTCTAGACATTAGATGATATACCTTACCAATCACAAGTATCCATGTATCCTCTCTCTGAACTCGCCCATAGCGCTGTACTGTCAGAGGGGACGTTTCTTACAGCCCAGTTATGATGCTGAGCTGTGAGGAACGCCCCCCCCCCCCCCAGTATAAGTCTATGGGCGTGTACTGTCAGGGAGGGCTTTCCTCACAGTGCAGCTAGACTGTCAGGAACGCCCTTCTGACGGTGAACGGTGAAACTAAGACCGCCGATATCTCCAGCCCTGGGGCACATATCAGGAAAGCCGGCAGTGCGCAGAATTCAGCACACTATCGGCTTTCTAGCGGTATGTAAAACAGCATATACAGTTGTGCTAAAAAGTTTACATACTTTGGCAGATTTTTTTGGTCTTTTGGCCTTTTTTTCAGAGAATATGAATGATAACACAAAAACT
The DNA here is from genome assembly GCA_947044405.1 of Leptodactylus fallax. Taxonomy (NCBI): domain Eukaryota; kingdom Metazoa; phylum Chordata; class Amphibia; order Anura; family Leptodactylidae; genus Leptodactylus; species Leptodactylus fallax. Next base: position 47,882 of record CAMRHE010000316.1, on the reverse strand, counting down.
TTTTCTCCACTCATGGTTAGTGGTTGGTTGAAGCCATTTATTGTCAGACTTCTGTGTTTTCTCTTTTTACTGTAAATCATAATGATAACAAAAAACATCAAAATGACCCTGTTCAAAAGTTCACATACCCTGGTGATTTTGGCCTGATAACATGCCCAGAAATTGACACAAAGGGGTTTGAATGGCCACTAAAGGTAACCTCCTCACCTGTCACCTGTTTGCTTGTAATCAATGTGTGCATAAAAGCTGAGTGAATTTCTGGGATCCAGACAGACTGTTGCATCTTTCCTCCAGCCACTGACGTTTCTGGATTGTCCACGGATCTACGGGAAAAGTTAGTTGAACTGTATAAAACAGGGAAGGGATACAAAAAGATATCCAAGGAATTGATAATTCCAGTCAGCAGTGTTCAAACTGTGATTAACAAATGGAAACTCAGGGTCTCTGTAAAAACCAAACCACGGTCAGGTAGACCAACTGCCCAGAAAATTGTTCGGGATACAAAGAAAAACCCACATATAACATCAGCTGAAATACAGGACTCTGAAAACTATTGATGTGGCTGTTTCAAGATGCACAATAAGGAGGCACTTGAAGAAAAATGGGCTGCATGGTCGAGTTGCCAGAAGATAGCCATTACTGTGCAAATGTCACAAAGAATCTTGCCTTCAATACGCCAAACAGCACAGAGACAAGCCTCAAAACTTCTGGAGCAAGGTCATTTGGAGTGATGAGACAAAAATCGAACTTTTTGCCCACAACCATAAACTTTACATTTGGAGAGGTGTCAGCAAGGCCTGTGATGAAAGGAACACCATTCCTACTGTAAAGCACGGAGGTGGATCACTAATGATGTGGGGATGTGTGAGCTTCAAAGGCACAGGAAACTTGGTCAAACTTGAAGGAAAGATGAATGCAGCACATTATCAGCAAATACTGGAGGCAAATTTGCACTCATCAGCCAGGAAGCTGCGCATGGGACATACTTGGACGTTCCAGCATGACAACGATCCAAAACACAAGGCCAAGACGACCTGTCATTGGCTACAGCAGAAGAAAGTGAAGGTTCTGGAGTGGCCATCTCAGTCTCCTGACCTCAATATCATTGAGCCACTCTGGGGAGATCTCAAGCGTGCAGGACATGCAAGACAGCCCAGGAATTTACAGGAACTGGAGACTTTTTGCCAAGAAGAATGGGCAGTTTTACCATCTGAAAAAATAAAGAGCCTCATCCACAACTACCACAAAAGACTTCAAGCTGTCATTGATGTTAGAGGGCGCAATATACGGTATTAAGAACTGGGGGATGTGAACTTTTGAACAGGGTCATTTTGATGTTTTTGATCGTCATTATGATTTAAAAAGAGAAAACACAGAAGTTTGACAATAAATGGCTTCAACCAACCACTAACCATGAGTGGAGAAAAAGTTTTTGTGTTATCATTCATATTCTCTGAAAAAAGGCCAAAAAAACAAAAAATCTGCCGGGGTATGTAAACTTTTTAGAACAACTGTACATGAGGACGTGAAAGGTCCTCTTTAAGTCTGTTACTCTGATCCTATGATGGCTGAGAGCAATGGACTATAATGATGAGAATGTGAACCTACCCTAAAAGTGATTTTACTGAGATACAATAAAATACAACTCATGCTGAACATTTTCCCACCATATCATATATAAATCTCCTTAGCTCATTCTGCCTGGTAACATAATGTTCAGAGATCACACTGCTTGTTCAACAGGTTTTCTTCAATGTTATGGCATATGGTATTAATAGGATATGTAGTATTGTTATGATCTGTTAGTGTCTGACTTCTAGGACAATCACCGATCTGCAGAATGAAGGAATAAAGGGCTCCTCACTGTTTTGACTCCAGATACATGCACCTACTGCAGCACAGCGCCATTCAAGTGAACTATATGTAGAAATATATATTATACCCAACAAGGCCAATGAGGTAGTCTACTGTATAGGTAGTAGAGATGGGCAAACCTCTCAGGACTTGTTTTAGGGTTTGGGTAGCTCAGGTACAAGATTTGTTTTGAGTCAAAAAAAGTTTATACAAACCACACCTTAAATTGGCTTAAAACATAGAATACTCTTAGGGCTCCCAGGACCCTATCTATAAAACATAGTGTAGAACACTGTCAGGGCTCCTAGGAACCGATCTATAAAATATAGTGTAGAATACTCTCAGGGCTCCTAGGAACCTATCTATAAAACATAGTGTAGAACACTGTCAGGGCTCCTAGGAACCTATCTATAAAACATAGCGTATAGCACTGTCAGGACTCCGAGGAACCTATCTATAAAACATAGTGTAGAACACTCTCAGGGCTCCTAGGAACCTATCTATAAAATATAGTGTAGAACACTGTCAGCACTCCTAGGAACCTATCTATAAAACATAGTGTAGAATAATCTTAGGACTCCTAGGAACCTATCTATAAAACATAGTGTAGGACACTGTCAGGACTCCTAGGAACCTATCTATAAAACATAGTGTAGAACACTGTCAGGGCTCCTAGGAACCTATCTATAAAACATAGCGTATAGCACTGTCAGGACTCCGAGGAACCTATCTATAAAACATAGTGTAGAACACTCTCAGGGCTCCTAGGAACCTATCTATAAAATATAGTGTAGAACACTGTCAGCACTCCTAGGAACCTATCTATAAAACATAGTGTAGAATAATCTTAGGACTCCTAGGAACCTATCTATAAAACATAGTGTAGGACACTGTCAGGACTCCTAGGAACCTATCTATAAAACATAGTGTAGAACACTGTCAGGGCTCCTAGGAACCTATCTATAAAACATAGTGTAGAACACTGTCAGGGCTCCTAGGAACCTATCTATAAAACATAGTGTAGAACACTGTCAGGGCTCCTAGGAACCTATCTATAAAACATAGTGTAGAACACTGTCAGGGCTCCTAGGAACCTATATATCCAATTTCTAGCTGTCTAAGGCAAACACAGCTGAAGTTATGTCAATGTGAAAAGTGACATTATTATAGACTGGTGTCTCTTCAGACACCACTGAAGCCTGTGATTGGGCCTCAGTGGTTCACTATGGGTCATAATACTGTGTGCAGGGGCCACTATGGGGCATAATAGTGTGTGCAGGGGCCACTTGTAAGGGAATCACTAGAGGAGCGATTCCCCAGAAGCTGCTGGAGAACTAGGGGGGAGGGGCACACGAGACAGTGGACCCTAAGCTGAATCCCCCCCACTTTCCCTGGCTAACTTGCCCGATCTGTCCTAGGTGACAGCCAGCAACCACGTCGACAGTCCCTCCTTATAATAAGTGATCACATAGAACGCAGACAAGACGCACAACAACAAAGGGAAGTCAGCTAGCCAAGGGGTCAGTAACAATCGAGCAATAGCAGAATCGAGATCCAAGAGAATAGTCAAAGTCAAAGCCAGTGGTCAGAAAATAAGAAGAGCAGGTAACAAATAACAAGAAGTAAAGCCAGAAAGCAAAAGCAGTACAAAGTCAAAATCCAAGAGAATAGTCAGGGGCAAGCCAAAGGGTCAGAGAATCAAGTAACAAAGTATCAAGGAGTATAGAAAGAGAGCAGTCAAAACACAAGTGTAATAACCGGCAGCCATGTGAGGGCTGACAACCTGTTTATAGAAAGTCTGGGACCAGCCCCAGAGCTGATAGGTACACAGGCTGTCAATCACTCAGGCCAGGAAGAGATGAACTCTATGCAGTCCAGAGAGAAATGTTCCTAATTACACGGGTGTGGCTTTACACAGCAAGGGAACTAGGACCATGTTCAGACTGAGCATCAAGAAGCTTACACAAAGAACCAAATTGAAGACGCCTCCTTCGCCGCAGCGTGTGAGCGGAGGGCGGTGCCGAGACCCGAAACGGCAGAGACGTTACAGTACCCCCCCTTTATGAGGGGCCACCGGACCCTCACCAGATAAACCAGTTTTAGTAGGACCCAGTATTTTCTCTGCCTTCAATTCAGGGTCTTTTTGCACAACCACAGACACTGGTGGGCCAGGCAAACATTTTTTATTCACCTGGCATTTCCCATCTTTTGCAGCCGAGACAGTCTCCTCAGTAACACAATTTAAGGTGTGCAAAACAATACAGTGGGATGAGCACTGATCTCCCCATTTTACCAACTCCCTTTTACCCCAATCAAAAATAGGGTTATGGAGGTTCAACCAGGGGAGCCCCAAAATAATATCGGAAGACAGATGCTCCATAACAAAAAAGCTCATGAGCTCTGAATGAGCAGAACCAACTTGCAACGTTATTAAGGGGGTCTTGAATCGGACCTTACCCCTGGCCAGTGGGGCAAAATCCGCTCCAGTAACCGCCAGAAGAGTGTCAAGTGGCAAATACCTGGCTGCCTGAGTGGTTCTTCTGATTACCACTCAGGCACTGAAGTTTTTCTGATGGTCTGCGGGGTCTGATCGAGCAGTCACTGATAAAATGACCGGAAGCACCACAGTACAGGCAGAGGTTGTTCCTGAGACGATGCTCTCGTCGCGTTTTGGCATCCATAATTCCCAGTTGCATAGGTTCCTCACCAGGAGTCATGGGAGAAATAACAGGTTTCTCAGGAGAGAGAGGGAGAGACAGAAAACTTGGAAGAAGCAGACCCTATTCTCTCTTTAACATTTTCCCGAATCCTACGGTCAATACGGACAGCCAAAGTCATGGCCTGCTCAAGAGTGGGAGGATCTGGGTGACCAACCCAGACCTCCTTAACACGGTCACACAGGCCTTGTTTAAAGTGAGCCTTTAGAGCTGACTCACACCAACCTGCAGTCACGCTGCACTTGCGGAATTCTGCGCAATATTCCTCAGCAGAGCGTTTGCCCTGCCGCATGGTGAGGAGTTGCGATTCCGCAAGACCAATGTGGTCTGGCTCGGCATATATAGACCCCAAAGACAAAAAAAATTTTTCAGAGTCAGTCCACTCTTCAGCCTCAGGAGGGAGTTTAAGGGCCCAAGCTTGTGAATCCCCCTGTAGGAGGGATATAACTACTCCCACCATTTGGGCCTGGGATGCATGTGGATTAATCCGAAAATACAGGCGACAGGATTCCCGGAAAGTCTCAAACCATCTTAAGCATCTTAACTCTAAAAGGGGCAGAAACCACTGGAGATGCTGCAGCGGCATCAGTAAGGGTCTGCACCTGTTTAGCAAGCGCATTTACCAGGACTGCCAAACCTTCCAACTTGGCTGCAAGGCCCTGAATAGGATCCATGCTGACCTTATGGGAAGCAATGGCAGAATGTATGGCCGGTTATTCTGTAAGGGAATCACTAGAGGAGCGATTCCCCAGAAGCTGCTGGAGAACTAGGGGGGAGGGGCACACGAGACAGTGGACCCTAAGCTGAATCCCCCCACTGTCCCTGGCTAACTTGCCCGATCTGTCCTAGGTGACAGCCAGCAACTACGTCGACAGTCCCTCCTTATAATAAGTGATTCACATAGAACGCAGACAAGACGCACAACAACAAAGGGAGGTCAGATAGCCAAGGGGTCAGTAACAATCGAGCAATAGCAGCACAGAATCAAGATCCAAGAGAATAGTCAAAGTCAAAGCCAGTGGTCAGAAAATAAGAAGAGCAGGTAACAAATAACAAGAAGTAAAGCCAGAAAGCAAAAGCAGTACAAAGTCAAAATCCAAGAGAATAGTCAGGGGCAAGCCAAAGGGTCAGAGAATCAAGTAACAAAGTATCAAGGAGTATAGAAAGAGAGCAGTCAAAACACAAGTGTAATAACCGGCAGCCATGTGAGGGCTGACAACCTGTTTATAGAAAGTCTGGGACCAGCCCCAGAGCTGATAGGTACACAGGCTGTCAATCACTCAGGCCAGGAAGAGATGAACTCTATGCAGTCCAGAGAGAAATGTTCCTAATTACACGGGTGTGGCTTTACACAGCAAGAGAACTAGGACCATGTTCAGACTGAGCATCAAGAAGCTTACACAAAGAACCAAATTGAAGACGCCTCCTTCGCCACAGAGTGCGAGCGGAGGGCGGTGCCGAGACCCGAAACGGCAGAGACGTTACACCACTATGGCGCAAAATAGTGTGTGCAAGGGCCACTATGGGGCATAATAGTGTGTGCAGGAATGCGGTTTGTGGAGGGGGAGGTGGTTGGCCGGGGGAAGGGGGTTGGTGGAGGGGGCCCCATGTCAAATGTTTGCCCAGCCATTCCAGTTACGCCACTGCCCCGAAGTATAATATGTAGAGGCTCATGGGAGGTGTAAAAAATAAAAAATTATTCATGCCATGAATACACCTTCATATACCTTTAATTACCTCTTTTGGGCTTCCTCACAGTGTCCTGCACTCTCTCTCCACTTCCTCAGTGACGTCATGCACCTGTGATTGGGTCTCAGTAGTGACATGGGCACGCCGAGTGTCATGACGTTATGACACGTGGCATGGGAATGTGGCTGCTGGTGGCCTAATTACAGGCCCCAGGGGTGACCCCAGGCTCATGACGTCATAAGGAGAGTGTCGGACACCGTGAGGAGGCCCAGAAGAGGTAACGGAATGTTTTTTTTTATTTTTTTTCACCTCTCCTGAGCCTCAACTTATTATACTCTGGGGTCTGAAGAAACTCAAGAGTATAACGCGGCGGCCATTTTATTTCACTTGAAACGACTCTCCATTTGTTCTGTTTCGTATAAAAAACAAACAGTTTGGAATATTGGGGTCAGATTCGGCTTGGCAAGCATTGGTTCGCCCATCTCTAATAGGTAGTAGCTAGTTAATGTATTGTCAGACTCAACAATTTTCCATATGGTTCCCTTCTTCATTTATTTCTTCCTCAATACATATTTTAATATTATGATATGAAATATCAGCCCGAGAAGATAAATTATTGCTTCTATACGTTACATTCCGATATATTGGATTTGGGAAATTCCATTGTTGAGCTCGTGTTTTGCACAATGTCACATTCACTCAACGTAATTACTTAATATAAAATAGAATTCGGAGATCCCTGGAATATAATTTCACTGTGTTCCTTTCTTTCCGCTTCTGCACAGTGTATTTCTTTGTCACACTGACAAAATATATGTCAGCTTAGCAATTTCAGGGCTTCAAAGTGATGGAGGAAGCATGAGAAAATTAACACTATCTTATAGCTCATAACTATTAAATGCCCGCAGGCGATAATAATGTGAAAGTAGCTTGGCTTAAAAGGAGGAAAAAAGAAAGGCATCTTAATAATGTAAGTCAGGTAGCATTTTCCACCTTATCTGTACCTGCAGATGTAAACACAAGCTGATAAATACTACACCAGAGGGGAAGATGAAAGTGGATTGTGAAAATATTACCTTCAGGAGATAGCCAGCTTCAAAATGCTATATGCAACAGTAATGATGATAGGACGGAAAGCAGACAATAAGTAAAGGTTCTAATTCAGACCTGACCTTCAAAACTCTTCAGCTCATAAATACAGGGCACATACCTCCAATCTCACAGGGACCATGACCAAACTACAAGACTTGTCACTTGTGAAGGTTCTATTTTCAAGTCTCGCGACAGTTTTATGTCTTAAAAATAATATTTGCACTGAAGTATTGCACATTTTGGAAACAAATCCATAAGTAAGTGATCCCAGGGCCATGCTTTATTATGACTTCCCTCCAAAAACCAAAGACATTTAGATTTTTTGAGGACTTATTGATGACTGGAGTGGGGTCTGACATCCTAAACCCTGCCACGGATCAGCTGTATGTAGTCGTACCACTTCTGGTTCCCAGGACATGTGACGTCATGTTCATCAGTCACATGGTCTTTTAACAGTTCAGCCCTATTCAAGTAAATAGGGTGAGCTGTGATACCAAGAACAGGAGCTATACAAATGTACGGAGCTGTGCTTGGTTAGTAGTGAAGAGGCTTCAGCACTTACCCAACCTCTGTAAACAGCTGACCGGCAGTGGTTCCAAGTGTCGGACCTTCTCCAATCTTCAAATGATGACCTATTCTAAGGGTAGATTATCAATTATTAAGCCTAGAAACCTCTTTAATAGTGCTTGTTAGGTTGGGTTCACATTCTGCCTTGTCTTCTTGTGTCTTGGGTTACGTTACTATACCTATAAATATAAAAAGAGCCTACATCGATTATTGTGCACTATTAACATGCCTAAACCTATGACTAGTTAGATTCATCTTCATTCCGAGATGTTCCTAATATCACTAGATTTGGGATAAATACCACCTCTAAAAGTCTCAGCAATGTCATGTCAAAATTTTTCCATAGACTTTTATATTCTACAGTACTTTGTGAAGTGAACATCCGGTCAGTCAAGTTAGTATATAATTCTACAATTCTCAAAAACCCAAAAAAGCCATCTTTTTGGGGACCTGCCTAACTATTTTGGCCATATTGACTTAGCCCAGTAACCACAACTAAGAGCTCCAGTGATATCCATGATCGGAAAAGGAACATACGCAAGTGACCATATGTAACATACATTTATTTCTCCATAAAATGGCGCTTATAATGTATGGATTCTCGTGGGCCCCTGCTGTCACCACAGTCAATCACTATTACATTTTTATATGGAGGGATGTGGTGAGACTTGTATGGAGCGGAAAGGGAGTATCTGTCAGAGCTTTAGATCTCAGCCGATTGTTCCCATGCTATGGGTTCCATTTGATGTTCCCATAATATACCTGGTGACCTCATTTCTATTACCTGTGAAGGTAGCAGAAGGTTACCTGAAGGTTGACAAGTAGATTAATACACAAATTTTCCATTTCCATGCAATTTCAACAGCATGAACATAGTGATGTGCTCCCATGAGATGATGCTGGTACTGTAAACAGTTTCAAGTACTGCCTTGCCTCTAAAATCGCTAGCCAAAAAACTGAGTATAAATTTCATGAAGAACTACGATTCCACAATATAGTCAAAAGAGTGGACTTTGTCTTCTTAAAGCAATTGGAGAACAATTAATAATAAAGTCCGTGGTCTAGCAGTCTCTGTAGCCCCAGGTTTTGGTTGATAGTCTTACTTTTCTCAATAGCCTTGCAACTCCCATTCGCCTGTAAACCTCTCTGAAACATCCAGTCTTCCACAAATCAAGCCCCTTCCAACTATTTTCTATGGAACTGGATTATATACACAAGACTGTCCTTTAACCCTAGTATGCATGACATTAGAAATCTACACATACAAGTAATAGCAAACCTGGCCTAAAAGGCCCAGGTTATGCATATTAGGGTTAAATTGTACCTCCAACTATAAAACAACTTTCTATAAATGAATAGTACAGGTGAATATAAGAAACTTTGTAATATATCTTATTAAAGAATAATGCTTCCTTCTCCACTTATCAGGCTGTTTTCCTTCTCCTTCCCTTCACTAAGAATCTTATTTCTAATAGTACATGTATCCATATCCAAACTCACACACAGAAGTCTATGGAAATGGGAGGGGGTAGAAGGAAGCTGCTGACAGCTAGTAATGTATTGCCTCATCAATTAAGTGGAACATTATCTTACTAGATATAGTTGAGCTATCGTATATAGAGCTATCTTGGTTGCTAAGTGTAGCAGAACTTGACAGCTGTAGAATGTGTGTCTTTTCTAGCAGCCTCCTCCTCCTCACTCCATAGATTTCTATGTTAAAAGTAACTGATAAATAGAGAATTAAGTATTTTTCTTTAATAAAATGTATTACAAAGTTTCTTATATTCACCTGTATAGTTCATTTAAGAAAATGTGTTTTGCAATCGGAGGTACACTTTAAGTCTACCTACATAATGTACGATGTAAAATAGGGATTTTGGTAAAACTATGCAAAAGTACTCCATAGAAATAAAAATGGTTAACACTGACATTAAAATTTACAGAAAACTTCAGACACCAACATACAATGGTCCATATTTACTAATAGTTAAACAGGCTTAGGCTACATTCACATGACAGTGAATAATGGCCGTGTGACGTAGTTTTTTTAATGGACATCACATGGCAGCATTATTTTCATTGTCAGTGAATGGGGGCTATTCACATGACCATTATTTTGACGGCCCATTGTCACGGACTGTAAAAATATAGGTCATGTCCTATTTTTGGACATTTTCATGGATCCCTCTATACATGGAAATGTATGGGAGATCTGTGAAAACGGGTGCCCTTTGAGTGCAAGACGGCCATGAAAAATGGATGTTTTTCACAGCTGTTTTGCACCTCTTTTGTGTGAATCTAGCCTAAATGTAGACAGACAGTCTGAAACTATACCAGATTTATCACAGTGGCTGATGCTGGATGATAAATCTGGCGTAACTTTAGATTGTTTATTCTATTTATACCACCTCTTAGTTGCCTTACTTTGATCCAGAATTGTTTGACACTATTTTGACCCCTTTTTCTGAGAGTCCACACTCACATGTCTGTAAGAGACAGCCAATGTTGTCTTAAGCTTCATTTGTCTGTATAAACTGTTAATGTTGAATGTATTTCTGTGATTCTGTTCCTTTAAGACAGCAGCCATTGTAATTGTGACATGATGCTGGAGTGAGACCCCCCCCCCCTTTTATGTCAGCCTGCCTGTTCTGCAGACAGAGTGTGAGCAGAGAAGCAGGAAGTGACGAGACAGAGAGCAGCAGCCATCTTGGCAAGTGTTGTATTGAACTGGTGTGGAGATTTTTCTGTACAGCTAAGCTGTATCTTGGTCCAGAGACAAACAGAGTGTAAAGAGACAACAGGACTAGTGAGTCCACGTGAAAGGAACTGTGCTCAGTGGCTGATCAGTGAGACTGACATTGTGACTGTGTATATGGATACCACAGATAGAGACTCGCAGTGCTGTTGATGTACTGGACGGCACCTGCTAAATCCCGCTTTACATCCCAGCTCAGTGTATGGATTCGGCAGGACTGTCAGTGTGCTGAGTGGAATCTGCTGTTGGATTACATTGCATTCAGTTGGTTTCCCTGTCTGTTAAAGAGGACTTCATTTCTCCCAAGATCCTGATAACCGTGAGGAGAGGACGCTTCACTATAAAAGAAAGGACCGACTTTGGGCCCCACCGCGCGCTTCTACGGACTGTAAGCGGTCCACCTGGACCACTGGGGAAAAGGGGGGTGCACCCAAATGTGAAGTCAGGGTCAGTTAGGGATAGTTTTGAGTATATTGTTCATTCAGTGTCCATACTGCAGAAGTGGACAGAGTAAAAGTAGAAACCATTGCAGAATTTGCCTTGAAATTGTTCATGCTATATTGTATATTTTGCTTGTCTTTAGCCCTGTCATTTTACCTTTAACTAGCCTTTATTAACTTATAGTAAATATATATTTTTTTCTTGAACTACCGCGTGTGCGTTCATTTCTGGTTGCGGAGTCCAAACCACCTGCCTTGCTCTCGGTTCACAAATTGGCGTAGTCGGCAGGATCCGCTTACCAGAATGGACGGTGACGCACCCGTTCGGGAGAATGGTGCTGGAGGAAGAATGCCAGCAGGGGCTATAATGAGTCAGTTAGCTAAATTTGATGGCAATAATATGTCAGTGAGTATGTGGGTGGAACAGATACGAATGATACAGCGAATGTACCAGACCGCACCAGAAGTACTAGTAGAGCTAGCAATATTGACATTACAAGGGGATGCTAAGACCACGGTGATACTGAGGCCATTTGAACAAAGGCAGACATTTGAGCAAGTAGTCCAGATTCTAGAAACCATCTATGGAGAAACTGCATTGCTGGGGTCTCTGCAGGCTCGGTTCTTCCAGAGGGTACAACAGGAGAATGAAAGCCTTCCCCAATATGCAAATGCCCTACAAGAACTGCTCCGAGATATTCAAAGGAAGGAAAGAGGGGGCTCGCCAGCCTTCTGTAACCCTGATCGGACTCTCCGTGACCAGTTTGTCCTGGGGATACGTGACGGCAGTTTAACTGTGACTATGCAGGATTTTATACGACGAGAGACTGATGCTAAATTCCATGATGTACAGGTAGAGGCCATCTCCCGTGCCAATAGTATGGTCCCGAGGCCGCAGACCGCAGTTGGAGTTACTTTGTCACAGGGGGCTAGTTCTGGCTCAGAGACAGTAGAAAAAGGGACGGTTAAAGAAATTCTCACAGTAATGCAGAAACTGCAAGAGCAAATGGAACACTTGCACACTCGTTGTGATGAGCAGTCTATGAAAATTGCAGACTTCCAGAAGACTGGAGATGAAAGGGTGAGCCATCCACACCCAGCAAGTCAGAATCACCCACCACCCCGCTGGAGGGGTGAGGATAGGACCTACCGAAGGGGTCCAAATCATTTAGTGCAGTGCTCAGGAGAAATCGAAGGGGCTTACCGAAGGGGCCCAAACAGATGGCCAGAACGACGGGGGATACGCTGCTGGGAGTGTGGACGGATGGGCCACGTTGCTGCTAGATGTCCAGAGCAGCGACAAACTTATGAGAGACCGCCGTTAAACTGAAGTCCCCTGCTGCTGAAGGGCGTGTAGTAGGGGAGACTGACAAGGAGACTATGTGGGGAGAATGCCCTGATGATGACCTGATCGCTGCAAGTCCTGTCATACAGGTGGAAATGGAGGGTATTCCGGTTACCGGGATGATTGACACGGGTTCCCAAGTAACGACCTTGAGTAGAGACTGTTATGAACGGTACTTCCGGCAACATGTGAAATATGATCCCCATACATTCGTACGAGTGGTCGCAGCTAACCAGTCACCAGTTCCGGTCGTGGGAGTGGCCTGGATGAATGTCCGGGTATGTGGCCAAGATCTAGGTAGGAAAGGCATTGTGGTGGTACAGGAGTCACATGAAGTAAAGGTCCCTGTCATTTTGGGGATGAATGTGTTAAAAGAATTAGATCAGATCCTCTTTGAAAAGAAAGGTCACGGTTATTGGAAAGAAACCACCACCCATCGGCCTACTCAAACAGCTTTCCAGCGGCTGATCCGGACATGTGGCTTACAGAAAAGTTCAGATGCACAGCGTCCTCTGGCTCGAATTTCAGTTCCTTTGCATACAAAAGTTACACTGCCACCCAGTCGGGAGACAATAGTGTCCATGCCCGTAGGCACCTGTCGGAAACTAGAGGGCATAGCTGTGTTGGTAGAACCACTGCAGGCAGCCGAAGGAGGTGTTGATCCGCTAGTGGCCCGTTCCTTGGCAATAGTTCGCAATGGAAGAGTACCACTTCGATGTGTAAACACTCAGGACCAGAGTGTGGACCTGACCCCAGGGAGGCTGCTGGCTAACATCTATGTGACTCCGGAGGAAGTAAGGAAAGTAACTCCAATGCAGCTGAAGCCGACTGAAAGGGATGAGTAGACCGTAACTGTGTCCATGGGAGAAGATGAGGAACCCACCTCTGAATGGAATGGCTGTGCAATTCGAGAACAGATGAAGATGGATGTAAGTTCATGTTCTCTGGAATGGGTGCAGAAGGTAGACGAGCTGTTGTGGGAGAACCAAGCCACCTTTGCACGGTATGCTGAAGATTTTGGATGTACCACAGGGATCTACCATGAGATTCCCACAGGAGACACCCCTCCAATTAGAGAGCGCTACCGACAAATTCCTCCACAGTTGTATCAGGAAGTGAAAGAACTGTTAGCTAAGATGCTACAGGGTGGGATCATCCAAGAAAGCCAGAGTCCCTGGGCGGCTCCTGTGGTGTTAGTAAGAAAAAAAGATGGGTCCATCCGATTTTGCGTAGACTATCGGAAGTTAAACGCTTGCACCGTACGAGATTCCTACCCCTTGCCACGGATTGAGGAGTCCCTCTCAGCGCTAGGGAGAGCCCGGTACTTCTCCTCACTAGATCTGGCTAGTGGGTATTGGCAGGTGCCGATGGCCACAAAAGACAAGGAGAAGACGGCATTCATCTTGCCCATGGGACTATACGAATTTAACCGGATGCCCTTCGGGTTGACAAATGCACCCGGAATGTTTCAGCGGTTGATGGAGAAATGTCTCGGTGACTTCAACTTTGAGTTCACTCTCATCTACTTGGATGACATTATAGTGTATTCTGCGACCTTTGAAGACCATCTCCACCAGTTGGGGCAAGTATTTCGAAGATTGCGGGAACATGGGCTCAAATTGAAACCCAGTAAATGTCGGTTGTTCCAATCTGAAATTGATTACTTGGGTCACCGCGTATCAGGAGAAGGGGTGAGACCATCAAGAGACAAGATAGCGGCTGTTCAAGATTGGCCGATACCGACTACCCTGCGAGAAGTGAGGGCGTTCCTTGGAGTAGCCGGTTACTATCGACGGTTTATTAAGGATTTCGCCAAGGTAGCAGCACCACTTAATGCTCTCCTACGAGGCACATCCGGTGGTCCAAAGAACCGGTCCGTGAAGTGGGGACCTGAACAGGAACAAGCCTTCCAGGCATTGAAGGATGCACTGACAACAGCCCCAATCTTGGCATATGCTGATTACCACTTGCCGTTCCAGCTATATACAGATGCAAGCCTGTATGGTCTTGGAGCAGTGCTTTCCCAGCTTCAGGATGGCCAGGAGAGGGTCATAGCGTACGGCAGCCGGTCTTTGAGAGATTCTGAAAGAAACCCCGAGAATTATAGTTCATTTAAATTGGAGCTGTTGGCACTGGTATGGGCCATGACCGAGAAATTCTCTGAATATTTGACCGGTGCTGAAGTTTTAGTACTGACTGACAACAACCCACTAGCTCACCTGGAAAATGCCAAGCTCGGGGCGTTAGAGCAGAGGTGGATAGCCCGAATGTCTACATTCAATTACCGCATTAAGTATCGGTCCAAGACAGAGAACCAGAATGCTGACGGACTTTCTAGGGTAACTGCCCAGACCCCCACAGAAGACGTGGATCATGAGTTGGAGCATGTGGAGGTGCCCGATTTCAGCAGATTTTCACAGGCCTTGACCGCCACTAATCAGTTTGAGATGGAGGGGACTGAAATGGCTCCTTTCTTTGGTCCCTCACAACAGGAATGGGCACAGATACAACAGACCCATGAGGGGCTGGCGCAGATGATCAAGTGTGTTGAGAAAGGCCAGAAGCCCTGTAGAGAGGAAAGAGAATGACTGACACGTGAGATATTATCTGTTTTGAGTCAGTGGGAAAAGTTGGAGATGAAAAATGGAGTGCTATGCCGAAAGGTCTATTTACCTTCTGAGATCGACATTCGATACCAAATTGTGGTGCCTAGTGAACTGGCTCGCTCCTTGGCAGTTGAGGCTCATAATAAGAATGGACATTTTGGTCATGAGAAGACCTTTCGTTGGTTACAGCGACTGATTTACTGCCCTGGTCTTCGTCAAATGGTCGAAGAAGTATGCCGCAGCTGTCGAACTTGTGAGATCCATAAGGCAATAGAACAGAGAGCTCCCCTGCAAACCATCGTGACCCAGGAACCTTTAGAAATCGTCATGATAGACTATCTAATGGTGGGCCCATCCAATAGCGGACACCAGTATTGCCTCGTAATGGTGGATCACTTCACCAAATTTGCGGTGGTAACCGCCACCAAGGACCAGACAGCTGAGTCAGCAGCTCGTGCTCTGTGCCAAGATTTCATTCGAGTATATGGGTGCCCCCAACGCATCCACTCCGACCAGGGCGCCTGCTTTGAGGGACACGTAATGAAAGAAGTTCAACGTATCTACGGGATAAAGAAGTCGCACACGACTCCATACCACCCTCAGGGAAATGGGGCCTGTGAAAGATTCAACAGAACTCTGCTACAGATGCTGCGGACTCTGGAGGAAGACAAGAAGTTACAGTGGCCTCAGTTCTTGTCTGAAATGGTGTGGGCCTATAACAATCAGGTCCATTCTACAACGGGGTACTCTCCTTATACACTTCTCTTTGGGCGGTCTGGGCGAAGTATAGGAGAATTACAGTTGAATGATGTGGATGGGTTCCCTCCGAGGGATCCAACCTCTTGGGTGCGGGCGCATCGGCAGAGACTTGAGACGATCCATCGATTGGTGCGGCAGCGCCTGCAAGAACATCCCCATCCTGATAAGACCCCAGTGCAAGAAGCACCATTGCAACCAGGCGACCTGGTGCTAGTTCGTGTCAAGAAACCCCAAGGGAAATTGGAAAGCAGATGGGAGGCTTTGCCGTATCGTGTTGTTGGCCGCAAGTATGCGAATGGGCCAGTGTACCAGGTCCAGAAAGAAGGAACTGATTGTGTTCGAGTACTTCACCGAAATATGTTGCGCCTGTGTCATTCTGAAGGGACAAATCACGATGGGCCTGCCAATGTGAATGAGCTCCCACAGTCAGAGAATGGAGGTGCGGAATGGGCCTCCGACGAGGAGGATGATTGTTGGCCGATCCCTGCTCCTGGGGATGTTCCACCTGTGACTACTGTATCTCCGGCCTGTGCCCCCTCTGGTGCGGAATCCGCTGGTCCTTCTCAGCCCATAGCTGCAGCACCCCATAATATACCACCGGTCCTCAGACGGACCACTAGGCCAAATGCTGGTATTCCCCCTGTTCGGTATGCGCAGGATGAGTTTGTTTGGCCTGCCATACATCGGTATACTACCACCCTGTGCATAAAAGTACAACCCTCTGGATATACAGTCATAGGCAGGGACTGCCACTCTTAAAGTGGGGGGGAATATGTAAGAGACAGCCAATGTTGTCTTAAGCTTCATTTGTCTGTATAAACTGTTAATGTTGAATGTATTTCTGTGATTCTGTTCCTTTAAGACAGCAGCCATTGTAATTGTGACATGATGCTGGAGTGAGACCCCCCCCTTTTATGTCAGCCTGCCTGTTCTACAGACAGAGTGTGAGCAGAGAAGCAGGAAGTGACGAGACAGAGAGCAGCAGCCATCTTGGCAAGTGTTGTATTGAACTGGTGTGGAGATTTTTCTGTACAGCTAAGCTGTATCTTGGTCCAGAGACAAACAGAGTGTAAAGAGACAACAGGACTAGTGAGTCCACGTGAAAGGAACTGTGCTCAGTGGCTGATCAGTGAGACTGACATTGTGACTGTGTATATGGATACCACAGATAGAGACTCGCAGTGCTGTTGATGTACTGGACGGCACCTGCTAAATCCCGCTTTACATCCCAGCTCAGGGGGTTGGGTATGGGAGGGGACGGCGAGTGTGGGGGTGGAACGTGTTTTTGATTTAGATTGCATACAGTTTTTTCCCCTGTCTTTAAAAAAGAATTCCTTTTTTCCAAGAACCAGATAAACAGGAGGGGGGGGCGCCCCAAAAAAAAAAGAAAGGGGGGGCTTTGGGCCCCCCCGCGCGCTTCTACGGACTGTAAGCGGTCCACCTGGACCACTGGGGAAAAGGGGGTGCACCCAAATGTGAAGTCAGGGTCAGTTAGGGATAGTTTTGAGTATATTGTTCATTCAGTGTCCATACTGCAGAAGTGGACAGAGTAAAAGTAGAAACCATTGCAGAATTTGCCTTGAAATTGTTCATGCTATATTGTATATTTTGCTTGTCTTTAGCCCTGTCATTTTACCTTTAACTAGCCTTTATTAACTTATAGTAAATATATATTTTTTTTCTTGAACTACCGCGTGTGCGTTCATTTCTGGTTGCGGAGTCCAAACCACCTGCCTTGCTCTCGGTTCACATGTCTATCATGTCGAAAAATTTTAGCTAAATGTTGCTCACTGTGCCAAGGATGTGCCAGTGTCTACAATAGTAAATCTGGGACAATGTGTTTTAGAATAAAAAGGAAAAGCAAAGCCAAACAATCTCTATTGACATCTAAGGTGATCAATACTAAACTAGCAGCACCTGCTGATAACAAATCTCTCGTTCCAAAGAGAGATCAATCTAGATTCATTCTCTTGAATTACATACTGCATTGTAAAATGAAAATGTCATTATATGCATATTGTGCCGTATTTTATACAGAAGATCATCAAAAGGTTGAGAAATTAAATTGAATTTACAGATAATCATATTATAGCATAGAGAAGAGCTGATCTCTATAGCCGAGTGCAAGGAACATGAAAGCAACATTTTATATATACCTAGGACATAACATACTAAGCCTCATGTACAGTATATACACGAAATGTGGAGGTGGGAACAAAAAGACTCCAGTGAAGCTTACAAAATACAAGATACAATCAACTTTGTATGTCAATACCATGAGGGAACCCCTAAAAACTCTCCCCCTGGAGTGATCCCTTGGAACCATGCTATGCTGTAAGAATTGCTGCTGTTTTCCAAGGAATCCCTAACCAGAATCCAAAAAGTTACACATTATAGGGACACCACAGTTCTATGTCAATTGCAGAGGGCTTTTTTGGAGAAGTCTTTGGAGTGAAGAAGATACCGTATGTGGATTGTTTATATTTATTAGAAATGTGAAATCTGCCAAGCAAGACATGGAAATGTAAAGAGTTAAGGTGCCCATATACATTAGAAGAATGTCCGAGAAGCCTGATGAGTTCAGGGGGACTGGTCGACCAGTTAATGTGTATGGGGTTATCTCAGCTATCCCCTAATGGCTGGCGTCTAGGAAAAGAAGGATTCAGCATGTTGGATGAACACACCCAATCCTTTGTTTAAGCGGGACATAAACCACTGCCTGGTGAGTCTGACAATAGCTTATTACTGTCTCACCCTTGAGAACTCAGCTGATGGAAACAAAGGAACCATCATACAGAGCAAGCATTGGGCTAACAACCATCTAAGGTATATGGCCACCATCAAGGAGCTTCAGTAGTGATGTGATACCTTTAAGGGTTAGAAGTGGACCAGTCACCAGGTCTTAAAAGCCTAATGACACACATCATCTGATCGGCACTGTCACACTGAGCATTTTGGTTCTTTGTTTATCCAAATTTGTTCAGTCGTTCCAAACATATAAGCCCAGTAGCACACCGATAAAGAGGAATACTTCCACAGCAAGGGAGATGCAGACTGCCATCAATAAGTACTATCAACCAGCTCAGCCCCAGCCCTCTGTGGATGTTCTGTAAGGAACTGTACCTCCGATATTTAGATACTGTAGAATTTGCTTTGTTCTACCTCCTGCATGACCATCACGGACACTCCATCCGCCATTAGGCTCAGCGAGGCTTACAACCATTAGAACATACTACCACCATTAGACACTGCAGCCACCTCAACACTGCACTGCTGTGACTACTACTTCTAGCCTCCCCCATAGCTTCATGAGACACCGCTTGAAATACTGTAGCATTTAACGCATATCAATATTTTCTATAAAGACACATTATGATTGCTAAAAATGTTGTATTTACTATAAAATATCTTAGTACTTGCTATAAGAATATACGTTCCAAAACATCCTCTTTACCTACGACCCACAGTTAGCTCATTTTAAGTAACAGGTTAAACGTGGAGCCAGGTTTTAAGCGTTTCGCTTTATTTTACTCTTTGCCTGAGTCAATATTTTTATCACTTTTAATTACTATATGCCATACAGCCTCACAGCAACACAAAGACATCATCACAGAAATCTGAATAACAACTAATAATAGCTAATGAGCAGCTGAAACAGAAGCCAAAGCACTTAGCACGGAATGTTAATAAAAATGTAAATGTAACCAAAAAGGCTCGAGGTTAAAATGTAAAAGTCCCGGACAAATCGCAAGCACTATGATGTCTTGCTTCAAAGATAAGCTGTTTCTCCAGGAATTCTGCTGCCATGTTAGGAATACAAATGATCTATATTTCATGTCTATTTTTATTTGATTTTATCTGGCTCAGTGCAGACAGCTTGTGGTCTCGGCACAGGCACATAATGGGCAACGTGGTTACCCTTACAAAGAAAATAATAATAATATACCTATTACATGCATTAAGTGGATGCGTGATGGAAAAAACTCATTGTTCTATTTTACCACATGCAGAGATTCTGACTATAGCTTTACTGAAACCATTGTGTTAGAGTAAGGTCAGTTTCTGACAGGGGTAATATGGCAACATTTTAACATCTATATTATGTCTACAGACCACAGACCCCCTGCAAAACAAAATTGAAATTACCATAGAATGCTCTGGTGATTGAGATTCACTTAAGACGAACCATGGGGGTCCAGATCTAGCAACCATAATATGTAAAACTAGAGTCATATAGCTACCGTCTGAAAGCAGATTTACTCTACCATACAAATATTAGGATTCTGTGGTGATCATCTATGCATGGGGTCAGCAGTTATAAAGAATTGATGTTAAAATGTGGCTTTATTATTGATAGGAGCATTGCTTATGCCCAGGATCTTTTACCTAGCACCCTGAATGTCCCCCATCCTCATTATCAAAACCCTATCGGCATCCGCCAATACAGTTCATTACTGCAGTGGGGCAGTATCTCTATGGATTTCTGCCCCACTGTTCTCCCTTATACACTACAGGCCACTTTAGGTCGGTTGCCTGAGAGAGTGGATCACTGGTGCAGGCCTGGGCGGGAAAAAGACAGGCAACAAGCCAGGTAAGCCTGAAGCCTGCTCTGTATCACAGATGGGAATGGAAGTAAAGTACTTGTATTGTTTTTCTTTATATAATATGTAGGTGGGCACTGAGGGGACTGCTGAGGGGGTATTATACTGTGCATGGACAACTGAGAGGGAATTATACTGTTGGAGGAGTACTGAAGGGGTATTATACTGTGTGTGGGGCCACTTAGGGGGCTTCTACTGTGTGTGGGATCACAAAGGAGCATTATACTGTATTGGAGGGACACTGAAGGGGCATTATACTGTGCGTGGGGCCACTTAGGGAGCTTTTACTGTGTGTGGAATTACCAATGGGCATTATACTGTGTTGGTGGCCAATAAGGCAGCATTATACTCTGTGGGGACCATACAGTATACTTATTTGATCAACATCTATTGAAGCTGAATGCCCACCTTAAACTGATGCCCAGTGTTAGATTGGGATATTTAGAGCCCACTAGCAAATTTCATTCTGGGGGTCCACTGTACATCTATATCCAAATATTACCTGATCCTTATTTTCAAATACCTAAAACAGTGAAGATACACATTTGTTCTTCAGTAGTAGCTTGCTACCAAGTTCTTGCACTTGTCTATTTGAGTCCTGGGGGCCCTTTCAATAGCCTACTGACTGCCTCTTGCCTTGAATTATGGGCTTCATAGCTGTGAGCTGGGGATACATGCTCATACAGCTGCAACACACTGAAAGATGATTGGTGACTGGTTCCCCCACCGTGGTATTGAGAAGTCCTTGGGGGGAAGGATACTGGTCAGCTTCATAGCTGGTTGATCTGCTTGTAATACAGTGAGTGTACTGTGTTATGCATTGCCTGTGCCTCAGGTGGGGGAGTGGGGACCACACTGGCTCAGGGGCCCAATGGGGATTGACCTTCTCCCTTTTTTCTCTGGCTCATGAATACCTCTCGATGAGTCAGTAGATCAGTCTGAGCCTGCTGGTTCTCGCCTTGCTTGCCCCTTATCCTGGCCTTGAATATTGTGAGATGTTATGTTTTGGGGTTGAATAACAAGATGTGTTTTCTTTAAGTAAATAAATCACAGACCAAATCATTTGTCCACATAACACTCCAGTCCCTTCCATCTCTGGCCACTTATTCATACACTCCAGTCTCTAGCCACTTACACATACCTTCCAGTCTCTGGCCACTTACTCATACCCTCCAGTCTCTGGCCACTTACTCATACCCTCCAGTCTCTGGCCGCTTACACATACCCTCCAATCTCTGGCAGTTTACTCATACCCTTCAGTCTCTGGCTGCTTACACATACCCTCCAGTCTCTGGCCACTTACTCATACCCTCCAGTCTCTGGCCGCTTACACATACCCTTCAGTCTCTGGTGGCTTACACATAACCCTATAGTCTCTGGCTGCTTACACATATCCTCCAATCTCTGGACACCTAATCATACCCTCCAGTCTCTGGCTGCTTACACATACCCTCCAGTCTCTGGCCACTTACTCATACCCTCCAGTCTCTGGCCGCTTACACATACCCTTCAGTCTCTGGCTGCTTACACATACCCTCCAGTCTCTGGCCACTTACACATACCCTCCAGTCTCTGGCCACTTACACATACCCTCCAGTCTCTGGCTACTTACTCATACCCTCCATTCTCTGGCCATTTACAAATACCCTCTAGTCTCTGGCCATTTACAAATACCCTCTAGTCTCTGGCCACTTACACATACCCTCCAATCTCTGGTAGTTTACTCATACCCTTCAGCCTGTGGCTGCTCACACATATCCTCCAGGCTCTGGCCTCTTACAGATACCCTCCAGTCTCTGGCCACTTACACATACCCTTCATTCTCTGGCTGCTTACACATACCCTCCAATCTCTGGCCGCTTACTCATACCCTCCAGTCACTGGCCGCTTACTCAAACCCTCCAGTCTCTGGCCGCTTACACATACCCTTCAAGTCTCTGGCTGCTTACACATACCCGCCAATCTCTGGCTGCTTGCTCATACCCTCCAGTCACTGGCCGCTTACACATACCCTTCAGTCTCTGGCTGCTTACACATACCCTCCAATCTCTGGCCGCTTACTCATACCCTCCAGTCACTGGCCGCTTACTCATACCCTCCAGTCTCTGGCCGCTTACACATACCCTTCAAGTCTCTGGCTGCTTACACATACCCTCCAATCTCTGGCTGCTTACTCATACCCTCCAGTCACTGGCCGCTTACACATATCCTCCAGTCTCTGGCCTCTTACAGATACCCTCCAGTCTCTGGCCACTTACTCATACCCTCCAGTCTCTGGCCACTTACACATACCCTTCAGTCTCTGGCTGCTTACACATACCCTCCAATCTCTGGCCGCTTACTCATACCCTCCAGTCACTGGCCGCTTACTCATACCCTCCAGTCTCTGGCCGCTTACACATACCCTTCAAGTCTCTGGCTGCTTACACATACCCTCCAATCTCTGGCTGCTTACTCATACCCTCCAGTCTCTGGCCACTTACTCATACCCTCCAGTCGCTGGCCGCTTACTCATACCCTCCAGATTCTGGCCGCTTACACATACCCTTCAGTCTCTGGCCACTTACACATATCCTCCAGTCTCTGGCCACTTACACATACCCTCCAGTCTCTGGCCACTTACTCATACCCTCCATTCTCTGGCCATTTACAAATACCCTCCAGTCTCTGGCCGCTTACACATACCCTTCAAGTCTCTGGCTGCTTACACATACCCTCCAATCTCTGGCTGCTTACTCATACCCTCCAGTCACTGGCCGCTTACACATACCCTTCAGTCTCTTGCTGCTTACACATGCCCTCCAATCTCTGGCCGCTTACTCATACCCTCCAGTCACTGGCCGCTTACACATGCCCTCCAATCTCTGGCCGCTTACTCATACCCTCCAGTCTCTGGCCGCTTACACATACCCTTCAAGTCTCTGGCTGCTTACACATACCCTCCAATCTCTGGCTGCTTACTCATACCCTCCAGTCACTGGCCGCTTACACATATCCTCCAGTCTCTGGCCTCTTACAGATACCCTCCAGTCTCTGGCCACTTACACATACCCTCCAATCTCTGACAGTTTACTCATACCCTTCAGTCTCTGTCTGCTTACACATACCCTCCAGTCTCTGGTTGCTTACAGATACCCTCCAGTCTCTGGCCACTTACTCATACCCTCCAGTCGCTGGCCGCTTACTCATACCCTCCAGTTTCTGGCCGCTTACACATACCCTTCATTCTCTGGCTGCTTACACATACCCTCCAATCTCTGGCCACTTACTCATACCCTTCAGTCTCTGGACACTTACACATACCCTCCAGTCTCTGGCCACTTACTCATATCCTCCAGTCTCTGGCCACTTACTCATACCCTTCAGTCTCTGGCTGCTTACACATACCCTCCAGTCTCTGGCGGCTTACAGATACCCTCCAGTCTCGGGCCACTTACTCATACCCTCCAGTCTCTGGCCACTTACTCATACCCTCCAGTTTCTGGACGCTTACACATACCCTTCAGTCTCTGGCTGCTTACACATACCCTCCAATCTCTGGCCGCTTACACATACTCTCTATTCTCTGGCTGCTTACACATACCCTCCAGTGTCTGGCCACTTACACATACCCTCCAGTCTCTGGCCTCTTACAGATACCCTCCAGTCTCTGGCCACTTACTCATACCCTCCAGTCTCTGGCCACTTACACATACCCTTCAGTCTCTGGCTGCTTACACATACCCTCCAATCTCTGGCCGCTTACTCATACCCTCCAGTCACTGGCTGCTTACTCATACCCTCCAGTCTCTGGCCGCTTACACATACCCTTCAAGTCTCTGGCTGCTTACACATACCCTCCAATCTCTGGCTGCTTACTCATACCCTCCAGTCACTGGCCGCTTACTCATACCCTCCAGTCTCTGGCCGCTTACACATACCCTTCAAGTCTCTGGCTGCTTACACATACCCTCCAATCTCTGGCTGCTTACTCATACCCTCCAGTCTCTGGCCACTTACTCAAAACCTCAAGTCTCTGGCCGCTTACACATACCCTCCAATCTCTGGCAGTTTACTCATACCCTTCAGTCTCTGGATGCTTACACATACCCTCCAGTCTCTGGTTGCTTACAGATACCCTCCAGTCTCTGGCCACTTACTCATACCCTCCATTCTCTGGCCATTTACAAATACCCTCCATTCTCTGGCCATTTACAAATACCCTCTAGTCTCTGGCCACTTACACATACCCTCCAATCTCTGGTAGTTTACTCATACCCTTCAGCCTGTGGCTGCTTACACATATCCTCCAGTCTCTGGCCTCTTACAGATACCCTCCAGTCTCTGGCCACTTACTCATACCCTCCAGTCTCTGGCCACTTACACATACCCTTCAGTCTCTGGCTGCTTACACATACCCTCCAATCTCTGGCCGCTTACTCATACCCTCCAGTCACTGGCCGCTTACTCATACCCTCCAGTCTCTGGCCGCTTACACATACCCTTCAAGTCTCTGGCTGCTTACACATACCCTCCAAGCTCTGGCTGCTTACTCATACCCTCCAGTCACTGGCCGCTTACACATACCCTTCAGTCTCTTGCTGCTTACACATGCCCTCCAATCTCTGGCCGCTTACTCATACCCTCCAGTCACTGGCCGCTTATTCATACCCTCCAGTCTCTGGCCGCTTACACATACCCTTCAAGTCTCTGGCTGCTTACACATACCCTCCAATCTCTGGCTGCTTACTCATACCCTCCAGTCACTGGCCGCTTACACATATCCTCCAGTCTCTGGCCTCTTACAGATACCCTCCAGTCTCTGGCCACTTACACATATCCTCCAATCTCTGGCAGTTTACTCATACCCTTCAGTCTCTGGCTGCTTACACATACCCTCCAGTCTCTGGTTGCTTACAGATACCCTCCAGTCTCTGGCCACTTACTCATACCCTCCAGTCGCTGGCCGCTTACTCATACCCTCCAGTTTCTGGCCGCTTACACATACCCTTCATTCTCTGGCTGCTTACACATACCCTCCAATCTCTGGCCGCTTACTCATACCCTTCAGTCTCTGGACACTTACACATACCCTCCAGTCTCTGGCCACTTACTCATATCCTTCAGTCTCTGGCCACTTACTCATACCCTTCAGTCTCTGGCTGCTTACACATACCCTCCAGTCTCTGGCGGCTTACAGATACCCTCCAGTCTCTGGCCACTTACTCATACCCTCCAGTCTCTGGCCACTTACTCATACCCTCCATTCTCTGGCCATTTACAAATACCCTCCATTCTCTGGCCATTTACAAATACCCTCTAGTCTCTGGCCACTTACACATACCCTCCAATCTCTGGTAGTTTACTCATACCCTTCAGCCTGTGGCTGCTTACACATATCCTCCAGTCTCTGGCCTCTTACAGATACCCTCCAGTCTCTGGCCACTTACTCATACCCTCCAGTCTCTGGCCACTTACACATACCCTTCAGTCTCTGGCTGCTTACACATACCCTCCAATCTCTGGCCGCTTACTCATACCCTCCAGTCACTGGCCGCTTACTCATACCCTCCAGTCTCTGGCCGCTTACACATACCCTTCAAGTCTCTGGCTGCTTACACATACCCTCCAATCTCTGGCTGCTTACTCATACCCTCCAGTCACTGGCCGCTTACACATACCCTTCAGTCTCTGGCTGCTTACACATGCCCTCCAATCTCTGGCCGCTTACTCATACCCTCCAGTCACTGGCCGCTTACTCATACCCTCCAGTCTCTGGCCGCTTACACATACCCTTCAAGTCTCTGGCTGCTTACACATACCCTCCAATCTCTGGCTGCTTACTCATACCCTCCAGTCACTGGCCGCTTACACATATCCTCCAGTCTCTGGCCTCTTACAGATACCCTCCAGTCTCTGGCCACTTACACATACCCTCCAATCTCTGGCAGTTTACTCATACCCTTCAGTCTCTGGCTGCTTACACATACCCTCCAGTCTCTGGTTGCTTACAGATACCCTCCAGTCTCTGGCCACTTACTCATACCCTCCAGTCGCTGGCCGCTTACTCATACCCTCCAGTTTCTGGCCGCTTACACATACCCTTCATTCTCTGGCTGCTTACACATACCCTCCAATCTCTGGCCGCTTACTCATACCCTTCAGTCTCTGGACACTTACACATACCCTCCAGTCTCTGGCCACTTACTCATATCCTCCAGTCTCTGGCCACTTACTCATACCCTTCAGTCTCTGGCTGCTTACACATACCCTCCAGTCTCTGGCGGCTTACAGATACCCTCCAGTCTCTGGCCACTTACTCATACCCTCCAGTCTCTGGCCACTTACTCATACCCTCCAGTTTCTGGACGCTTACACATACCCTTCAGTCTCTGGCTGCTTACACATACCCTCCAATCTCTGGCCGCTTACATATACTCTCTATTCTCTGGCTGCTTACACATACCCTCCAGTGTCTGGCCACTTACACATACCCTCCAGTCTCTGGCCACTTACTCATACCCTCCAGTCTCTGGCCACTTACACATACCCTCCAGTCTCTGGCCACTTACTCATACCCTCCAGTCTCTGGCCACTTACACATACCCTCCAGGCTCTGGCCACTTACTCATACCCTTCAGTCTCTGGCCACTTACACATACCCTCCAGTCTCTGGCTGCTTACACATACCCTCCAGTCTCTGGCCACTTACTCATACCCTTCAGTCTCTTGCTGCTTACTCATACCCTCCAGTCTCTTAAATTTTGCTGTCTATTTCCTCTTCTGATCGTAAATTTTCATGTTCTGTAATGTAATAGTCACTTCAATCCTAGAATCTGAATGCTTAGCAATCATACAAGTTTTTATGCAATTACTTTTTTAATATATATATATTTTGTTCACATTTTTCATCAGTCCTGCGCCGTTTCTTTTCCCCGATGTCTTTGGGAGTCGCATTCAATCAGCCTGTAAATTATCTGGCACCATTTCCTTTTTTCTTCCTCGTCATGATGAAAACATTCTCTTATTTTTTCACCTTTCCCAAAGCCTTCTCTTAATCACTTCTCTCCACTGGTAACATTTTGGATTACATTATTTTTATTGCCCAGCAGGGTCATTTTAACATTTGTGGTGGCAAGTGTTATCACGCTGATTCTTTTTACCTTTTAGCTCTTTGCCATTTCATTACGCTGTGTGTCGCGAACAACGTGGCCAGGAGAATAAAGGTATTATTCCAATTAAATTCTGTATGCTGCTTATTTTATCAGAATTAAATTTTCACATAAGTCTCCATTTTATTTAAGATATTTCTTACAAGACTGTAATGGCAGATGTGAATATAGAGGATATTTGGTATTAAAAAAGGTTTACAAATCCCATGTTCAAATATCCTATTAGGCATTACTAAATTAATAGACAGGGTCACCCATTTAGGACCCTCACTGATAAGCCAGATCAAAAAGTGGGTATAAGAAACATATCTTGGTCTGGAGGACCCAGCACCTATTGATTTCAATAACAACTGTGCAATGCTTCTTTTCTCCTGTGGTGGTGCTGCAGAGAAATTGAACACATGTAGCTTGCCCCTCCCCACATATTACAGTTGATCGCTGATGTTCTAGGAGTGAAACACAGTGGGGTAGATTTACTCTAAAAAACATGATGTAAATCAGGTGAAATTTGTGCCAAAAAACTGTCATTCATGGACTTTTTTCCCCCCAAATTTGGGAGGAAAATGGGGGGTGCATCTTATAGTCCGAATGTGGGTGTTGCAGCATCGCCCCACTCCTGCCGCCGCCGGCTTCCTGCAGCGGGGCTTCCTACAGCGGCAGGAGTGGGGGCGATATGCGAGCCCTGGGATCGGGGTGTCTCAGTGAATCCAGCCTGGCATCTCTAAAGATGATGGTGGCCGATCTGCTGCAGAGCAGTCGCCATAGATACCGGGTCTCCGCTCTAATGTATAGCGGAGACCCAGAGCTAATGCCCGCGATCAGAGTCCACTTTGATCATGGGCATTACTACTTCAAAGCCCCCCCTAAAGTGAAAAATTAGCCCGGCCCCATACCTTTGAAGTTGCAGGCCAACTCCTGTGTGGCAAGATAGCAGGAGCCGACCTGTTTTAAAAAAAATATAAAAAAAATAAACTAAAAGTTCTAAATAACCCCCTTTCCCTAGAATACTTATAAAAGTAGAAAATTACTGTGAAACACATACACATTAGATATCCCTGTGTCTGAAAATGCCCGGTCTACAAACTTATAAAAATATTTTTCCTGTACGGTGAACGTCAAAGCGGGAAAAAAATCAAAAGTGCTGAACTGCCGTTTTTTTCACTGTTTCACCTTTGATTTGAATAAAAAATGATCAAAATAATAGACATACCCCAAAATGGTATAACTAAAAAGAACATCTGGCTCTGCAAAAAAAGATGCCCTATGCATCCAGGTACAGCTGCAGGGTCACCTGTCAATGTTGCCTTGCAGCTGTTGCAAAACTACAACTCCCATATATTAAATATTTTACCATTTTTTGTTTCTAAATTTTTTTCCCCTATTTTCCTCCTCTAAAACCTAGGTGCGTCTTATGGTCTTATAGTCCGAAAAATACATCACATTTAGAAAAGGGACACTCCGGTGATTTTTTTTTTTTTATTGGACTCATTATATTATCTGAAAGTAATAATAGTTGTCTACTCACAGTGTCTTCCCTTATCCTGCTTCACTTTCTTCAATACTTCACATGATGACAGTGTAACCTGTTTTTTTTCTGGAATGGGTTGCTGTGCAAACAGGAAGTCTCTCTGCTGCCTGCAGACTCTATTGAGAGCAACCATGTTTCCTCAGATTCATCAAAGTCTCAGCCCTTCTTCTCCAATTTCTCTTACATAATCGGCTCCCCATAGCCACCCTCTCTCACATACTACCCTCAGTCAGGTCGCCATACCTCCATTACCTTCCCCAGTGTTATCAGCAGCAGTTTGTAAAGCTTTACAAGTGTAAGGTCCTGGCAATTATATAGTATTATGAACTAGAAGGATTTCATCAGGAGAGTGTTGGACACAGTGAGGAGGTAACAGAAGGTGAGCATGAATGTTTTGTTTGTTTTTTTTTTCACCTCCCCTAGTGGCCATTTTAGTTTGCCTAAGATGAATCTCCATTTATTTGTTTCATAGAAAAACAAACAATTTGGAATATTTGGGTCGAAACCTGGCTTGGTACGCACCAATTCACCCAGCGCTAATCCCAATCTTCCTTATACATCCAGGTAACTAGAACTTTCTTCACACTGCATGGAACTACTTGGTCTCTTCTCATGTTCACGGGGTAGGTGACAATGCCTTAACCGTATGTGTGTTGTAGGCCATGTGGCCTCTTCCATCCTTGTCAAGGGGAGTGCTAACCTTCTCTCCTTTCATACAACACACTTGTAACTTTTCTGGTGCCTCTCAAGGTACCAAGTGAGCCAAAGAGGAAATAAAAGGTCACATATCAAAACATGGAAGAGCAATAAACGGTCAAAGAGAATAATCTCTACTCTTGGTTATTGAGGGAGCTGAGAAGTTGAACTCATCTGGTATCTAGCATCTAGGGCATTAAAGTTGGGTACAGTCTTCAACTGAAAACAAAGTACCTGGTATCAACATGAGTTGAGGCGCGTAGCGTCAAGCAAGTACTATGCAGTAGAACAGTGGCTATATTTAGTTGTAGTGACATCACTTTCTATAACTGGTTGGTTTATCATTGGACCATCAGCATGAACAGATCTCAGAATTCAGAGACATGATCTTCTTGTCATATTTGTATTCATCCATAGAAGTTTCATTCTGAAGGATTAGCTGTAAGCGGAAATCTTGAGACAAAAATGAATGGAAAAAAAAAAACTAGTTAAAAGATAATCTGTTACATGTATTTCTTTTCCATCAACGTTCGGTCTGGTTATACAAATTAGCCTAATCCTGATGTTTGCTTAATTTATTTAGGATCACATCCCTGGAACTCGGGGGTCATTTATCCTGCACATAATGGATTTAAATATTTATACTGAATAAATTTAACCTGACACAAAACAAATCCCAAAGTTAACAATATGTTGAAATAAATGTTATATTCTGTTTGTCTTAGATACATTTTCATTTTCTTGAGGATGTTGACATATTCTCACTCCCTGTGATTTAGAAATGGATTATTACCCTAGAGCTGGTGAACTCTTTCAGTGTCTTTACTATCAACATCGATTTTAAGCCTTCTCAGTTTCAACCATAGCTCAACTACAGGCCCATTAGCTAGGGGAAAAGCGGGCATCAAATGGTTAGAAATCCATTCCCAAACACCCTACTATGGAATTCGGACTTATAGAGGGGATCCCTCATTCACAATTCTCTATTGATTAGATTGGCTATAGGCCTTTAGTTAAGGACTAAAGGGTCCTTAGAGAAATGTCAATTTTGGACCTGCTGAATGTCCTCTATGTATGGGCACGTTTTGGCTCTGCTTCAAAATGTAATGGTAGGATTTTTCCAGTTCTATTGATTTCAGGGGTTCTAAGGTATCATCAGAGGAGGATTCTGACAGTATCTTACTCTTCTCATTGACTGTACATGCATGTTCGAATGTTAAACTGAGCATGCATGTGTATGGAGGAGTGAGATGGAATAGTAGTTGGCAAAATGAGCATAAAAGGTTTATGGACACCTTATGAAGGCCACAGCCATGAAAGGGGTGTTGCATTACAGACACGTATCCCCATTCCACAGGATAGGGATACATTTCACATCACTGGGGGTACAACCGCTGGATACTCCGGTGATCAGGAGCACGGGGACTCAAGGTTCCCCTTCACCCTCCCTGTAAATAAAGCTCCAGGGCGTCAGATAAAAGTCTGTAATGGGACAATCCCTTTGAGGCAGACAATATAAACTATTAGGGATTTCTGAGTAAATTTTTCAGGGTCCTGATCCATTATCTAGAACTGTTGGGTTTCTGGGGTACTCCAAAATGGTGGAGTTAAATGCACATGACATAGTATAAAACATACAAAACAACACAGTCTAAAAGTGAATAATGGGTTAAAGTTGCTTTCCTGCCTCCCTCAAATACCCCATTGATGATTACATCAGGTCTAGTAATAATAGTAATAGCCTAGTAATATTCTGTAGTGCACAATAACTCTCAGTATTATCCATCTGACACTATCTGCATCGCAACCCAAGGTCCCCGTAACCAGATTCTTCAGATTCATTTTCCAAAATTGCCTGAACTAACGATAATTTCCTTCCTAAACTATGCAAAATAAATTTGGTTTATAGTATTGCAAATAATATCCAGGCAAGTTTGTTAAGCCTGTTCTAATTGTTCCAGCTGCTACTTTCCATTTACAAATCATCAATTGTTAAAATGTAATATTTTGTACAGTAGACCATATTCACGAGGCTGATCGGGGCCGTTAATGCAATGTTAACTTCACATTAATGCAAATCTGTAATTCACTAAGCTTATTAAAGAAATGTTAATTGATCTTTAAACAGCTGTCCCATCTGAAAACATGAGCGGTGTTCCTCATTAATCATTAGATTTCCATGACTTAAGATTAGCGCTTATCTACTCCTTACTTATCTGCCATAAATCTCTTATTATTCTTAATATTTTTTGCTGCTTGACAGTAGAAGATGAGTGCGGAGAGGAGACTGACATAACCTTTGTTTTTCCTCACTTCCACTCCGTGCTTTATGGTTTGATTGGATTTTTTTTTACTTCATTTATTGTGTTATTACATTTGTATTTTTATCATTGTTGTAGATGATTTATTCATTGTGGAAATTCTGCCCTTTTTTATGTCTAAGTTCAACCTGGAGAAAAAAAAACACACAAAAGTTCAGGTAACAATACCGGAGGCAGCAATTGTGATTGACACCAACATAAAAGGGAAGAATAAATTAGGGCTTATTGTAATAAAGTCTTGATTATTAGTATTTACTAAGTTATTGGATTTAATAACACGCAAAGAAAATGTCTCAGACTCAGAGACATCTTCTAGGGCAGGTATTAGATGCCCTTATAGTGTTAGTGGAAGCAATGGTACCTACTAAGTGCTTCATCTCTACACTCCGAGTCATTGTGTGCTTAGTGCACACTATGGGACACATTTATTAAGACCGGAGTTTCATACGCTGGTCTTAAAGGAGTTATCCAGGGAGTAATAAAGCTTACCAGTGCAATCCCTGCACTGCTTAAACTTCATTATTAATGTGCACCTCGGTCCCCTGGAGTCTTGTTTATTACTTTTTCGGAGGGCTGTGGGGGAGGCCGAAACTTTGGGTCCTGTCTGCCATGAAGCCTCTGGTCCACACTTCCGACTCCACTGAATGGAGATGCATCCCAAGTCTCTGGGTAGTTGGTGACATCACAGACTCTGAGCGGTTGCAATGGAGATTGAGGAACCAGAGCTCCGGCCTCTCCCGCAGCCCTCCGCAGATTAGTAGATTAGTAATAAAACCTAACCAGTGTAGGGAATGCACTGCTAAGTTTTATAACCTCCCCCCGATAACCGCTTTAGTCTGTGATCCATTGGTGTCAAAATGTTACACAATTATTAAGAAACACAGGCCTATTAATAATTGTGGTGCATCATGGGAAGTCTGTTTGACAGAAACAGAAAACTACTTCAGGAAGGAGTTTAAGACTATTTCAAATGTAACGTAAGTTTTCTGTCCTAAGCAATTCAATGTTTCTGCCTCCTTCTCTCCGAACCCTACACGCAGCTCCCACACTTGTCCGCTTTTTGAGAAAGAGCTGAGGGGCTCAGTTTTTGTTCAAAACTTCAGTGAACCAAAATTGCACCTTTATTTAACACCACTTTTGTATTATTAATGTGCTCCTCTATGTAAAACACAAATTAACAAAAAATAAATATATCACAGCATTAAACCCCTTAATTTTTTCCTCCACATTAATTCTGTTTTGTCTCATATTACAATCAAAACTGAGATATATATGACGAAGTCTTCCCTATATGCCCCATAAGATCAGCCATGTCCTTCTACCTCCTCTCCACAATCCTGTGTCTATCTCTGAGACAATTGGCTGCAGCAGGAGCCTCTCCCCTCTGTCTAGTCTGTAGTAGGACACTAGTAAGAACAAGGTGTTAGTCCACAAACAACATTTACTTTCAGCCATTTACTTGAAAAGTGGTTGGGCAGCAGTTTTGGATTGGTCCACCAGAGAACCAGAGGATCCTCCGATGGGCCTAGACTCTAAAACAATAATGTTCCAGCAGAGGACACCCACATTTGAAGGATTTTATGGTCTATTTCCTAGGGGTTGTTGGGGAATGGCACCCCCAGGATCATTTTATCTAGTGGGCCCCAAAGCATCATTCCGACACTGGTGGACAGTATGTTTTACACTACATGATGGCGTTCTCCCACACTTCCACAACACAGCTCTCGGGGAAAACCACAGTGAATGCACAAAAAGTTGTCAAGAACATAACCCATGGTTAAAAAAAGTGCAGTTGTGTCACTGTAGGTTCAAAGCTCTTAGCATTTTGATCTTTTCTGCCCACCTCAATTTTTTAGCAGCACCTTGTATTGACTGATACAGGGACCTAAGCAGGGATAGGGCAGAGAAAGAGCCACTTCTGTGCATGTCTCACCACCTATTGGAAGTCCTGCTGGTGGATGTTATCGCTGACACCTGAGTTCATAAAGAAAATTCTGACATGGGCCAGTAGTAAGCAAATATCTGCAAGCAAAGACAAAAATCGATATAGCGCACCCAATACGATGAAACTTGTAATATAGCTCCAATGACACAACAAAACAGGGCACGGACAATCCCTTGAACTCCAGGGCTGACAAACAGAAAAACTTGACATGTGTCCAGCACAAATCCATGGGGTAAAGTGGATGACCAAGGCATAACTTAACTATGACTAAGGGGCCTCGAAATGCGTAAGCGGTCTTTCACTGTATCCCATAGATTTTAATTGATAGAATAAAAGTGATGTTTTAATTTATTGGGCACAGAGCTGGAGACATATGAAGCAAGTATCTAGTTAGAGACCTTGTAATTTTATCCGACATTGATATTTTTACTGCCATGCAGTCTTATTTTTGTACATTAAGTTAAATGTGTCTCGGTTCTACTGCCTTTATTATGGGATTGCGGAGACGTTGTGATCCATATACAATCCCCTGCTGGTTTCCAGATACATTTTCCCAACATACCTCAAGTGAGTAGCTGATTAAAGTGAAATCAACAACATCTGGGCCATATTAGAGGCATAAGCACATTCTCCTCCTCCGACTCTAAATCACAAGTCTTGTTCTCTGCTCAAGGTTGTCTGTAGTGTTTAGTTCTCATTTAGTCTGTAAATACTAGTTTATCTAGAGTGACCGGAATGGAGATTGTCAGCACCATGTGGAAATTTAAGAGAAGCCGTATGTACTCCTGTCAGTTCTGGAACACGGATATTGCTTATTTGGTCCCTGGTCTACATGGTTACTTGAGGTCGTCTTTTGCCTGTTTGGTCTATGTTCTTAAAGCACCCGTACACGTAGAAGTTTTTGCTGCTTGACCGAGAACTGCAAAATAATTGTCACACATTTGTCCTGGTTTTGGATGCCATTTTAGCTGCCTGACTTGTACAGATGAATCACATTCAGTCCATTTGCTACTCCTGTATAAGCCAAAAACTGCACAATTGTGGCAATTCCTGGTAAAGCTGTGCGCTGCCTGCCCACCATAGTACTGGAGGATCAGACACTTACACAATGGGCAGAAGACAACCATACTTAAGGTATACACTGCCTATTGGTAAAGGTCTAAGTTGGGCTTCTTTCCTTGCGTTGACCCTATAGAAGCCATAGGAGCTCTAAGGTATAAGCTATAGTCTCTATTGTATGCAAATTCTTGGCCAAAGTAGTCCTTAAATTCTGTTATCATGGCTTCCATTATTACTATAAATTCTTATGCAATTTTTCCAGCTTGACCTCATTTACCTGCATATTTGTGAAGCCATTATTGTATGCATGTGGGTGCTTTAACATACGGCTGCTGCATCATGTGTGCCCCAACTTGTAGATTCAGCCCCTTCAATCCCATTAAAATTTTATTTGCACAGATTATGTGGTGGCTTGGATTCATGCACTGGATGTGCAGGTGATCAGGTCAGTCTTACATCTAGATTACTTCTTTGCTTGGCTAATATTACAAATATGGATTAGAATTTACTTGAAAGTGAATGAATGGTGAAACTTCTCGTGAGTAATGGGTTATCGTACAAAGTTACTAGTCCAGTTTGAGATTAAAAAAAAGCATAATTTCCCATACTGTGTGCCTAATGTACATACCAGGTTTTCCGTTTCTAGGGGCAATACCTCTAGAATAGGGCACAATATGGTGCATGCCACAAGTTTTTGAGTTTGAAGGCATACTGAGGAGTCTAAGGCCATGCAAAATGGGTTGCAGCGAAGAGGTGTCCGTTTTCATGCATCCCTCATACATTTGAGTGAAAATGGACAAAAATAGGACATGTTCCATTTTTTGACAGTCCAACATTTCTTCACCACTTTCTCTTAGGTTATATTCACACAACAGTGAATATTGGCCATGTGACGTCCAATTTTTTTTTTTAATGGACATCATACAGGAACATTAATTTCAATGTCAGGGAATGGGGGCTATTCACATGACCGTTATTTTGACAGTCCCTTGTCACAGACTGTCAAAATATATGTCATATCCTATTTTTGGATGTTTTCACAGATCCCTCCATACAATTTAATGTATGGGGAATCCATGAAAACAGATGCCCCTTGGCTGCAAGATGGCCATGAAAAATGGATGTTTTTCATGGCCGTTTTGCACCTCTTGCGTGTGACTCTAGACTCATAGTTTGTATTCACTAAAGCTACATTCAGATGAGCGAGGTGCAAAACAGCCATGAAAAACATTCACTTTTCACAGCTTTCTTACACTTGAGGGGCACCAATTTTCACGGGTCCTCCATTCATTTGAGTGTATAGAGGGATCCGTGAAAATGGACAAAAATAGGACATGACCTATATTTTGATGGCCAGTGATAATGGTCATGTGAATAGCCCCCATTCACTGACATTAGATTTATTAGTGCTGTATGACGTCTGTTAGAAAAACGGACGTCACAAGGCCATTAATCACTGTCATGTGAATGTAGCCTAAGTATGTGGCCCCTTATGACCTGCACAAGAGCCACACACCAAGTGGATACATATAAAAAGATTCCGAGGACAATACAGGGAATGAATTGATATTCATAGAGCACAAACTAAATTCAACTTTATGGTTTTTCTTAATATTTTTGTCAAACACAAGGTATACAAATGAAACACAGTTTCCGGTTTGATACATATATATCTTTATAAGGCTAAGGCCCCAGCGAGCCGTAACTGAAAAACTTTGTGACAAAGACCGTGGCGGAAACACATTATGGTTTTCCCTGTAGCATTTTTCATAGTTTTCCACAAAGTTTTCCTTTGCTGACTTTCTGCTTCTATTATATTTATATGGGAACCAGGGGCGCACCGCTAATGAGGCGAAGTGAGACGGCCGCCTCGGGCGGCACTGTGTGGGGGGCGGCATTTTTACTATTTAATGTAAACCAGCCCAGGACAGGCCGCTTTAAAAAAAAAACAAAAAAAACAGAGCTGAGCGGGGCCTGTCCTGGGCTGGTTTACAAGACGTTGCATCTCAGCGCAGGCGGCGATACAATGATGTCATCACGCCGCCCACGCTGAGACACAGACGTCGCGGACAAGAAGAGGAGGCGGCGGCGGCTGCATCAAGGCATCGCAGGTGAGTATAGCTTTTTTTTTATATATATAAATAGGCCGTAACCTGTTGGAGCATCCCCGGCAGGTAACGGCCTATTTATTTACCTACCCCGCATCTGCTCGTGGCCGCCCCCGCTTCCCCTTCTGCTATGGGCCGCAGAAAGGGAAGTGGATGCCGCTGTGAGCGGCCGCGGGGATCGGTAAGTTAGGCCTCGGGCCGCAAATACTACTATTATTATACTCCGGGGTCTATTCAGACCCCGGAGTATAATAATCGGAGGCCTAGGGTTGGTGAGGGAACATAAAAACCAGTGTTACTCACCTCCTGCGATCCGATGTAACTCCGAGCAGGCTTGAGGCCTCTGTGAACGTCATCAGGTCGCGACGCCGGCCTGATCACGTGACGTGTGTGCGCAATTAAACAGGCTGCAAGGAGTGCACCGGTGTCCAGGATAGGTAAGTAACTCTGGTTTTT
This sequence comes from Leptodactylus fallax, assembly GCA_947044405.1. Classification (NCBI taxonomy): domain Eukaryota; kingdom Metazoa; phylum Chordata; class Amphibia; order Anura; family Leptodactylidae; genus Leptodactylus; species Leptodactylus fallax. The sequence continues at coordinate 10,193 of CAMRHE010000316.1, read as the reverse complement.
ATGTTTGTATTCTTCCCTGGGTCTCCAATCATTCTACTCTGGGGTCTGAAAAGACCCCAGAGTATAATAATAGTTCATGGGTCGGCCACTATGGGGCATAATACCCTGTGCAGGGACCACTGTAGAGCATAATACCCTGTACAGGGGCCACTCTGGAGCATAATACAAGTGCAGGGGCCACTATAGAGCATAATACCGGGTGCAGGGGTCACTATGGAGCATAATACAAGTGCAGGGGCCACTATGGAGCATAATACCAGTGCAGGGGCCACTATGGAGCATAATACCAGTGCAGGGGCCACTACGGAGCATAATACCGTGTGCTGGGGCCACTGTGGAGCATAATACCGTGTGCAGGGGCCAATATGGAGCATAATACCGTGTGCAGGGGCCAATATGGGGCATAAAGCTGTGTGCAGGAGTTGCTGTGGAACATAATACCGTGTGCAGTGGCCAATGCGGGGCATAATACCGTGAGCAGGGGCTACTATGGAGCATAATACCGTGTGCAGGGGCCGCTGAGAGGCATAATACAGTGTGCAGGGGCCGCTGCGGGCCATAACACTGTGTAATACTGTGTGCAGGGGCTGCTGTGGAACATTATAGTGTGTGTAAATGGGGCGCTATAAACATGGGCTATGGCACCTGTTTATATTATACGCTGTCTGTTTATAGTGACTGTGTGATGTAATTGTAGCCTTGTCACATACTGTAGAAATGTACAGGACGAGGCTGCAGTTACATGACATGGCCGCTATGAGATGAATTACACTATGTAAACAGAGAAGCGGTCACGGCGCTTACACAGGTACCATTCAAACAGCTGGTCAGTGGGGGTCCTGGGTTTTTGAACCCCACTGATTAGTTTATTAATGACCTGGAAAACCTTTTAATTAGTTAACACCTGGGGTATTATTAATAAGGGGCACTATTTATACAGGGTACACACGGATGTTATTAATATAAAGATGCACTTGGGGGTATTATTCATTATGGGGGGGTTATATCATATATTTTATAATTGGGGTAGCAGCAGGATGGGGGCTTTGTGTAGGTGAGGACAATGTGGGTTGGATGCCTGGAAAAGTGAGGAGCCAAAGATGTCTGTGTTGCAACCTTTACAGAGACAAGTCACAGCTGGAAGAAGTGGTCATGGCGGTCCAGAGGGAAGAGAAGGGAAATGTGACCGATTAGTCAGAGACGTCACCTGTAAGTCACAGAATGTTACTGTACTGTATACACCTAAATGATAGAGGATAAATACCTGAGTGATGGGGGTCTGTCTGCTGAGACCCCCACTGAGCCTGAGAATCTGTTTTTTTCCCCCCACTGGGTGGGAATTCAGCCTGACCGCAGCCATATATATAGGTGTCACTTGGTGGATGGATGAACCCGCGTGGCTCTCATTCACTTCAATGGGAGTGCCAAAGATAGCCGAAGTCCAGTACTCAGCTATCTGAGGGGCTCCTATTATAGAGAATGGGGGCCACGTGGGCTCGTCCATCCACCAAGCAGAAGATGTGTGAAGTTACTTTCATTGTTAATGCCGTGTTGTTGATCTGATACTGAAGTAATACAGTAAGAAGAATTCTTAAAAACTGTTTTATAACTTTGTGTATTGTGTATATTGTGCGACGATAACAGTGTGTTAAACTAGTAGCATGGAAACTCAATATTTTTTTTTTGTTTTTTTTTTGGGGGGGGGGGGGGGTCTCTTTCTATAGTCCGCCTCAGGCAGCAAAGAGGCTAGGTTCACCACTGATGGGAACCAGCAGCGTTTCCATAGGTATAATTGAGATGCTGCGATTTACAAAAACGTGAGTGTTTTTGAAATTGCATAATTTCCGCTGCAGATTTTTTTTTCTGCAATGTGTGGATGGGATTAGCCAGAAACCAGGTACTGCAGGTACTGTAAAACGCAACGTGGGGCTCCAGCCTAAAGGTGTAAATAAAAAGTTCTAGAAATTTCTAATATACAGTGGGGAAAAAAGTATTTAGTCAGCCACCAATTGTGCAAGTTCTCCCACTTAAAAAGATGAGGCCGGCCTGTAATTGTCATCATAGGTAGACCTCAACTATGAGAGACAAAATGAGAAAACAAATCTAGAAAATCACATTGTCTGATTTTAAAAGAATTTATTTGCAAATTATGGTGGAAAATAAGTATTTGGTCAATAACAAAAGTTCATCTCAATACTTTGTTATACTGTATATCCTTTGTTGGCAATGACAGAGGTCAAACGTTTTCTGTAAATCTTCACAAGGTTGGCACACACTGTTGCTGGTATGTTGGCCCATTCCTCCATGCAGATCTCCTCTAGAGCAGTGATATTTGGGGCTGTCGCTGGGCAACACGGACTTTCAACTCCCTCCAAAGGTTTTCTATGGGGTTGAGATCTGCAGACTGGCTAGGCCACTCCAGGACCTTGAAATGCTTCTTACGAAGCCGCTCCTTCATTGCCCTGGCGGTGTGCTTGGGATCATTGTCATGCTGAAAGACCCAGCCACGTTTCATCTTCAATGCCCTTGCTGATGGAAGGAGGTTTGCACTCAAAATCTCACGATACATGGCCCCATTCATTCTTTTATGTACACGGATCAGTAGTCCTGGTCCCTTTGCAGAGAAACAGCCCCAAAGCATGCTTCACAGTAGGTATGGTGTTCTTTGGATGCAACTCAGGATTCACTCTCCTCCAAACACGACGAGTAGTGTTTCTACCAAACAGTTCTACTTTGGTTTCATCTGACCATATGACATTCTCCCAATACTCTTCTGGAACATCCAAATGCTCTCTAGCAAACTTCAGATAGGCCCGGATATGTACTGGCTTAAGCAGGGGGACACGTCTGGCACTGCAGGATCTGAGTCCCTGGCGGCATAGTGTGTTACTATCGGTAGCCTTTGTTACGTTAGTCCCAGCTTTCTGCAGGTCATTCACTAGGTCCCCCGTGTGGTTCTGGGATTTTTGCTCACCGTTCTTGTGATCATTTTGACCCCATGGGGTGAGATCTTGCGTGGAGCCCCTGATCGAGGGAGATTATCAGTGGCTTGTATGTCTTCCATTTTCTAATTATTGCTCACACAGTTGATTTCTTCACACCAAGATGTAAGAGACAGCCAATGTTGTCCTAAGCTTCATTTGTCTGTATAAACTGTTAATGTTGAATGTATTTCTGTGATTCTGTTCCTTTAAGACAGCAGCCATTGTAATTGTGACATGATGCTGGAGAGACACCCCCCCCCCCCTTTTATGTCAGCCTGCCTGTTCTGCAGACAAAGTGTGAGCAGAGAAGCAGGAAGTGACGAGACAGAGAGCAGCAGCCATCTTGGCAAGAGAGAAGACAGGTGTCTGTGCTGTGTTGAACTGGTGTGGATATTTTTCTGTACAGCTAAGCTGTATCTTGGTCCAGAGACAAACAGAGTGTAAAGAGACAACAGGACTAGTGAGTCCACGTGAAAGGAACTGTGCTCAGTGGCTGATCAGTGAGACTGACATTGTGACTGTGTATATGGATACCACAGATAGAGACTCGCAGTGCTGTTGATGTACTGGACAGCACCTGCTAAATCCCGGCTTACATCCCAGCTCAGTGTATGGATTCGGCAGGACTGTCAGTGTGCTGAGTGGAATCTGCTGTTGGATTACATTGCATTCATTGGGTTTCCCTGTTAAAGAGGACTTCATTTCTCCCAAGATCCTGATAACCGTGAGGAGAGGACGCTTCACTATAAAAGAAAGGACCGACTTTGGGCCCCACCGCGCGCTTCTACGGACTGTAAGCGGTCCACCTGGACCACTGGGGAAAAGGGGGTGCACCCAAATGTGATGTCAGGGTCAGTTAGGGATAGTTTTGAGTATATTGTTCATTCAGTGTCCATACTGCAGAAGTGGACAGAGTAAAAGTAGAAACCATTGCAGAATTTGCCTTGAAATTGTTCATGCTATATTGTATATTTTGCTTGTCTTTATCCCTGTCATTTTACCTTTAACTAGCCTTTATTAACTTATAGTAAATATATATTCTTTTCTTGAACTACCGCGTGTGCGTTCATTTCTGGTTGTGGAGTCCAAACCACCTGCCTTGCTCTCGGTTCACAAATTGGCGTAGTCGGCAGAATCCGCTTACCAGAATGGACGGTGACGCACCTGTTAGAGAGAATGGTGCTGGAGGAAGAATGCCAGCAGGGGCTATAATGAGTCAGTTAGCTAAATTTGATGGCAATAATATGTCAGTGAGTATGTGGGTGGAACAGATACGAATGATACAGCGAATGTACCAGACCGCACCAGAAGTACTAGTAGAGCTAGCAATATTGACATTACAAGGGAATGCTAAGACCACGGTGATACTGAGGCCATTTGAACAAAGGCAGACATTTGAGCAAGTAGTCCAGATTCTAGAAACCATCTATGGAGAAACTGCATTGCTGGGGTCTCTGCAGGCTCGGTTCTTCCAGAGGGTACAACAGGAGAATGAAAGCCTTCCCCAATATGCAAATGCCCTACAAGAACTGCTCCGAGATATTCAAGGGAAGGAAAGAGAGGGCTCGCCAGCCTTCTGTAACCCTGATCGGACTCTCCGTGACCAGTTTGTCCTGGGGATACGTGACGGCAGTTTGACTGTGACTATGCAGGATTTTATACGACGAGAGACTGATGCTAAATTCCATGATGTACAGGTAGAGGCCATCTCCCGTGCCAATAGTATGGTCCCGAGGCCCCAGACCGCAGTTGGAGTTACTTTGTCACAGGGGGGCTAGTTCTGGCACAGAGACAGTAGAAAAGGGGACGGTTAAAGAAATTCTCACAGTAATGCAGAAACTGCAAGAGCAAATGGAACACTTGCACACCCGTTGTGATGAGCATTCTATGAAAATTGCAGACTTCCAGAAAACTGGAGGTGAAAGGGTGAGCCGTCCATACCCAGAAAATCAGAATCACCCACCACCCCGCTGGAGGGATGAGGATAGGACCTACCGAAGGGGTCCAAATCATTTAGTGCAGTGCTCAGGAGAAAACGAAGGGGCTTACCGAAGGGGCCCAAACAGATGGCCAGAACGATGGGAGATACGCTGCTGGGAGTGTGGACGGATGGGCCACGTTGCTGCTAGATGTCCAGAGCAGCGACAAACTTATGAGAGACCGCCGTTAAACTGAAGTCCCTTGCTGCTGTAGGGCGTGTAGTAGGGGAGACTGACAAGGAGACTATGTGGGGAGAATGCCCTAATGATGACCTGATCGCTGCAAGTCCTGTCATACAGGTGGAAATGGAGGGTATTCCGGTTACCGGGATGATTGACACGGGTTCCCAAGTAACGACCTTGAGTAGAGACTGTTATGAACGGTACTTCCAGCAACATGTGAAATATGATCCCCATACATTCGTACGAGTGGTCGCAGCTAACCAGTTACCAGTTCCGGTCGTGGGAGTTGCCTGGATGAATGTCCGGGTATGTGGCCAAGATCTAGGTAGGAAAGGCATTGTGGTGGTACAGGAGTCACATGAAGTAAAGGTCCCTGTCATTTTGGGGATGAATGTGTTAAAAGAATTAGATCAGATCCTCTTTGAACAGAAAGGTCGCGGTTATTGGAAAGAAACCACCACCCATCGGCCTACTCAAACAGCTTTCCAGCGGCTGATCCGGACATGTGGCTTACAGAAAAGTTCGGATGCACAGCGTCCTCTGGCTCGAATTTCAGTTCCTTTGCATACAAAAGTTACACTGCCACCCAGTCGGGAGACAATAGTGTCCATGCCCGTAGGCACCTGTCGGAAACTAGAGGGCATAGCTGTGTTGGTAGAACCACTGCAGGCAGCCGAAGGAGGTGTTGATCCGCTAGTGGCCCGTTCCTTGGCAATAGTTCGCAATGGAAGAGTACCACTTCGATGTGTAAACACTCAGGACCAGAGTGTGGACCTGACCCCAGGGAGGCTGCTGGCTAACTTCTATGTGACTCCGGAGGAAGTAAGGAAAGTAACTCCAATGCAGCTGAAGCCGACTGAAAGGGATGAGTGGACCGTAACTGTGTCCATGGGAGAAGATGAGGAACCCACCTCTGAATGGAATGGCCGTGCAATTCGAGAACAGATGAAGATGGATGCAAGTTCATGTTCTCTGGAATGGGTGCAGAAGGTAGATGAGCTGTTGTGGGAGAACCGAGCCGCCTTTGCACGGTATGCTGAAGATTTTGGATGTACCACAGGGATCTACCATGAGATTCCCACAGGAGACACCTCTCCAATTAGAGAGCGCTACCGACAAATTCCTCCACAGTTGTATCAGGAAGTGAAAGAACTGTTAGCTAAGATGCTACAGGGTGGGATCATCCAAGAAAGCCAGAGTCCCTGGGCGGCTCCTGTGGTGTTAGTAAGAAAAAAAGATGGGTCCATCCGATTTTGCGTAGACTATCGGAAGTTAAACGCTTGCACAGTATGAGATTCCTATCCCTTGCCACGGATTGAGGAGTCCCTCTCAGCGCTAGGGAGAGCCCGGTACTTCTCCTCACTAGATCTGGCTAGTGGGTATTGGCAGGTGCCGATGGCCACAAAAGACAAGGAGAAGACGGCATTCATCTTGCCCATGGGACTATACGAATTTAACCGGATGCCCTTCGGGTTGACAAATGCACCCGGAACGTTTCAGCGGTTGATGGAGAAATGTCTCGGTGACTTCAACTTTGAGTTCACTCTCATCTACTTGGATGACATTATAGTGTATTCTGCGACCTTTGAAGACCATCTCCACCAGTTGGGGCAAGTATTTCGAAGATTGCGGGAACATGGGCTCAAATTGAAACCCAGTAAATGTCGGTTGTTCCAATCTGAAATTGATTACTTGGGTCACCGCGTATCAGGAGAAGGGGTGAGACCATCAAGAGACAAGATAGCGGCTGTTCAAGATTGGCCGATACCGACTACCCTGCGAGAAGTGAGGGCATTCCTTGGAGTAGCCAGTTACTATCGACGTTTTATTAAGGATTTCGCCAAGGTAGCAGCACCACTTAATGCTCTCCTACGAGGCACATCCGGTAGTCCAAAGAACCGGTCCGTGAAGTGGGGACCTGAACAGGAACAAGCCTTCCAGGCATTGAAGGATGCACTGACAACAGCCCCAATCTTGGCATATGCTGATTACCACTTGCCGTTCCAGCTGTATACAGATGCAAGCCTGTATGGTCTTGGAGCAGTGCTTTCCCAGCTTCAGGATGGCCAGGAGAGGGTCATAGCGTACGGCAGCCGGTCTTTGAGAGATTCTGAAAGAAACCCCGAGAATTATAGTTCATTTAAGTTGGAGCTGTTGGCACTGGTATGGGCCATGACCAAGAAATTCTCTGAATATTTGACCGGTGCTGAAGTTTTAGTACTGACTGACAACAACCCACTAGCTCACCTGGAAAATGCCAAGCTCGGGGCGTTAGAGCAGAGGTGGATAGCCCGAATGTCTAAGTTCAATTACCGCATTAAGTGTCGGTCCAAGACAGAGAACCAGAATGCTGACGGACTTTCTAGGGTAACTGCCCAGACCCCCACAGAAGACGTGGATCATGAGTTGGAGCATGTGGAGGTGCCCGACTTCAGCAGATTTTCACAGGCCTTGGCCGCCGCTAATCAGTTTGAGATGGAGGGGACTGAAACGGCTCCTTTCTTTGGTCCCTCACGACAGGAATGGGCACAGATACAACAGACCCATGAGGGGCTGGCGCAGATGATCAAGTGTGTTGAGAAAGGCCAGAAGCCCTGTAGAGAGGAAAGAGAATGACTGACACGTGAGATATTATCTGTTCTGAGTCAGTGGGAAAAGTTGGAGATGAAAAATGGAGTGCTATGCCGAAAGGTCTATTTACCTTCTGAGATCGACATTCGATACCAAATTGTGGTGCCTAGTGAACTGGCTCGCTCGTTGGCAGTTGAGGCTCATAATAAGAATGGACATTTTGGTCATGAGAAGACCTTTCGTTGGTTACAGCGACTGATTTACTGCCCTGGTCTTCGTCAAATGGTCGAAGAAGTATGCCGCAGCTGTCGAACTTGTGAGATCCATAAGGCAATAGAACAGAGAGCTCCCCTGCAAACCATCGTGACCCAGGAACCTTTAGAAATCGTCATGATAGACTATCTAATGGTGGGCCCATCCAATATTGGACACCAGTACTGCCTCGTAATGGTGGATCACTTCACCAAATTTGCGGTGGTAACCGCCACCAAGGACCAGACAGCTGAGTCAGCAGCTCGTGCTCTGTGCCAAGATTTCATTCGAGTATATGGGTGCCCCCAACGCATCCACTCCGACCAGGGCGCCTGCTTTGAGGGACACGTAATGAAAGAAGTTCAACGTATCTACGGGATAAAGAAGTCGCACATGACTCCATACCACCCTCAGGGAAATGGGGCCTGTGAAAGATTCAACAGAACTCTGCTACAGATGCTGCGGACTCTGGAGGAAGACAAGAAGTTACAGTGGCCTCAGTTCTTGTCTGAAATGGTGTGGGCCTATAACAATCAGGTCCACTCTACAACGGGGTACTCTCCTTATACACTTCTCTTTGGGCGGTCTGGGCGAAGTATAGGAGAATTACAGTTGGATGATGTGGATGGGTTCCCTCCGAGGGATCCAACCTCTTGGGTGCAGGAGCACCGGCAGAGACTTGAGACAATCCATCGATTGGTGCGGCAGCGCCTGCAAGAACATCCCCATCCTGATAAGACCCCAGTGCAAGAAGCACCATTGCAACCAGGTGACCTGGTGCTAGTGCGTGTCAAGAAACCCCAAGGGAAAATGGAAAGCCGATGGGAGGCTTTGCCGTATCGTGTTGTTGGCCGCAAGTATGCGAATGGGCCAGTGTACCAGGTCCAGAAAGAAGGAACTGATTGTGTTCGAGTACTTCACCGAAATATGTTGCGCCTGTGTCATTCTGAAGGGACAAATCACGATGGGCCTGCCAATGTGAATGAGCTCCCACAGTCAGAGAATGGAGGTGCGGAATGGGCCTCCGACGAGGAGGATGATTGTTGGCTGATCCCTGCTCCTGGGGATGTTCCACCTGTGACTACTGTATCTTCGGCCTGTGCCCCCTCTGGTGCAGAATCCGCTGGTCCTTCTCAGCCCATAGCTGCAGCACCCCATAATATACCACCGGTCCTCAGACGGACCACTAGGCCAAATACTGGTATTCCCCCTGTTCGGTATGCGCAGGATGAGTTAGTTTGGCCTGCCATACATCGGTATACTACCACCCTGTGCATAAAAGTACAACCCTCTGGATATATAGTCATAGGCAGGGACTGCCAATCTTAAAGTGGGGGGGAATATGTAAGAGACAGCCAATGTTGTCCTAAGCTTCATTTGTCTGTATAAACTGTTAATGTTGAATGTATTTCTGTGATTCTGTTCCTTTAAGACAGCAGCCATTGTAATTGTGACATGATGCTGGAGAGACACCCCCCCCCCCTTTATGTCAGCCTGCCTGTTCTGCAGACAAAGTGTGAGCAGAGAAGCAGGAAGTGACGAGACAGAGAGCAGCAGCCATCTTGGCAAGAGAGAAGACAGGTGTCTGTGCTGTGTTGAACTGGTGTGGATATTTTTCTGTACACCCAGGTTTTATTTTGGTCCAGAGACAAACAGAGTGTAAAGAGACAACAGGACTAGTGAGTCCACGTGAAAGGAACTGTGCTCAGTGGCTGATCAGTGAGACTGACATTGTGACTGTGTATATGGATACCACAGATAGAGACTCGCAGTGCTGTTGATGTACTGGACAGCACCTGCTAAATCCCGGCTTACATCCCAGCTCAGTGTATGGATTCGGCAGGACTGTCAGTGTGCTGAGTGGAATCTGCTGTTGGATTACATTGCATTCATTGGGTTTCCCTGTTAAAGAGGACTTCATTTCTCCCAAGATCCTGATAACCGTGAGGAGAGGACGCTTCACTATAAAAGAAAGGACCGACTTTGGGCCCCACCGCGCGCTTCTACGGACTGTAAGCGGTCCACCTGGACCACTGGGGAAAAGGGGGTGCACCCAAATGTGATGTCAGGGTCAGTTAGGGATAGTTTTGAGTATATTGTTCATTCAGTGTCCATACTGCAGAAGTGGACAGAGTAAAAGTAGAAACCATTGCAGAATTTGCCTTGAAATTGTTCATGCTATATTGTATATTTTGCTTGTCTTTATCCCTGTCATTTTACCTTT